>CM070551.1:19812792-20237792 GCA_036346405.1 Phyllostachys edulis
CGTCAGATTTCTGGAGCCGCGGAGGCAGCGAGCGTGCGCCGGGCTGCGGCACGGCGATGCGCCTGCCGTCTTGCCGGCATGCGGCGTGCCCGCGTACGAGAGCGCGGGTGCGAACTGAGCTCGGCAGATCCTACTGAAGCCTGCGGGATGCGGCTCTGCGCGGCGAGGCGAGACGGAAGGCCTTCCCGCACAAGGCTTGCCGGTTCGGGCTTGTGCCAGCCGCGCGGGGAATTGGGCTGCTGTTCGTTCCGCACAACCTGCATCTTCATGTGGGCTGCCAGGCCGGTCACGCGTGGTTGGGATAGGCCGCTCCGAGAAAAGCTGTGACGCGTATCGCGCGGAGCCGCGGGAAACAGAGGCTTGGAGCCCAAATGCTAGGGACAACGCCGGCGCTGCGGATCCACCCTGGACGCCGCTCGTGGCACTGTCTGCGCTACTGAAGTAACAGAACTCAATTACCCTTGTTGCCTAGGCGTACTATCGCCTCTCTCACAATAAGATGTCAACTGGTGAATATAGTTTCCATTCGCGGTACATATTGGTGTTGGATACCAGTGCTTCGTAACTACGCCTGTCCACCTCGCGCTGTTTTATCGTGAGGTAAAAAAGCGCGACCGAGCTAGTGCTAGTGCGATGTTTGTGCTTTAGAACGTACCATGTGAATCAAACCGAATCCCATGAAATTTTGCTTTATATATTAAAAAAATCTTCCATCACTTCCTCCATTTTCCCAACTCTTTTGCCTACCTTATTTCACCTTTGCCTTTTGCCGCGCAAGTAACCTGCAATGCGTGCCTTAGCCTAGCTACCCAATCCACCGGCTGACGAGTGATGAGCTTATTTAATTTCGTTACTCAAATTTCTCTCCCTCTTTTGACTAATCCACACCTGGGCTGTTTAGCTACCATATACCGTACGTAGACTCGTTTAGGGTTGGTGTGCTTAAATTTTTTCAAACACTTCATTAAAAAACATTGCGAGACCTGGGCCAACCCTTGGTCACCAACCATTCAAGAACGGTAGTTGTACAGCTAATTTTTGTCCCATAATGCATGCGACCCAAAAAAAGGACGTGAAACATAGTTGTCAACACTCGGAGCCTCACAACGTTTCTACCTTTACCCTTTAATTGGATGATTTTTTAAAATAAAGATACACTACTTTTGTTATTTTCATAATCGGAATCGTACCCTTTTTTTTGACGTGGATGGTATAGACTAGGAATAGTTGTTGTTGCGACTTTGTGATTATTTTTTTAAAAAGAAAGTTTTTTTTTGAACCAGTTGAAAGTTTTTCATATCGGAAGTATTTTTGAACCATTTTGAGCGCGCACCTTCGTGAAGAACCGAAGGTCAAAAAATCGAGTGCTCTCAACCCAACAAAAACACCTGAGTACTCCTTGGCTATTTCCTATATTGGTGATTTTTGGTAACGGGGGAGACAATTGCGTCACATTTCTTCGTAGTTTCCGTTTGCCATTTGATAACGACTGAAGCGAAGGGAATTGAATTGATTAGTCGTCTTTTTATTTTTTTGCTTCAGTATGTTATTGGTTTTTTAAGAGTATAAGGCACACGTACACGTACGCATTCAACATACACCACACTTACAGTACTACTCATACGGATACACACGTGTGCGTCCTATACACACGCTAGGAATCTATAGGGGGTATTCAAGGCCTTACAGAGCATAGACACACGCTTTTCTACTGAACGAGTGCGTGTACGTGCTCTTAAAATCGGTGGATATTAGTTTTAAGTCTAGGACTTGAACCCTATGGACTGATGCACACCCACATATCTAGCCATCTAGTACTAGCAATTACTGCATATGATAAGTTGGGATTGGGTAAGTACTTCTAGTAGAAAAGGAGCAATGCCTGGGGTCTTGTTTATCAGCTTGCGGGGGGAAAGAACGAAGATAACATGCAGAACAAATCTTCTTATCTTCTTGACACCAAGGTCTAATATTTCCTTCTTAAGATGTGAGCACTCGACGTTTCGACAATATCCTACACAAATCCTTAGGACGAAAACGCTTCAAGTAGTGTAGTGCCGTGGAATGCTTTCTGTGCTAACCGTTGAATCACGCACGAGATTCGTCAATGAGCCTAGAAATCGCTGTACCTAAGTGTTCAAGTTTGGTTCGCCCAATTAATTGTGCCTCGCCAACGAGGCAGACACACATCCATTGGCTGCATGTATGTTGTCCAACCATGCGTGCGTTGATGCGGACACCATCAGGCGTCAGGTACGTACGTACGTATTGCGCGCAATTATGCCATGTCGCCACAACAATTGACCTTTAGTAAGATACCGCAAGAGATGGTGAGGCGACAATGTGATGACTGTACAGTGATCGATCACAATATCGACGATCGCTTTTGTTTCCATTGTCGTCGAATCAGATGACTCCCAACGATTTGATTTGAGAGGAACGGCTTCAGTTTTTTTTAAGTTAGTGAGCGTTTCGCGCTCGTTCTGTTTCATATAGGAGAATTAATCGTGTGGCACTGCTCATATGTATAACGTGTTTGAAATATAAAACGTGAAAACCTTTGAAACAAATCTACAGCCTGGGAACTAGGCAAAATAATCACAAACTCGTAGCCCCTAAGAGAAACATGTGTGGGTGATGCTGCTTCCGTTGCTGCATTGCTCAGCTTCGGGATGGTCTTTTTTAAAAGTTGTTGGAATCAATCACTATTCATTAGTGGGTTATCGCTAGCTATGGATGGTCTTTTTTAAAAGTTGTTGGAATCAATCACTATTCATTAGTGGGTTATCGCTAGCTATTGATGGCACAGCCAAATCGGCGGCCACCAAACTCATAACAAAAACCGGGGCTTGGTCCGTCCACATGACAGCATCCAAACCGGTACAAGCACAAGGCTATGAGCAACTTTATTACAAGTTCTATCACACTTACTGTCGGGACCGAATTGTAAATTCAGACTCTTTGTGTATTAGGAACTAGTCTCATGATCAGTAATTAGGTCACATAGTGACAACATCGATGTAAATCATATCCATAAAACAAAATAGCTAAGAAAGAATCAAATTATTATTAGCGGACCTTATAGTCAAAGTTTACATACTTTGCTACGCAGGGCTTAAAAGACTAACAAATAAATCTTACAGCAAAAGAAGAAAACTCGTGGTAAGCATCCGACATGCTTATAGTCAATTGAGTCGGGAACGCATCTTAGTTCGCATAGTCTTCAAAGTACATATTCTCGTAGAATCTATGGATTGCCGGATTCTTCATCGGCAATTGATCAACAATGGCATAAAACCACGAGTGCATAAAGTACTCAGCAAGCCATAGGGAATAGTATGTAATTAATATTCATGCAATGCTTGAACAATGAATAGTTGTATGGTTATTTTGCAGAAAGCAATATTGACAATAAATACAGTAAATAGATTGAAAAATATAATTGAAAAGATTATATAAATAAAGTAACCAATTGCTTTGGAACAACTAGTGAACTACCCGTTCACTTCCCAGCCAACAACCGGCGAACTATCCGTTCACTTCCCATCCATGCCTCTATCCAAAGTTTTAGGAAAAACCCTATATCTCATGTGAAATCCCTAGGCATTGTCCATAACCGGGACACAACCGTTCGAACAGTTTTTAACACTCTGCAGAGGTTGTACAACTTGACTCACAAGAGATAATCAACTTATAATGTAGGCCATGACACGCTTTCGTAGGCGTGCGACTAAGTGGTTACCACAAGGCTTTTTACAAAGTTCTGTCTTAATCCAGTTCTGGCCGCTAAGGTTTCATTACTGAAGGGTTACATCCACCACAGTCGGGGGCCCCTCTTGCGCTATGTGTGAATCTACCCGTAAATCCCAGAACCCACACCACAAATGGCAAAACCAAAATCAAGACATTGCTAATTAATTAGCTAGGTCCATCCCATACTAGACATGTGGTTGTACGATAAGACTTAGATCAATGGCGTACAAGATTAAGTCCTTAGTGATTACTTAGACGAGACAACCTCATCCAAAATGTGCTACCCACACCCCCTTTAATGCACGATCATTCGCTTGAGTATGAATTTTTTTTGTTCAACCAGGCCCAATGGCACCCCTTGCCATGGCACAATAGTTTTTACAACAGTAGCCTCGCACTACAATTTCATATATCATTAAGTCAATTTATCATCATTAATCTTGTGAAAAAGTGCCCGACATACAACTAAACATGGATAAGTGTAACTACGTTTCCCATGTTGGTATTAAAATTATGTCCAACTAAAACCATCCTTTTCTATGGTTTCAAAGGATACATAGCATTCACAATATTCAAGGTGGCATAAAGTCAATTTGGTAATTAGCTACTCCCGTAAACAATTGATATACAAACAGCATGCATGTTGATATAAAACAATATATTTTTGCAATAATAGGTACAACATGATCAAAGGTCTATGATTTGCCTTCGTCGAAGATTAGAGTTACTCCTGCAGACTGGTCCAAGCTAGCTTCGGCAACGCCGGATTCTATACGCTCAAAAGGAGACAAATAAATAACGATAAATCTAAAAAAATATAATTAGTATCATAAGATAGATATTGAATTTAGATGAATTTAGGAACAAAAAATCTACGGAATCAGAGTTCGTATGAAGGAGAACGAGCATCCGGAAGTTTGTGAGAATAGGAAATTCTTGGAACATTGAGAAGGAGGGAATATTATTTTTCAGAATTAAAGGTGTGGATATCATGGAGATATGCTCACGATCTTAAGATGATGGTACAATTGGCAATGGCGTTGAAGGTTTGTCGAAACACGCGTTTTTAGCAAAGTTTAAAATGCTGTCAGGCAATGGGCGGTTAGACCGACCAAGGTGGCGGTCAGACTGGCCTGTGCGGTGATCAGACCGGCCATGCCTTGGGTCGAGTGGCTGGCGGTTAGACCGGCCAATGGGCAGTGGTCTGACTGGCCATAAAGAAATTTTGAGTTTGGAGCTGGGCCAAAAATAGAGGGTGTAGGTAAGAGAGGGGATTCTTCTACACTTGGTCTCATAAGTTTTGGAGCTTCGAGTTGAAAGATCTATTCGTTTGAAACTTTCAGAGAGTTTTGGATTTCCAGGGAGAAAATTTTGGCTAAGTCCCTGCTAGGCAGTCAGACCAGCCAACAGGTGGCGGTCAGACCGGCCAGGGGGCGATCAGACCGGCTAGGGGTGGCAATCTGACCGGTTTTGACTTATTCGTCAGCCATCTTGGCGGCGATGATGTTTTGGTTAGGTCAAGTTCATGGGTTTCAATGCATATGTGTTGCATGATGCATGTTTTGACTAACGTGGGTCAAGTTGCGAAGAACTTGTTTCCGGAATCGATTCTTTGTCTATTGTTGTGTAGGAAGCTTGGAAGTCAACAACGGTCAATGACGAGGATGATCAGGACTAGGCTTGGAGAGCTGAGGTTCAGAACGATCGAGGATGCCTGGTGAAGTCTATGGACTCAAGCATAGCGCAAAATGGACAAGGATGACAGAACGAGAAGTTCGGTGCGACGGGTTGCATCAAGCGGCGCAGGGGTCGGTGCAAGTGCTATGGTGGTTTCAGTAGAAGCTGGATGGGAGAGACTTGCCGATATGAAGAGAGCCATTGATCAACCTACAAGTGGCGAAGCATGGGATTGCTTCATGAAGATTGGACTCGGTCTTCGGAGAAGGATCGAGAAGGGGTATTTTGGTAACTTCACCTAAATACCGCCTTGATGACTTTTTGCTAACCCGCGGCGTAAGACAGCGCAAGGAGAAGTGGTTTAGGTTAAGAGGAGATGAAGACGACGCTTTGAAATGCGTGCGTAAGTGAAACCCATTTGTGTATGGGCTTAACGGGTGCCCATTAGGGATATTCTTCTAGAAGCTAACCTATAAATAGGGGAGGGTGCTGGTTGTGCACCCTTCAACCCTCATATCTAAAATCCTAGTTTGTGTTTTAGGGTTACGAGAGAATAGTGGAGAGGTTGGGGTTCTAAGGAGATGGATTGCTTGTGTGCTCATGTGTTGAGTCTTTGTCCTCCTGGATGGAGTGGCTGTAAACCAACATCAATCCCAAATCAATCCAAGCAAGATTCCTCAAGATAAGTCTCTTCTTGTTCTTGCTCTCTATTTTGTGATTTTGGGGCTTTCTTTGATCTGTGAGTTTTCCTTTAGTTTCTGGCCTAGATCTAGCTTGCTGTGATATGTGGGAATATATCTAGGATCATCTTGATCATCGATCACCCACGAGTAAGTGTTTGGATCATATTTTGGTTTTGACTCGGTTTTGGAGCAACCTTCACTCAAACGGAAAAAGGTAAGAACTTTGGCAAGGATCTTCACAATCTTTGATTGGAATAGGTTTCTGACATTCTAGAGAAGGTATGTCTCAAGTTTGGTAAGGTTTGAAGTTGCGAATCAAAAGTTAGACCGATTTGTGATTTTAAGTTTAGGCTGATTTTACTGTTCATTATACTAGAGGTCAGACCGCCAACTAGTTAGAGGTCTGACCGATTTGCCAAAGGTCAGACCGCCAACTACATGGAGGTCTGACCGCCCAACTCTTTAGGTTTTGAGTTTTTGTGATTTTGGTCTATTTGCTTCGGGGTTTGTTTTTCATTGTGCTTGTATATTGATCTTCATAGCTTTTATAGCTATTGGAGTGAAAATCGTGTTGAATTCAATCAAGGTGAAAAAGAGATCGTTCTCCTATTCACCCCCTCTAGTCGCCGTTTCGGTCCAACAAAAGGATTAATTCACATAGCTGACAAATGGGGCTCATTTGCTGGAGAAAGAGTGAAGTAAGACTTGAGTATGACTAGTGGGCCCTTTTGTCAAAGCGAGAGGAAAAGCCAGAATAGAGGAAGAACAGGAGAGGTGACCGATGGCTCTAGCAAGCGGCGGCGCGGGACAGCCAACCGAGGGGCAAAATGGAACCCCGACGGGGTGTTCTACCCTCGGGTGGCGGTGGAAGCGGCGGATGAGCGCGCGACGACGCCAGCGGTGCATCGGCGCCCTGGGGAAAAGGGTGCGCACACGAGCACGAGGAGTGCTTCGGGTGGGTCGCGGTAGCCTGAGGAGGCGGGGCAACGGCGGTCGGTGGCCGGAAGGAGGTGGCGACGCTCCATGGCGACGTAGAGGCTGGGAAAAGATGGGGAAAAGGTGGGGAACGTACGGGAACACGAGATGACGTGGTCCAACTGGCGAGGAGCTCACTGGAGAAGGAGATCGGGCGACGATGGACTTTCGGCCAGAATTGAAAAAGGCGACGGATTCTGGTGGTGTGCTGCAGCAAACAAGAAATTGAATGAGGGGAAATGTTTCTAGAGCTTGGGAACACGACGTGACACGGTTAGTTGGGCGAGTTCCTCATCGGGGCGTCGGGAACGACGAAATGGAGGTGCGACCAACGGCGGGGAAGAACACCCGTGTGGCGGCGGCACAACTCCACAGGCGACGAGGGTTGAAGGGGGGGGGTGTGAAGAGGTTGATGCCGGTCCTAGGGATCCCATTTATAGGCTAGACCGGGGAGTGGAGCGACGTGGAACGCAAACGGGATTCACGGCGGTGGTTTCGTCAATGATGGCGACGACGAGAAATAGAAATGTTTTGGTGGCACACGACAATGATGGGCATGAATGCGCTGTGAGGGTGGCGTGATGACGCGGCGTGATGGCGACGCAAATGGCGTGAGCGGCGATGTGGCGGCGGGCGCCTGCAGTGTGGCGGGTACAAGCGACACAACATGGGCACGCTTCGGTGTGGCGCCGAGGGGCGTCCAGGTGCAGCATAGGGCGACACGGCATGGGTGCGCCAAGGCAATAGCAATGTGCGCCAAGGCAGAGCGAGGTAGGGAGGCCGACTCGAGTGGATGAAAGAAAAAAAAAGAAAGAAAGAAAGAAGAAAGAAGGAGGAGGAAAAAGAAATAGGACGAAAGGAAAATAGCAGGGCTTCGGCCGAAAGAAAAAAAAGAAAAAGAAAAATTCGAATTCAAAATTGAATTTGAATTTTGACCGAGGTTCCAAAAAGAAAAGATATTTCAGAAGAAAATTCGAGATTGAGATTTTTGAGACTTGAGAATTGAGATGGGAGATTTGAATTTCAAATTTGATTTAATTACCAAAGACATAAGCAAGAACTTCAAATAAAATCCAAACTTTAAAATAATTAATTTAATTTAAATTTTACGACAAAGGAAAGAAATTTTGGGAAAATAAAAAAGAAATAAATTAAATTGAACTCCAAGAAATAACAAAAGAACTTGGAGAAATCCAAGAAAATCAAGAAAATTAAATAAGCGAGTTTTGAATTTAATGAAGTTTGATTTATTCAACTTAAATTGTTTTAATTTTTGAAATTTCAAATTAAGCTTTAAACAACTCAATAAAATTCAGATGATTCCTTTTATTTTGAAAATTTCAAAAAGACCGGAAAAATGGGATGTTACAGTTACTAACTTTATACTCCAGGAATAAACTTCTCAGTAAAAACTATAAATCTTTGATCAGTGTCCAAACTTTCGATCTATCATATTCTGCAGTATTTAGAGCATTGACGAAATTAATCGCATCCACCTCCAAAACAATCCGCGCCATGCCAAGTTCCATTGCCATCTGAATAGCTTGACTTATAGCCTCAGTTTCAGCATGAAACACATGATATAATCATTCCAGTTTGCCCGCTCAAGCTGCCATAAACAGACCATTTTCATCTCACACAATACATCTGAAACAACTCTATTTTTCAAACAGGGTGTACACGGTTTGTGCAACCGCCTAGGATTTCGGTTGTGAACCGAAATGGAATCAAACCTGCTTATGAACAGTCAAAAAACATTAACTTGATTAAATTATGGCCTAACGGCTATTTTGCAGCAACAAAATGGGCATCTTAAGCCCAAAGCTTTGACTTACATTCAGAAGAACCAAAGGCTTGCACAGGAAAGCTTGAGTGCGGTCACAACCCTAACACGTTCTCCAAGGTGTCCTGCAATCTTCTGATATACCTTCTGATGAAAATTTAGCAAGATTGTGTATACAGCGTACTCAGCAAACCACATGGGAAAGCTATTTAATTGCATGTTAGGAGTTCAATGGATTGTTTAGGGTTTACCATATCAGGTATATGTGGATGCATCATTTGAGTTAAAGCAGTTTATCTTTAAAACATTAAAATCGTATTAAGAAAACATTAGGGGTTTACTCAACAATTGTGATTACCATCTTAACATCTCAAAAACTCTACTTATGCCTCATGTACTGGAATCACCCATGAACACAACTTCGTTAACCAGAAGCACGACGTATCTGAATACCATTAAATGTACTCTGTAGAGTTTTCCAACTTTATCTACAAGATATCTCAAACTCACAATGTCAGACCATAAACACGCAACACGTTAGCGTGCGACTAGGCTGAGATAACAAAGCCTTTTCACTGCTCAACATTTCTAGCCTCTACCTGGTAGGTCCTTGGACAATACAACCATTAGGAAATCACCGGCCAATGGTGAAGTACGTGGTCCAACGCTGACTATTTATACCGTTGTGTGGTTCAGCAAGTGTCCTAACCGGACCACTCCTGACTCATCCCCAAACCGTGACTACTTTGTACACAAGAGCAAGTGTCATCTTGTAGATATTCAATCGGAACAGCAATGTACTAAGCCAAGTTGGATATACCAAACTCGTGGTTGAGCGAGATCTATGTCTGTTATTTGGCACAATGTTCTTGTCATTACCTGTCGCCAGTGAGGAAATTGACCAACACCAACTTGTGGTTGTCCACCTGCTTGTTCTCACCTTCGACTCACTTTTGTCAAGTATCTTGGGTTGTCCATCCTTTTGGTCTCAACCCTCAACTCTTGTGAGACCATAAATTTACAACTTGGGACCTACTATGTTAATTTGTGCCATTTCCTAGATCAGTAGATAGCACACACAGTTACATTATTGGTTCAAACACACATCACAAAAATGCAAAGCTATTGCATAATATTAAACAAAGCGTAAATACACCTTATGACTTTTGACTTGCAGATCGGCTGGACAGGCGAAATACTTTCAGAGATCAGCAGCAGAAGTAGAATCAAAGTATAACGTGTGGAACCCTCACGATATACCCACCGACAATCGACTGTGGGCTCACGACCTAGTTCTTGGCCTTCTTGATCTTCAGTCTTGATCAATACTTATAATTGTCCCGGTAGTCTTCTTTTATGCTTACTGACTAAAAGAATATAAATAGCGAGCATGAGTACACAACCGTACTCGCGATATCAAGCAAGTTCTCAGCACCGCTCTCACCGTGAGTACGGCTATCCAGATAGTTTTCTTACTCTGCAGAGTTTGTATACTTTACCCACAAGAGATATTTCAACTTATAATGCCCCTGACACACTTCCATAGGTGTGCGGCTAAGTTGATTATCACAAGGCCTTTACAATATCCCACCTCATCGTAATTTCATGCCGCTAAGTATCACCTCCTTAGGTCGTGCCCCCGGGAGATCTCCCTTTTGCGCCGTGTGAATCGATGACCCCCTTACCCTTAGCACACTCCACACATCCACCAGTGGTGAAGTTGCGATGTGGCGGAAAAATTAGTTAGCCAGGTCGCAGGTGTTATCGACTTGTGGTTATACTATTTTTACATGAGAAGTCATTACAAGATTCGGTCCTTAATTGACTCGGGCGGTACATCCTCATACCAATATTCTTTCGTGCATCAGGCACCAGCCACTCTTTCTAGCCAACCAAGTCTAAATCTATTTTTCAGGTTTTATTTTGTTTTCAAACATAACCTTTCCAGCCAACATACCAGCCAGGCTCCAGCCTTGGTTGCCTAATATCATTTTCAAAGGTTTTTAATGATGTCGAACAATTTAATGCCCGCATGACAATGTATCTAAGCAAGGCTAAGCATGACATTTATATACAGACTTATTAACTAGTATGTTAACAATTAATTCTAGGGCGACAAGGATAATGTCAAAGTTCAAGGATTGAAAGTCTATACACAATTATTATTAAGGCATTAACTATGAGCTAGACCAATATAATTGTATAAATCATAGAAATGCAATTTCATAATTTAAAACAATATAATTGCAAAAAGTACGTGCAATATGATCAAAGTATTGACTCACCTTGCTCAATGTTCTGATAAGGCTTAATATTATGATATTCATCTTTCTTGATATTATGATAATAATCTCGCTCAATGTGCTAATAATCATCCTGTTCAATATTCCGACAATCTTGATCTTGGCCTCATCCTTGTTGGGGTTGCTGTTCCATTATATCTTCATATTCTAACTACCACTACTACAAAAAGGCTAATATCTTGGATGCACTACTACAGAACCGACATCACGAGGCGGTTGGAATCGTCATCACGCATTTGCGGTTTCGAACCGCCTATGTTTGTTGGTCTGTGATAACAGATATTATCACGACGGTACAAAACCGCTCGTGATACGAAATATCACGAGCGGTTTTATTAAAAACCGCTCGCGAAGTCAAATATCACGACGGTTTGAACAAAACCGTCGTGATATGAGAATATCACGAGCGGTTCTAAATAAAACCGTCGTGATAGGAGAATATCACGAGCGGTTTTAAATAAAACCGGTCGTGATTTCGAATATCACGAGATGGCTTTTGTGTAGAACCGCTCGTGATATTCTCCTATCACGACGGCTTTTTGTAGAACCGTCTATGATATTTCGCTATCACGAGCGGTTTGCGGTCGAAACCGCTCTGTGATACTTGCCTTCCTGCACGGTTTTAACACAAACCGTCTGTGATAGCTCGCACTTCGCCCACAATTTGTTTGTTTTCTGGCTAGCCTCGGAATTACTAGCCATGCCCTCTCGAAAACAAGCTTTCCGTAAAGCAGATTCAAGCATTCACGAAACAGATTCAAGGAGCCATGACAACTCAAGTGATCATTACTCAAAATAAATTACAAAAGATCCGCATTTGTTCAAGTATTGTCGCTATAGTTACAACTAGATTACAATTGTTTGCGTTGAGAGGTTTTAGTGGGGTGATGCTCTTGGTTGGCGACGGAGTGAAACTCTCCGTTGTCATTAATGATTTCTGTGTTGATAAAGGCGCAGAGCTTCCCTCGAATGTCCTTGATCTCTTCCGCAACGAGTGAATCACATTGTAAATTCAAGGCCCGCCGCTAGCAAGAGTAAAGTGATAAGATATATATATTTAAATTTATAATTAGGAAATAATTATTTCGAGATTGACAAACCTCGTGATCCTTCTTCCTAGTCAGAAGGATTAGTCGCATATGATAGCGAGCACGAGATTGCACATAACTCATCATCTTTTTCTCGGGCGGACTTTGCAAAAATAGAATTACATATATAGGTATAGTCGATTCGAGACGCGTTATTATGAAGTATGATATAGGATTATAGTGTTGTAGCGTCATCGAAAATCCATCCTGTGTGTTAGTTAGGCGCTCTTTCCATTGTATATTCCTTTGTTGGCAACATAATTGATGAATGACCTACATGATTCAAAAGGTTATCCTCGGCCATTTCAAACGAATGAAGACTACAATAGAGTTATGTAAGGAGGAAATGAGCATACCTCTCGAGTATTCCTCTTAGAGTCTTTGTCAAGTCGTGCTTGTTGCGGTTTAGGGAATCAAGGTATATCACATGGTTCCTTTTGGGTATAATAACTAAAAGGATCCATGGGTACCTACTCATGTATGTCGCTATAGTCATTAAACCTAAGTTCGTGGTTGCGATAAAGTACAAATGAAATTTGTATAGCAAGTAGTGACACTTACCCCGGTTGTAGGGCACCACTATGTACTTCATGTTCGTCGGACGAAGCAATGACCTCGTTATGTATTTCTCGGCGAAGGATGAGTCTTGTTGGATGGTTTGCAACGATACCACATGTGGGTCGAGGAAACCCACCGGTTCTTTCTATTCCTGACATTTTTCAAAGATGTATCTATACATAAGCAATGAGTTGTGATATTTATTGGTATTACATGAATGTAGAACTTGATTGTACGCGCACTTACGATGTCCAACATCGTAGAAGCGAGACGCCGAGGCCAACGAGGTTGAAAAGTTGAAATAAGTCATTGAAGCCTGACGAAGTACCTCGTCCGCTGAAGAAATGCTTGTCCTCGTATCGGACGGTGATTCCATGATCGCACCCTTCTTTTGGGTCTCGCCAAGTACCGTGCATGCAAAGCCCGACAAGCATATCCAACAGCATTATCGCGACGGAGCACAATGGTTTTCCGATGATGTAGTTCCGGTATCGCGGACTTCCGGACTTGGGAGGCGCTTTAACGCTTGTGGATTTCGATTTGGCCTTAGCGATTGGCGGCGTCTTCTTGTGAGATGACTCGAACGGATCTGACGGCACGCTTTTGTTGTTCCTTCGACGCCTTCTCCACGGGAATCGAAGAGGTGGCCTTATGAGGCTAAACATGAGGTGGAGTCATCGAGGGTCCGTTGGAGAGGAATGGTCGTGTCGGATCGCGGCATCGCTAGGTCTAGGCGATGTCCTTCTTGGGCCATCGGATAAAAGAGAGGACGGCATCACCTAGTGTTGTGATCTCTTCGTTCGGGCAAATCTTCACGGGGCGGCTCGAAATTGACATGTACCATATCCACTGACCTCGGCGTAACAGCGCGCCACCGGGCACCGTCTTCAGACCGCTTCTTCCTCGTATGGATACACCATCCCTGCGTAGCCTCAATACAAAGGACCCATCCATCCTCACTTGGAGCTTACAGGCGTCGGCTCCTACAAAACGACACGCAATTAGCTAAGGCGTCCTATAGGTCTATCTTTGGTGCGATCCATAGATGTACGCTACCTTGATGTCGTCTATCGGTAATCGGACGTCGTCATGTTCACAATTATGCGTGACGCGACGCTACTCCGACGCCGAGGAGGACCGCCTCCCGAATTAGCGGGCGGCTTATGCATCACCGGCTCATGAGTATATCCATTTGACTCGCAATGTTGCCATCTCTACTTGAAATTGGTTAGTAATCATCTGCACTAACCGGTTATCGTGCTCGCCTTGTATCTCTTCCTAGTCCTATACGCGATGAGTCGTCCGCGAATCCATGACTCCAAGGCACGTTAACCCCAAAGCCTCGCGTGCGACCCGGTGCTCCTTGTTTCCCAAGGTCGTAGATAGTATATCATTCTCCTGCTCGCATGGAAGGAGCCTTGGGAAGCTTGGGCAGTCAAGTCACGCTGCAAGAGGTCATCATGTTATTATAGGCACTATGAAGTGATGGACTTATTAACAACTTAGTAGTTCGACATATTTACCACACGTTGGGACACTTCTTGGTCTGCCGGGTTTGTGAAGGAGATGCTGCCCGAAGACGAGACTTGTGCCCTCGCTTTTAACCAGCTTAGGGAACGCGGGTCTGTGACCTCAGGAAACGGGTTCTCCTTCTCCGCCGCCCATTCCTCGTATTTACCCGCATACCCAGCGGTGCCGAGTCTGTGCGGGTGAGTGTTTCGTGTCTGGAGAGCTTTGTGCGCCGCACTTTGCTCCTTAAATTCGGCCGTCGTTTTCATAGCCACAAAGGTGTCCCATGCTTCCGCGCCAAGAATTTGTATTTGCTGAAGGCGTTTGACCCGTGTTCACGTGCCGTGACAAGAATGCTCTTGAAGGTCCTCCACGATTTACCCATCTTGAGCATCGCCGTCCGTCGCACGCGTGCCACATGTGCTCCTGGAATAGTGAACTTCTCTGAAAGTTCTGTCCACGCGCCTTCGCTTCTTTCGTCGAGTCCTTCCACGTTGGTGTGGTGATGAGGACCCGTTCCTTGCAAGTATCCCGCAGATGGTCCGGAATCTCGCCACGATCTCTTGGGACTCAGAGGGACCCCAAAGTCATCGACCTCCGTGATGACCAATCGGCCGTGAGGCATTTTCGATTGTTCTCTGCCATCTCGCTTAGTGTCATTATCGCCGACGGTGACGGCGGCCTCGTCGCCGCCTCTTCCATCTCTTGGCGTCGGTGTCGTGACCTTGTCGGCGCCTTCTTCCATCTCAAGGCGTCGGTGGCGGCGGCGAAAACGATGTCTCTGCCATCTAAACACTTGCTATCTATATAAGTTACATATGCAATAAAATGGATTGCAAGTGTCCCAAATTAACATATACATTTAAACTTAATAATATGCTCAACATGTGCAATATTAGCAAATAATCATAAATAATTCCAAAGATAAATATGAAACAATTAATCTCAAGAAGAAGTATAGAGGTTGACTATAGAGATCAAGATGGCAAATGAAAAGTTGAATGAGCTCATACAGAGTACTAACATTTCTTAATCCACTAGCTTCTCTAAGGAAGCCTACTTCATCGAGGTCGACACTTTGAGTGTGCCATTTGTTTCATGCCGTGGAGGACGGCATGAAACAAAGGCACACTCAAGTGTGTCGAGATCGACGAAGAAAATGCTAAGCAAAGGTTTAATCTGTAGGGCTCGCCGCCTCCTGCTCCTATTATGTGCTCTCGGAAGGAGAGTAGCTAAAGAACAAGTCTTTGCCATCTCAATCCTATTGTCTATACTCTTCATCGACCACGACACCTTTGGAGTGTACCATATGCTTCTTGCCTTGGAGGATTGGCAAGAAGTAAAGGTACACTCAAGTGTGTCGAGATCGACGAAAAAAATGCTAAGCAAAGGTTTAATCTCAGAGGGCTCGCCTCTCCTGCTCCTATTCTAACACTCCTTAATCAACGAAGCAAAGGTTTAATGCTTCATGTACGTAAGACTAGCCTTTAATGAAGACATAGAAACAAAATAGAATCAAGTAAAATAGACATAGCAAATAATCATAAATAATTCCAGCATAAATATGAAACAATTAATCTCAAGAAGAAGTACAGAGGTTGACTATAGAGATCAAGATGGCAAATGAAAAGTTGAATGAGCTCATACTGCACTAGTAACATTCCTAACACTCCTTAATCCACCACTTCTATTCTAACACTCCTAACACTCCTTAATCCACCACTTCTCTTGTGATCTTTGTATAGATAGAAACTAGTGATACAAATCTTTGCTCGAGCCTACTTCATCGAGCTCGACACCTTTGAGTGTACCATTTGCTTCGTCTCAGTGGAGGATTGGCACGAAGCAAAGGTACACTCAAGTGTGTCGAGATCGACGAAGAAAATGCTAAGCAAAGGTTTAATGCTTCATGTACGTAAGACTAGCCTTTAATGAAGACATAGAACTAGAATCAAGTAAAATGATCGACGAAGGAAATGCTAAGCAAAGGTTTAATCCCAACATAGAAACAAAATAGAATCAAGTAAAACTTTCTTTTTGGATTGTTGTAAAAATGCGCTTTAGCAAAATCTCAAATTAATCCCAACAAAATTAATTAGCATTAAAGCATAATTTCTAAAGAATTTAACACTCCTTAATCCACCAGCTTCTCTAAGGAAATGCAAAGGAATCACAGATTTGGTTCTTAATAAGAACCGCGGATTAAATTCTCACCAATAAAAGGTCTAGAGATTAACAAAGGCACGTACACTATTCCAACATATTGATTGATGATATTATGTGCTCTCGTAAGGAGAGTAGCTAAAGAACAAGTCTTTGCCATCTCAATCCTATTGTCTATACTCTTCATTAAATGAATATGATAATATAAATTCAAACTATGAGCTCTAAACAATACTTTGCTTAACGTCAAACGATCTCAACTGTTAATCTAAAACAGATTAAACTTCCAACAAAGCAGAGGTTGACTGCAGAGATCAAGATGGCAAATGAAAAGTTGAATGAGCTCATCTGCACTACTAGAAGAATCACAAACTAGTCATTAGATTACCAACTAAAACTGAATACTCTCAATGTAATCGAACATGAAGAATCAGAATAACTAGCTTTCAACCGAAAGTAACCAATTAACAGTACATCATATTGATAGTAGCAAGTAATACAATAGAGCTCAAGTATGAACTAACTATCACATTCAATCTCAGTATAAGACAGAGTTCATCACAGAGCATGTCAACAAAGCCCACTGATCAATTTGCAACAGAACGATGAGCTCAACCGAAAGTAACCAATTAACAAAGAGATCATATTGACAAGAGTAAGTAATACAATAGAGTTCAAGTATGAACTAACTATCACATTCAATCTCAGTATAAGACATAGTTCATCACAGAGCATGTCAACAAAGCCCACTGATCAACAAAGCCAAACTGCCACAGAGGAGCAATACTCACAGAGAGGATGCCGCACAAGAACTCACGGTGCAAGGAGGAGGCCGACACGGGAGGAGGACGGCCAGGGGAGAAGGCCGGCAGAGGGAGGAGGACGGCGCGGGAGAAGGCCGTCTCGAGGGAGGAGGCCCACACGGGAGGAGGACGGCGGCGTCGAGGTCGGGCGGCGACGCCGGGCTTACTGCCAGGAGGTGAACGGGGCGCCGTGGTCGGGGCGGCGGCACCGAGGTCGGGCGCCGAGGTCGGGGCGGCGGCACCGAGGTTGAAGGCGCCGAGGTCGGGCGCCGAGGTTGGGGCGGCGGCACCGAGGTCGGGCGCGGCGCCGAGGTCGGGCGGCGGCGCCGAGGTCGTAGTCGGCGGTGAACTACGGCGAGCCCTAAACCCTAGAGGAGGCGAACGAGCGCGAGAGCCTAAGGGCGCGGAGAGGAAGTGACAAGTGAGAGCAAAACCTAGCGTTTCCCACCTTATAAAAAGTATATCACGACGGTTTATAACGAGAACCGCTCAGGATATATATCACGAGCATACTTCTATAAAAGAACCGTCAGGATAATCCTGCACGGTTTTAACTACAACCGCTCGTGATATGAACGTATCACGACGGTTTTTAACTACAACCGCTCAGGATTCCTTTCACGAGCGGTTATACAACGGAACCGCTCGTGATAACTCTTCATTTTCCGTGTGTCTCTTCGTCTCACGATCACACTTTAGCGGCTTCATCTCTTCATTTTCCAACGCCGCCATGACTCCCCAAATATCTCTTCGCCTCCGCTCCGGCTTTAGAAATTGTTCTATATATAGATGTGTCCCTTCTACAATGTATTTCACACAACCTCCTTGATCCCCTTTCTCCACAAAAACAAATGGCTGCCTCCTCTTACAGACACGCCTTTGTCTGCCAAGACCTCTCTCACAGACGTTGAGTCGTCTTCTTGAAGAACACTATTTCAACAATGTCTTCACTCTCCGTCCGAGAATTTGCGGAGCGGTGACGGCCACCTTCCGCCGCCTTGGCATTCTCCTCCGCTGTGTCTTCCGGTGATCTCCCACTTTCGGCGAAGTTTACTCGTGTCGCCGACGTGGTCCTCCAAAACGGTTGCACGCCTCTAGGAGGCTTGTCGTCACTTGACCGCTTAATCAAGGCAAAGAAAGCGATCGATTCGACCAAAGCCGAGACCCTCAAGCAAGAGAAGAGAGCCTATGGGCTCTCTTCGACTTGATTCAACAATCCGAGGGTCTTGACACACTCGAACGAGGCGTCGTGGTGGACGATTTCGAGATTCGCTCGATCTTAAACCGTCCGCCCGACGCCGCCGCCACTGAAGTATTGAAGACGGAGATAGCACCTACCTCCACCACTAGATAGGTTTCTAGTTTTTAATCTTTTGTAAGCTACCGCCACGTTGTTTGGCTATATATATGAAAATTCCAAAATTAAAAAAAAGTTTGGAGGAGAAGTTACTATATCTATTTGCCCATAGTAAGAGCTAGATCCTCATCCCATCGATCTTGAAGTGTGGAGGTATGTTGATCTCGGAGCCGCGGCGGGGCCGGCCGGGTTGCTCCAATCGCGCGATGGGCAGAGAGGCGGCATCATCTGCGGCGCAAGCAAAGGCGATGAACCTGACACGATGCGCGACGAGGGATATCATAGACGGTTCTTAATAAGAACCGCTCAGGATAATTCAGATCACGCACGGTTCTAAATAAGAACCGCTCAGGATACTACACGACGGTTGTAACGTAAAACCGCTCGCGTGATTAGGGATTATCACGACGGTTTGTGAATAGAATCGCTCGGATACTTCATGACGGTTCTATTTCTCAACCGCTCGGATAGTCGACTATCACGAGCGGTTCTAAAAATACCGTCTGTGATAGTTGTTCCGCGCCAGCCCCGGGTTCGGATTGACCCAACACAGGCGGTTCCAAAGGAACCGTCTGTGATGGGGCGTCTACTATAGCCGGTTTTGTAGTAGTGATGCCTCATCATAGACGGTTGACCAAAACCGTCTGTATTACATGCAATCACAGATGGCTTTGGTTTAGAGACCGTATGTGTTACTGGCTGCGCTAAAAACCGTTTGTGAAGAGGTAATATCACAGACGGTTCATAGCTAAAACCGTCTGTGAATTATCACAGACGGTTATTGTTAATAACCGTCTGTGGTAATTCTACATATCACATATGGTTTTCAACAAAGAACCGTTTGTGAAACATCACGGACGGTTCTTAACAATAACCGTCTGTGATAATATCGCTGATGCGCGCGTCTCTTCGTCACATCCGCTTCGGCTCCCCGATGCAACTCTTCGTCTCACGCTCTGAATTTATTCCTTGTTTTATAAAAAAAGGATCATCCGCCATCGAAGATGATCATCCCCACATATAGATGATCTAGTACTTATAAAAAAAACAGAAATGGCTGCCTCTTCTGTTTCCTTGTCGCCGACATTGATGGCCTACCTGGCCACACTGTACGAGCACCTCACTCGCTGTACGTTGAACCGTGCTGCGGAAGAACATTGTTTCAATGGTGTCTTCACTCCTCGGTCTGAGAATTTGCCAGAGCAGGTGACGGCCACCTTTCGCCGTCCTGACATCCTCCTCCGCCGCGTCTTCCGGGTGATCTCCCACTTTCGGCGAGTTTACCGCGTCATCGACGTGGTCCTCCAAAACGACGTTGCACGTCTCCAGGAGGCTTGCTGTCACTTGGACTGCTTAATCGAGGCGGCAGGTGACTGAGTCGACCAGGCTGAGACCCCTCAAGCAAGGGAAGAGAGCCTATGGGCTCAATTCTTCTTGGTTCAATAGTCCGAGGGTCTTCGGGAGACACTCAAACGAGCGCATCACGGGTGGACAGATTTCAGGCTTCGTTCGATCACGAACCGCCTGCCCCCGACGCCGCCGCCTACAAAGTATTGAAGATGGAGATAGCAGCCTACCTCCGCCACTAGACAAACTTTGTTATATGTTGAAAAAGTCCAAAATGTAAAAAAAAATCTAGTTTGGAGGTGAAGTTACAATATTAATTATATGTTGAATTATTACTCTCCTCCTCTCTCTCTCTCTCTCTCTCTCTCTATATATATATATATATATATATATATATATATATATATAAGAGACGGCTTAGTGGAACAAATTAATTAATTATATATATCCTATCTGTGATATATATATATATATATATATGTGTGTGTGTGTGTGTGTGTGTGTATATATATATATATGTATGTATGTATGTATATATAGTTAAAGCAAATTTTCAAAGATATTTAAATGACAAAATTGACATATAAACATGTAATTTCTTCATGTCATGTAAGTGTATATACAAGATAAATATACTTGAGAAAAACCATTTCACGCAGACAGTTCCATAATGGAACCGCTCAGATATAGGGATATATCACTGACGGTTCTATTATGGAACCGTGTGATAAGTCTCTTTATTAGTAGGAGCCCGGCTACTAGGGTTTGCGCCCACCTTAACTCGTCACTCAACAAGACTTACTCGTCTGCTCTCCCCACCTCGACGCCGCCCGACCCGTCGCCGCCGGTTGTGACACACTGATTTGCAGACGCACAGACACTTGTACGATAGTAGTGTCTTGTGCAGTTTCAGGGTCGTGCCACAACTATGGTGACGCCGCCACCCAAGCCACTGGGCTTGGCCCCGCGTGTCACCTGCGCCGCCATGGCTTGGTTCTCCTACCCGGCCTCCTGTGCTCGAGCCCTAGTCCCCCTGGCTTTGCTTTCCCCATCCTCCCTCTATTCTCCTCTAGATCTGTTAGCTTAATGTCTTTTGTTGAGTTTGATTTTGATGCTTGAGCCTTAAGTTGTGTCCTGATGTTTGTGTGATTTATGCAAGGTGAAGGAGATGGATGAGGGTTGTGCTGGTGGTGGGGCCGCCGCCGTGGTTGCGCTGTACTGAGTTATCACCCTACCTTACTCCCTCTCTGTCTCTACCCCCCTTGCTCTGTGATGAAAATGGCTAGTGCTCTGCGATGGATGCCGAGAGCTACTACTGGTGTGGTGGGTTTGTACACCCTTGGTCTTGTTGTCTTGTCTTTGTTGAACCGCTCAATGATGTTAATAGTCTTATGTTTGAAATTGAATTGATAATTAGTTCATATTAATAGTCCCTTGCTCTGTGATGTAATGATGTTAATAGTCTTATGTCAAATTGAATTGATAATTAGTTCATATTAATAGTCCCTACCATTCCATTCATAATCTCTTCTCTATAAAGTCTCCAGCGTTGGTAGCTTGTGCCATTAAAACCGGCATCATATATATATATATATATATATATATATATATATATATATATATATATATATATATATATATAAGGAGAGCCAGATATCTGACCACTTTCGATAGGTCATCCAATTACCTATCGAGAACATCTAGGTAATTGGATGTCCCGACTTCATTGAGCATCCATACTTTTTAAACTATGGATCAATGAGGTTGCTCGTGACACCCCTCATCCTTCTCATGTTGTGATGACGACAGTTCCTAAAGTGGTCAGACTACAAACAATATATATATATATATATATATATATATATATATATATATATATATATGATGCCGGTTTTAATGGCACAAGCAACATAGCTTTATAGAGAAAAGTCATCACAGACGGTTTGACCACAAACCATCATGATATATACTTATCACAGCATTTGACCACAAACCGTCTGTGATAGGTTCCTATCATAGACGGTTTCAGCAATAACCGCTCAGGAAAGTATGCATCACGACGGTTTAAAAGCATGCGTGATGACCTCATGTCATCATCGACCCATAATCTCAGACGGCTCACAAAACCGTCTGTGATGACGTTTTTGAACCGTCTGTGAATACCTTTTCTGTAGTAGTGTACGCAGAATATGATTAAATCCAAGAGCGACTGAAAACATTCAAACGAACTCCAAGGAATCCAAATACATTCAAATAAAAGGAAACACTTCGAATAAAAGTAAACATATCTAACCACAATTTGAAAGGACGGAGTACTCCTGGTGAAACTAATCATACCTAATGGAGTTGATGAAAAGAAATACTTCAGACGGAGTATATACAAAGGAGTCGATGAAAGAAATACTGTAGATGAAATATAATCAAAGGAAGTTGATGAAGGGAATATTTCAGACGAAGTATAACCAAAGAAGTTGTTGAAAGAAATACTGTAGATGAAATATAATCAAAGGAAGTTGATGAAGGGAATACTTCAGACGAAGTATAACCAAAGAAGCTGATGAAAGAAATACTGTAGACGAAATATAATCAAAGGAAGTTGATGAAGAAAATACTTCAGACGAAGTATAACCAAAGAAGTTGATGAAAGAAATACTGCAGGCAAAAGCAGATAAATCTAACAGTGAGAGAGAGAATGTCCACATGATCATTCCTCACTAGTTTCCTAGATGTGAGAGACCACCCAGCTAGATAGGATCCTTTGATCCACCTTCGGATCATGAATTGCTCGATCACTACGAATGGATAGTGGTGGATAATAGCTAGAGCCTAGGCGATGCCTGGTGGATGAACTTCTATTATCCACTAGGGAACATACCACCTCTACTCTAATGATTCTTTTAGACTTTACTACCTATTTAACGAGGAGGTTCCATGAGAGTTAGGTGAGACCTATGCATAAGTGCGTGGTTCGCATGGGGTAGACATACATCTCACCGACACATGGGACCTAGTTCACTTAATGGTTTCTTTCCTCGATTCATATTTATTAAGAAAATTCCATGAGCCTTAATTGGGAACTACCGAGCACGGGCTAGACGACACCCTACTTCTTTAATGTATGTCTCTATGATGTATTATCTTATGACAATAGCCTAGGGTTTACATGTTGTGAGACTACTATATTAGATATATGACCCATGATTAGATGTGTACTTTGGGTATACCGGTAATGACAACTACTTGACATCTAATCATCTACACTAATCACCTTATTGACTTAATGCGATTCTTAGCTACAAGGCATCCCACTACTGCTTTAACTACACCAGTTACTATTTAAAATGGACTATGGCTCAACTACTCTTCTAACCGATCACTAGGTTATAACATCATATACATCCTTTCTTCCAATCTAGAGTCATGAAGATCCTATCTGATTTATAACCTCTCAATCTAAATTAGCATCTAATTGCTGTCTTTGTTACTTTAACTACACTAGCTCACTGATGATATCATGTTAATGCTTTATCAATGTTCATCACTACTACAATCTAGTTGGGGTTTTAACTAATTAACCTTGATGCTAAGTGACACTAGGACTATCTCCTCGCGACTTGCTAATTATCCATGGTTAGCTTATGACGCTACATGTTTTGATTAATCATCTATGTGAGTGGGTTATAGTTGTATTGGAACTTACTTAGCAAAATACTTAGGCCGCCGTACTCTTACCGTAGTAATTAACCAAGTACTATTCAAGTTAATATCCTCATACAATGACATACTGATTAACTTACCATAATTAAATTTCTCTAAAGGTATTTCTATTCATAAGTTTTAATTTACAAACCAGCTAATCTACTGGCTATATTGAGAATGCTACTCACAGCTACTAACAAACTATCTGATTAAATTATTACTTTTATTATTACAACAACGGTCTTGACCTAAGTAACACGATGACCTATTACCATATCATAAGTCAGTAGCACTAAATTGGGTTAGTCTCAACCGAAAATCTAACAATGACTTAATGGTTTAGGACCGTACCAACATGTAGGTACTTTTAATCATAAGATTATTTTGACAATGCCTAATTGCTTGGAATAGATCTTAAATTGATTATTAACTAGTTTCATTAGAAAAGGCAATGGCTATTTTAGCATTCACCCCTCTGATTACACTATTCCAGTCTAACCATCCATTTAGTTATCCTGTTAATCACTTGATTTATCCACTGAATGTTACTAACTAATTTGTGAATGCTAACTAAAATCTCCAGCATGTAGTTACCTTATTGCCTGCTCTAACATAACTAATCTCTTGGGTGGGTCCCACTATCATAGAGCCATTCCAGAGAGCAACCCACAGAGAGAGAGAGAGAGAGAGAGAGAGAGAGAGAGAGTCGGCAGAACAAAGCAGGGTAAGGCTGATGGCTTGACGCTAGCGAGTCGGGGTCGCTTGGCGGCAGAGGTGTCTAAAATGGAACCGGGAGGAGAAGGTGGTCCCGTAGGTGGTGGGGGGTGTGGCTTGTAACAGCCCAAAGTTCTGTTACCAAAATAAAAATGAATAAAGTTATTATTTTATTGAATTTTCTGAAATTTGAAAGAGTTTGATTGCTTTATTTGAGTTTCAAGTTTTAAAAGTCAAAGGTAAAATTTATTAAAGTTTCTGAAGTTTTATTTGATTTAAGTTGAAAAGTAAAAATTAAATTAATTTATAAAATTTTCTGAAATTTTTTTTTTAAAAGGCTTTTCCCTAATTATTTAAAGCAAAAATAAATTATGTGCAAAAACTATTACCATTTAAGTTGGAATTATTTTTATTAAGTTCAAAATAATTCTAGAAATTTTATGATTTTTTGTAGAATTTTTGGACTCTATTTGCTATATTCTAAAAATATTTGATTTATTGTTTAATCTTTATTCGAAAATATGAACAAAGACTTGCCGTTCGGTCTATCTACAAGATAATGCATGAATTGTAACGATGAACAGAATTCGGATTTTTTTAAAAAATAATAATAAAATATATTTTATTCAGGTTCCCATCGAATCACCCCTCTCTATCTTTGCTCCATGGCAAGCACACTTAACGTCTTGAGTCTTAGCATGCATGGGCTGCCAACCAACCATTTTGGTTTCAGATCAATATGATATTCCTTTATTTCTTTTATTCTTTGTCTTTCTCTCTCCTATCTTCTTCTTCCTCACGTGAGTTTTCTTCTCTCATTCTTGCTTTCTTTCCAAAAGCATCCATGACCGGTATACCACCATAGCCTTAGAACTTCGCCGACCACCGTGGCCGCCTCACCGTGCCGCCCACCTCCACCACCGCCCACCTCTCCTCTCCCCTCCCATGGCTGCCATTAAACCAAGCAATTTAGAGCTCGAAGCTCCATTAATGGCAACCACCATTCTTTCTCCTCTTTCTCCCCACTCAATGCATTAAATTGAAATCCGTCTGAGGCGAAACGTCCGCATTATCATCATGCACGTCGTAGCACCTTCAATTGCACGTTTCATCCACCACCTACAATCAATTTAAGCCGTTTCACTTCATCTTCATTTGCACTCAAAACAGCCGTCCCATGATCTCCCTCTCCCGGGCCTCTCCGCCCCTATAAAAGGGAGCACGAGGTGCCCCTCCTCTCACTCGTCCCGCTCCTACCACCCACTTCTCCTCTCATCCCTCCAATCGTCGGGATTTGGAGTTTCTCCGTTGACAACCGGCTTCTTCGTTCTTCGTCTCCGCGCCGTCAAGCCTCTCCCGGACCACCGACCACACCGCTAGCTTAGCCGACGCGTTCTACGCCGTGCTTCCCTCGCCCTCGCCAGAGCATCGCCGGAGCACCGTCGCCACCGTGAGCCCAAGCCGCGCCGACGTCGTCGTCCTCGCCTCCGACCATCCGTGTACGTCCCACCACAATCGAGGTGAGCACCGGCATCCCCGTCGTCCCCTCTCTCCATTCCACCCCTCGCCGGCCGTCGGAATGCCTCCGTTCGCCGGCAACGCCGCCATCTAAACCATAGACTAAAGCTTCTCCCTTTGTGAATTGCGTCGCCGTCGAGCTAGCTCCAACCACATCGTCTCCATCACTGGCATCGCGATGTCGCGTTCCTCATGATGCTCTCTTTTCCTTCTCGTATGCGCCACTGTTTTTTTTTCTCTCCGACGCCATCCATTCTTCTGTCTGTTCGGCTACATGGAGAAGAAAGTGAACAGTACAATTTTTCTACTCATGCGTCACTTTGTACATAGAAATTTTAATCTTCCAGAAAATCTTTCTCTCACATGCAAGCTCCAAATCTGTTGATTCTTTCACCTAAATTCATCTACTATTTTTAGTATTTATTTCATAATTTTTAGATTTTATTTAATTTCCGTTAATTATTTGGTCCATTTTGCGCGTTCGTCGCCGCCATCGGCCGACCGTGCGCTTTCCACCTCAACCGAGGCAAGCGTTGTGTTCCCCACGGTTCCCCCTTCAAATCGCCACAAACCTCATCCGCTAACTCATCTCCGTTTGCCCGCAACGCCGACGTTACTTGCCCCCATCAAGGTTTTCTCTGTCGATCTAACGTCGCCATCGAATGTTATCTGTCCGAGCCATCAACACTGTTGAGTTTGCCTCGACATATCGTACTTCCGTCACCATCACCTTGGTCATAAAACTCTTTCTTTGTTTCCAGTTATCCGAAACCATAATTTTCGATGAATAGTATAATTTTCGGAATTATATTATTTCATGTGACATTCAACCTTCCGGAATTTCGTTCTCCCTCATACGAACTCCGATTCCTTCGATTCAACTTCCTAAATTCATAAAAAGTCGATACCTTCCTAGTAGTATTTATTTTATAATTTTATTTTGTTTTTATTTGGATTTTATTTGTTTGTTATTTGAATTCGGATCGTTTACGCGTATAGATTACGACGACTTCGGAGAGTCAGAATTCGACGCCATTTGAGAATAGTCCATCAAGCAAGGCAAGTTACATTCTTGATCATATTTGCACCTATTATTTAAAATTATATAATTCTGTTTTAAATTATTACTGCATGCTTATTTACATTCAAGTAATTTAAATTCATGTTTTAAGCTTTATAGTTATTCCCAATGCCTTTGTATATCTAATTATTGTCAAGAGAGGTGGTATGGAGACTATTATCGAATGCATATATATTTTGGAGTTTGGATAATAAAAGAAGATTGTGAATGGATGTGTGAAGATAGAGGAAAATTGTTAATAAATAATGAATGATTACGAGAAATAGGTGATTATTGGTATTGGATTATGGAAATAGATTATTATTAAGGATCGGATTGTGGTATTATTAGAGTTATATGATTGTTGGATATTAGATGTCAATCATAGATATAGATTATCATTGGATTATTGGATATTGGAATGAATGATCTTTGGATTATTAGAAATACATGATTATTATGGTTGTATTGTAGAAATAAATGATTATTGGATACCGGATTTTAGAGGTAGATTGTTGTTGATGTTGGATTAATAAAGATTGGATGATAGATAGATACTATAGTCAAATCTTGAATTGTTGATATTGGATTCTAGAAATAGATTGTCATTGGATATCGATTATCTAAAATTTGATTATAGGATTACATAGTCATTGGATTGATAGATATCGGATTATAAAATTTGAGTATAGTTAAATATTTGGATCAATTGAAGTTGGATCATAGAAATAGACTTATACGGTGTAGATTGGACTAATGAATTTTGGATTGTTAAAGGTTGGATTATCACAATGCTGATGGATTACATCTTGATCTCGTTCTTAACAAGTCTTGGACATTTAACCCTCACCTAGATAAAATCTAGTTGATACAATAGTATGAACTAGAACATTTTGAGAAAGATTATGCTTAGCAATGCTTAGACCCAAAAATGTTTGATTTGGGAAACTTTCAGCCAAAAATCAAATATTGTTTAAGAATCCATGGCATTGGTTTGTCATGGAAGTTTTGTTGTAAATGAATTTGAGAAAAATAAAATAAAATTATGGTTTGTACTTGGGCGAAATGGTTGTTTGGATGGTGCATGTTAATGCACGGATCGAAGTCATTTCCATGATCGAGGCCCATGGGTTTTGTGGAAAGTCGCCCAGTCAATTGAGGACCGACCTCTGGCGTTCCTTTGCTATGCCTATAATGGGCTATGCCATATCGTGCAACGACATGTCCCGAGTATGGGTAGGGGACTGGTGACTAATTTGCAAAGTGCCATCGCGGTCAATCCATGGATTGTGTGGGTCCATCTCGGATGGTCTGGTCGATTATGACCTCATTAGTCCCATCGGCGTAAGAGGGGCCCTACAAACTCTGCGGATTTCTATCCAAGGAGGGATGCTGAAACCTTAACGGGGTGGATGCGGTGGGATGGCGCATTGTAAAGGCTTTGTCATGTGCTCTAGATCGCTACCTAAGGTAGTGGCGGTGGCATAGATATATGCCGAACAAACTAGAGAAGTCATGTCTTGTGGGTAAAGTGTACAACCTCTGCAGAGTGTAAAACTATTGAATAGCAGCGTCATGATCATGGACATGCTAGCAAAGCCACTCAAAGTTAGACTTTGGTTTTGATTTGAAAAGACTTAGTCAAATGGTTTATGTAAATGGGAATTGGGCGGGAAGCCACGTGATAGGAGGGTATCCTTCACCATTCATGTGTGAATGTTATCGACTATAAAATTGATTTAGAAAATGAATTTTAGTTATTGTGTAAACCTTTGGAACTTAGTACAAGTATTTAAAGAAATTGCTGATTTATGCAAATGTAACCAATAAGCCATCCTTTGTTACATCCATGTATGCATATCATTCATTATTTGATGGGTGTAACTTGCGAGCACAGTAGTTGTGCTCATACTTGCTTAATTGCAAACAAATTTCAGAGGAGAAGGATGCATCATCGGTGTGGATCTCGACGACTAGGTCATTTCTCCCATCGATTGCTCGTGGCGGTTAATGGACTCTACTACATCTTCTTCGTCTTCCATTGTGTTTTTATTGTTGGCTTGTAAGCCCTGTTGTAATAAACTCTGTTGATTATTAATAAAGTTATGCGATTTATGGATGTTACCATATTTGTTTAACTGTGTGAACTAGCTACTGATCATGGGACTAGTTCAGAAGTGCACAGAGGATTTGGGACGTTAATCCCGGGTCATCCATTTAGTTATCCTGTTAATCACTTGATTTATCCACTGAATGTTACTAACTAATTTGTGAATGCTAACTAAAATCTCCAGCATGTAGTTACCTTATTGCCTGCTCTAACATAACTAATCTCTTGGGTGGGTCCCACTATCATAGAGCCATTCCAGAGAGCAACCCACAGAGAGAGAGAGAGAGAGAGAGAGAGAGCTGTGAAGAATAGGCAAGGGCTGAAGGCGGCTCGGCATGGCTTGACGCTAGTGAGGGGGGGGTCGTCGGTGGCGGCAGAGGTGTCTAAAATGGAACCGGGAGGAGAAGGTGGTCCCGTAGGTGGTGGGGGTGTGGCTTGAGGCAGTCAGTGGTGGCCAGGGGACAGCGCACAGCGACCGGAGCCGTGGAAGGAAATGACGCGGCGGCGCCGGAGAGGAAGAGGGCACGAATTAGGGGGAGAATGAGCCTGAGTGTGTGTCGGGACCTCGAGTAAGCAACCTCAGGACCCTCTGTGTATTCTGAACTAGTCCCATGATCAGTAGCTAGCTCACACAGTTGCAACATTGGTGTAATCATATCCATACAACATACTATAGCTGAAGCAGACAAATTAACATTATTTAGCAAAAATACCTTATTGTCAAGTCTTACAACGTTTGCCATGCAGGGCTTAACAACAAAAGGTAGCTTGCAGCGGAAATCAAACATCTAGTGGAGGTCACCCAATATACCCACAGGCAATCGAGTGGAGGACGCGACCTAATTCTATTAGTCTTCAAAGTAGTCTTCTTCGTAGAACTCGGTGCTTCCTGGTTCTTCTTCAGCAACTGATCAACCAGAGGGCATAAAGCCGTGAGTACTTTGAATGTACTCAGCAAGTCGCAGAGAAATGTATGCAAGTAATATTCATGCAAAGCTTGCCAAGGATAGCTTTATGGCTATTTTGCAGAAAGCAATATTGACAGTAATTACAGTAATTAGATTGAAATGCATTATTTAAAAGATTAATACGTAAGTAAACAAGTTTCTTTGAAACAATTACTGAACACCCTGTTCACTTCCCAACCATCAACACAGAACCATCCAAACCATTCCAACATTTTTATAAATTTTACCCCTTGTGTGAAATCACTAGGCATTGTCCATAATTGGGTACACAGCTATTCGAATAGTTCTACACTCTGCAGAGGTTGTACAACTTGACCCACAAGACACGAATTTCTCTAGTTTGTTCGGTATATATCTATGCCACCGCTCACTACCTTAGGTAAGTAGTCTATAGTACGTGACAAGGCTTTTACAAAGCTCTATTTTAACTCGGATCTGCCCGTTGAGGTTTCGCCATTCTGGGCCCCCTCTTGCGCTGCTTATCAACCCTTGATAGAACCGAACCAAAACATTGTTAATTAGTCGGCCAGGTCCACCCCATAAATGGACTTGTGGTTGCACGGTATGGCCCAGATCAATAGCGCACAAAGTTAAGTCCTTAGCGGTTATGTAATATCCCGAAATTCTATTAGAAAGAACATTATTCTTGAGAGGGAATTTACTCAATTTCGAATTTCTCCTAACAAAAAAAGTAACCAACAACGATTAGTGGAAGTAAAAGGAGCTTTTCTGCATAACTTCAACAACTTGGGCCTTGGGCTATGGCCCAGAAGGCCCAAGAGGGGGCGCCACCCCTTTTCCCCCCCAAACCCTAGCCGCCTTTACCCCTTCCCCCTCTCTTGAGGCGCCTCCCCTCTCCCCCAAGGACAGCCGCCACCCTCCTGTCCTCATGTCGCCCTTCCTCCTGGTCTTGAGCCGCCCCTCCTGCCATTGGTGCTGCTCCTCCTCGCCATTGGTGCTCCCCGCTGCCGGCCAACGCGAAGGGAGGCGTGGAAGACCACGGGACTACCGTCCAATCGAGAGGGAGGAAGAGGGAGTGGGAGAAGGTCCACTTCGTGGTTTTTTGTCCAGCGTCTTCCTAAGGGTCTTCAAGGGTAACGAGATGCTTTCCCTGCTGTTTGATGTTGTTTAGATGTGAAATTAGATTAGTTGGATTGGATCGAAACTATGCTGTTAGAATTCCAGACCTGTCTAGTAGATTGTGTGGAAAATTTCGGGTTCTTAGAGGCCGAATTGGAGATTTCTATCTCCTAGATATATTTAGATAATGTTCTTAGCTTTCCGTAGCCTTCAAGAACTACTAATTCCGACGTACGGATCAAAAGTTATGGTATGATATTCCCTACTGTCCTGAATTCCTAACGAGAATGAACTGTCAAGTTTCCTTTTAAATTATGATTATGATAATGGAAGATTTAGGGTTTTCACCCAACTAGGTTATTGTATAAATTTTTATAACCTTTCCATAATGATAAAGAACGCCCTAATCGGAGTTGTAGATCAAAAGTTGTGATCTGTTCTTTACTGCTGTCCTTTTCGTCTAGACAGAATCTGTCTTGTACTTTCATCTACCTGTTAGCATTTTATTTTGGCCGAATTGGGAAATCTTGTCAACTAGAATTTTGTAGATATATTCGTTAAGTTTCCATAGGATCTGGGCTTACCTCGTTCCGAGTCCCAGATCAATAGTTATGGGTTATTCCGTGCTGCTGTCCAGATTCGTTTCTGTGGTTGTGTTGTCTGTTTTCAGAATAAATCTAATAGTTAATTCTTGGGTTATCGGGAAGGTGTTGTAGAACGTTGCTGGTAGTGTCCTGTACCATGTTGTTCTTATTTCGAGTACTTACTTGTGTAGGCGGAGAGGCTTCGGGTTTAGGGGGCACCTTCGTTGCCTACTAATGCGTCGCAACGCGGAAGGCAAGTACTTTGATATTCTTAAGATTAGTGAATGCTGAATGCTTGATGTTCATATTGTGTTTTTATATGATACATGAGAAGATTCAATGTTTATGTTCCTTTCATATGTGTTATTCCCATGATTAGAGATGTTGTCTTTCATTATTCATAGTTCATTACATGCATGCACTGTCATGTTCCATCGACGGGAGTGGATTAAAAAGACCCATCAATTCCAGTATGAGCACGTAAGACCCACCATTCTAATGTGGGCAGATTTGGACACCTGTATGAAACGTTCTTCATATGGGATTTGGATTCCCGTATTTTGTTAAATGCGGGCTTAGGTGAACACCGACGGGTGTGTCACTAGCTATACCGGTATAAGCATGTGTGCAGTCATTTTCATTTCATTCAATCCATTCATTCATATATTCATTCGGTGTTATGTTCATATTCCTTAAATATGTTGTCTTGTTTATATTTGTTGTATGTTCAATTATTCACTGTACTTGCTGAGTCTCGGACTCATTCTTGCTTTGTTTGTTTATTTTTAGGTGATCATTGATGATGGCTCTATTGGGAGAGAGTAGACAAGCACTAATTATTCATCTCACCATACTCCAGTTTCAATAATAGGACTTGGTTCTGTCTTTCATTCGTTAAGTGTTGAACTGTAATAATAAAGTTAGATGTGGTTGACATCTTTCTCCATGTTATGGTTGATTAAGTAATGCTTGTAGTCTTTGTTCACCCATTTGATATAATTATTTGGATTCAGACTATATTCCTGCCATTGTACTATTAAAGTTTGATCTCTTTATGTTATTAGATGAGACATTGTTTGAATTCTTCCGCTTTATGGTTGTGTGTTAGATTATTTAGGTGACAACTTGGCTTTCGAATAGCCAGGGTGTTACAGGTTACTCAGGCGAGGCAACCTCATCCTAAATCATCCCCTTTACTGCGCGATCACTCGCCCGAGTATAATTCCTTTTGGGTTCGCCTGGCCAAATGGCAACTCTTTCCATGGCACAACTACTTTTAATCATAGTGGCCGTGCCACAATTCCATAATTTCTTTAGTCATATTCATTCATTCTTAGAGCAAGTGATCATGAATCCCATCAGGACTAAGAATGGCTAAGAATAATACACACCCGGGTTGGTATTACAATTTTGTCCAACTTATAATTAACCATCCTATGGTGTCCAAGGATTTATGTCATTCAAGGATACATGTCGTTCACAATTTATCAAGGAGGCATAATGACAATTAGGTATTAATTATTCCCGAAACCATTTATTATAAACTTAGCAATGCATGTTCATAGGAAACAATATACTTTTATAAATTGGGTTCAATATGATCAAAGGCCTACGACATGTCTTCGTTAAAGAGTTGATGTGCTTCGGCCATCGGGTCCACAAATTCGTCCGAAATGTCGGAATCTATATGTGCAAACAAAGCTAAATAAATAAAATAATACCAAATAAAATTCAAATAATTACCAAATAAATACTACTAGGAATATAATGAATTTAGATAATTTTAGAATTTTGAATCACTCGAATCGAAGCTCAAATGAGGAAGTTATGGCCTTTAGAATTTTGAATAACACAAGAAATAATAGAATTAGGGTTTTTTCAATTTTCTGAATTATTTTTGTAAGGGAATCGGTTTAATTGCCACGCGGGCGCCACTGGACTGCCACGCGGGCAAAACGGTGACGTGGCGTTGATGTGGCGCCACCTAAGCACTACCACGTCATGCGCCGGCAGCAGCACGGAGCCGAGGCTCACCGTGAGCAATGGTCTTGGCCGTGGCGAGGGCACCCAGAGGAAGAGGGGCTCACAGCAAGCTTGGTGCGCTGGGCCTCGATGACGCGGTGTCACGGGAAAGTCATCGACGGGGAGGAAGAAGCGGCGGCGTCGGCGGGTGAAGGCGAACTTGGTGCTCCGGCCGGCTCTTGGGGACGAGGAAGCGCACACGGGGTGGCCCTAGGTCTTGTGAACCCAGAGGTGAGGTCGAAGGCGGTGGAGGAAGTCAGGTGGCAGCGCTAAGGGTGGCAGAGTAAAGCTCAGTGGCGGCGGCAAAAAGTCGAATCGCGGCTGGGCTAGGGCGAGGGAGAGAGAGGGGGTAGAGGGGAAATGGAAAGGAGTGAGAGGCGCGTCCGGTGCGCGCATTTATAGGGCGTGGGGAGGGCTGAGGGAGAGGATGGCGGTATGGGTGTCAGCGGTTTGGCGGTAGAGCTTTGGGTCCGATGGCAACGGTCGGAGGGGGGGTGCACGCAAGTGGGCGGTGGTCGTGGCGGAGGACGCAACATTAAATGCGCACGAGGGGAGGGGGCAGGGAGTCGGCGAAAAACGCGGCGCTGGCGTGGATGCCGCTCCCACTTGGCACGGCGCTGTATTGGCTCGACGAAGAAGATGACCAGGTGGGCGAGGCAGCTGACAGGGTGGTCCCACATGGCAACAAGTGGAGAGCGCTGAGCGGCTCGGTCTTGAGGTTGAAATGGCGGCAAGGGTCTCTGGGAAGATGGGCCAAGGAAGGGGAAAAGTGGAGTGGGCCGGGCAGATTTGGCCCAAAGCCAAAAGGGTAATTAAAACGCGTTTTTTATTTTAAGAAATACTAGAAAACGAAAAAGCTTTTTAGAAAATAGTTAAAGCCATCCAAAAATTCTAGGAAAATTCACAGAAGTCCCTTGAATTAAATGGAACTTAATAAAAATACTTTCAACTATACTTTAGCTTTTAATTTTGCAAATAAAATAGATTTTAATTTCGGGGCAAAGGAAAAACCATTTCTAAATTCCAGAAAAGTCCAATAAACCAATTTTAATTTAATTAAAGTTTGATTAATTCAAATTAAATGGTTTTTGATTTCTAAATTTCAAGTTAAGCTTTAGCAATTCAATAAAACCAAAGGGTTACTTTTAAATTTTTGAAAATTTTCAATAACTTAGGAAAATTGGGATGTTACAGTGTGTCTAGGGGAACTCACCGGGATCGGTGGTGGCGGCGGGGAGGAGTCAAAGCGGGCTGGCGACGTGGACTACGGGCGGCGCGGAGGGCTTGCCGTGGAGGCGCCGGCCGGGTGGTGGAGAGCTTTAGCGAGAGGTGGGGAAGGCCAGGGGAACTTCCGGAGAGAGGAATTGGTTGGAGGTGCACCGCGTGAGGAGGGGCGACGCGAGCGGCGGTTTCGGGCCGGAGCCGGAAAAGAAGCCGGTGCACGGGGTTCTTGCAGATGGATTGAAAAATTGAGTAAGGGGAAACGCCAAGGGGACTTGGGGACACGTTTTAACGCGAGTGGGTTGGGGATAAGCACCTCGGATCAGCCGGAACGGCGGGCGCGGCTTGGCGGCCAATGCAGCGGAGCTTGCTCGGTGAATCACCTTGGCTCTTGGTGGAGAAGAAAGATAGAGTAGGGAGGCAAGGCCGGGACAAAGGGAGGCCAAGGCATGGCTTAGGCGACCATTTATAGGCAGGGAGGGCGGACGAACCAGTGGTGGCTTGGCGTTACCTTCGGCGATGCGGAATGGGCGACGACATGGGCACGAGACAACGTCCTTGACGTAAGACGACATGGCTGGCTTTGCTGGCGATGAATTGAGCACGAGGTGCGGGCGGGATGCCAGGGCTGCAGCGACGTGGCAAGCGCAAGCGTACGGGCGACATCAGCGATGAGTGATGGCAAAAGATGCTTGCCACGGGACGGCGACGGGCGGGACAGGAGCTCGCTCTGGAGAAAGAAAAGAGAGAAAGGGAGAGAGAGAGAGAAAGGCCAGGTGGTTCGGTTGCACCGGCTGGGGCAAAACTGGCTCAGCCTAAGGAATAGTAATACAAGTGAGGAAGAAATGAGAGATTGGGGGAAAAGAACAAAATTTGATGGACCAATTTCTCAAGCAAGATTTCACTTGGACTTTTATTCTAAATAATCTTTTCAGAAGATTCACTAGCATATGGTACATTAGTTAGATTTACTTTTGTAACATTGTCTTTTTAGGGTTTTGATTGTTAGGGTTTTGAATAAGTCTTCGACTTTAGGATTTACATTTCTTGTAATATTTCAAAGGTAATACTTTGTTATGATGATTTACTTGTATCCGATTCTTTCGCTTTTACAATTTAGGTTTCTAGGGTTTCCGAATTTAGGGTTTCTGTTTTACATCACTTGTACCGGCAAAAGAGCAAATGCACTCAAATAACTTTAAAAAATGCAGGCAAGCAGAATGACAATAGATAACATACAAAAAGTTTTAAAAATATCATATTCTCGTATTTAGGCATTTTTGGGATGTTACAACTCTCCACCAAAACCATTGGCGAATAGCCAATACTCTTTTCCAGAATTTATAAACACATTGTGTGACAATGCCGATCATTTATTAATATTTTATGTATAATAAACTTGTCAAGGTAAATATGGCCTACAAGAGAATAGGTGGGCTTGTATGTGGGGTGATAGGATTTTCTCTACTCATCATGACATTCAAAAGTATTATTTCAATATTAAAGTAACTAGTATAAACACGGTAATGAAAGTAATAATAAAGGTACATAAAATATATGCTCAATATGATCAAATGAATGTGATTTGCCTCCATATCCGCAGTCCTTGACTGGACTTACTTTTCTTGCATCTCGATCATCTCCTTCTGTAGTTTAAGCAATAATTTTTGGCTCTAACGTGGAAGAAAATCCAATAAATAAGTCCTGGCTCAACAAGGGGCGAGCTGGGACCAAAATGAAATAAATAAATTTGGAAAGAATGTAAAGAAAGGTGGTGTGGGAAATTAGGATTTATTGGGTGCATGATTTGGCTAAACGGAGTTGAAAATGGGATTCACGGGCTCGAAACGGTCAAAATGGACATATACGCGATTTATTGGGTCTATGTGAATAGTAATGGTTCATGTGAACAGTATCGGGTTTAGTACTGTTTGCTATTGGGTTTGGTGCGGGCAGTAACTTATCTAGTGAATAGTGCTGGGCCAACACTATTCATGTTGGGTTGGGTTTAATGAATAGTAATGTGTTGGCTTAGGCGTTAATGGGCTTAATAGTTTCGAGCCTCGATGAATAGTGTTGGGTTGCACAATGGGAAATAATATCGGGCTTAATTGGCCTTTTGGGCTTACTTGTGGCCTATGTGGCCATTTGACCCAATTCTGCGTTTAGCCGAAGGGAGCCCAGCCCCCGTTTCCTTTTCCTCTCGCTGGCTCCCTCTCTGGCAGGTGGCGACAGTGATGGTTGGTGGCGACGAGGAAAGGTGTGGGGGGCAACTATGAAGCGTGGGGTTTCTATTTTTGGGCTTAGGTACGGCTGGAAGTGGTTCGGGTGGGCTCACGGTGGCGGCGGCGCACGGTTGAAGCAGAGCAATGGTGGCGATAGTCTCTGGCAGTACTCCGGCCAAATTGGCCAGCCGGGGAGCACTAGTGGACCGAGAGGGCCACGACGGTGGTGACGGTGGAGCTCGGGGGAGTCAGATGCAGCTTGGCGATGGTGCCCGTGGGCGGCGGAGCTTTGGCGCGAGGTGGCGGCGCGCTGGCGACGGGGATGGTGAACGTGGAGCTCGAGGATGGGTTTGGTAGGTTGAGGCGAAGCTCGGGGAGGGTTTAATTAGATGGGGGCGTGGACGGTGGTGACGAATTGAAGAAGGGGGATTTTCAGGTGTTTTCAGATGTGGTGACTATTGGTGGCGGTGGCCCGCGTTGGGGAAGAGAAATGGTGTCCGGCGGGGTTATGGGGTGGTTGGGGTGAATATGGTGTGGTGGTGGTGGGCTTTTATAGCCATTAATGGCGGTGGCCGCAGTAGTAGGGCAGAGGCGGGCACGGCGTGTGGAGGGAGGCATGGACGGCTGCACGCATTCGGCACCGGGGAAGGGAGAAGCTGGTGGCGCGGTGGCGTGGTGGCATGGTGAGTTGGCAAGCGGGCGAAGGCGGTGGAAGACATTAACGCGGACAAAGGCGATGAAGAATGGAGCGACTAGTGGCTTAACGCGTGAGGAAGAACAACAGAGGGGGAAGTGTATTCGCGAAAGACACTTTCAGCTGAGGAAAACGGAACACCAAAAGAGGAAAACGGAAAAATGAGCAAGACTTTCTGAATTGGGCAAGAAACTCAAAACTCAACCCAAACTAAAACAATTTTTTTTGAAATCTTGGGTCTTTTCAACATCCCCATCACCTAGATTTTGTTTCCGGATGGAAAGCTGCACCTGAATTAATCTTCAAAAAAGAATGTTCTGGTGGTGCCCAAACCTTTCTTACCCTTAACGATGCCTCTGATTTCTTCTCTGAAAGGGACTGAAACTCTACAACATGGAGTTGGACTAGGAAAACTACCGCTTCTGTTGTTCGCCTCTTCTCCCTTGCATTTGCCTTATTCCTTTCTCCCCACCAGTCCCAGAGCAAGACATGAACTTTCAATTTCATATCAGGATCCAAGAACTTTCAATTGGATATCAGGACCCAACAACCAAGTTTCTCGAGCATTACCTTTGCTGAGTTCGCTCCCGCTAAAATTACCTGCACATCTTCCAACTGTAGTTGTCGCCAGCATTGTTTTACCTCCTTGCACTTGAAAAAAAAGTGTGTCCATTGTTCTCGTCCAACCTCCAACAAACTGGACAGCGTGTGTCCAGATCCACTCTGTTGGGACCCCGAGTATGCAACCTCGAGACCCTCTGTGTATTCTGAACTAGTACCAGATTAGTAGCTAGCTCACATAGTTGCAACATTGATGTAATCATATCCATACAATAAACTATAGATGAAGCAGACAAATTAATATTAATAGTAGCAAAAAGACCTTATGGTCAAGTCTTACAGAGTTGCCACATAGGGCTTAACAGCAAAAGACAAACTTGCAGCGGTGAACAAAACATCTCGTGGTGGCCATCCGATGTGCCCACAGGCAATCGAGTGGAGGACGCGACCTAGTTCGCAAACTCTTCGTAGTAATCTTCCTCGTAGAACTTAGTGTTCCCTGGTTCTTCTTCGGTGTCTGATCAACAGAGGGCGTAAAGCCATGAGTACTTTTAAAGTACTCAGCAAGTCCTAGGGAAATGTATGCAACTAGTATTCATGCAAGGCTTGACAAGGATAGCTTTATGGCTATTTTGCAGAAAGCAGTATTAACAGTAAATACAGTAAGTAGATTGAAAGCACAATTTAAAAGATTAATACATAAGTAATTGAGTTTATTTAAATCAACTAGTGAACACCCCGTTCACTTCCCAACCATCAACCAATACCATCTACATTGATCCATCCAAACCATTCCCACAATTTTTATAAAGTCTACCACTCGTGTGAAATCACCAGCCATTGTCCATAACCGGGGACACGGCTATTCGAATAGTTTTACACTCTGCAGAGGTTGTACAGCTTGACCCACAAGAGATAATCACTTGATATAACACACGTTTCCTTAGACATGTGAATCAAGGAGAGACTATCACAAGGCTTTTACAAAGTTCTGTTTTGACTCGGTTCTGCTCACTAAGGATTCGCCGTACCGGCCCCCTCTTGCGCCATAATCATCCAAAACAGAACCAAATCAAAACATTGTTAATTAGTTGGCTAGGTCCACCCCATCCTGGACATGTGGTTGTAAGGTATGGCCCAGATCAATGGCGCACAAAGTTAAGTCCTTAGTCACTACTCAGGCGAGACAACCACATTCCAAAATCACCCCCTTTACTACACGATCACTCACCCGAGTATAAATCATTTAGGGTTCAACCCGACCAAATAGCTACCCTAGCCATGGCACAATATCTTTTAATAACAGTGGCCGCGCCACAATTCCATAATTCGTTAAGTCAAGTTCATTCATAAGAGTATGTGATCAAGGATTCCATCATATAACTACATTATTGGCTAAGCACTTACGATACCCAAGTTGGTAGTACAATAATGTCCAACTAATAACTAACCATCCTAAGGTGTCCAAGATTTTATGTCATTCAAAGGTACATGTCATTCTCAATTTATCAAGGAGGCATAAAGGCAATTAGGTAATTAACAATTCCCAAAACCATTTTTTATACAATTAGCCATGCAAGTTTATATTAAGCAATATAGTTTTATAACATGGGTTCAAAATGATTAAAGGTCTACGACTTGCCTTCGTTTAAGAGTTGAGATGCTTCGGTCGTCGGGTCCACGAAGTCTTCCGAAATGCCGGAATCTATACGTGCGAACAAAGCCAAATAAATAAAACAATACCAAATAAAATCCAAATAAATACCAAATAAGTACTAACAACAAGATAATGAATTTAGAAATTTGAATCACTCGAATCGGAGTTTGAATGAAGAAGTTATGGCCTTCGAAATTTTGAAAAACACATGAAATACTGAATTTAGGGTTTTTCGGATTTTCTGAATTAATTTTGCAAAGGAAATTCGGATTATTGCGATTGCTGACATCAGCCCTAGGAATAAATATTCCAGCTGAATTTATTTTTCAAAAGAAAAATGTGAAATGCCACGTGGGCGCTGATGTGGATTGCCATGTAGGCAGCCACGCCGATGTGGCCATAACGTGGCACCACGGTGGTGGCCACTCTGGCACTAGTGGCGGCGTACACGGTCGGTGGCTCCTCCGGTGAGCGCAGCGAGGCGGAGAGGGTGGCGAGGTGTGCAGGACCTCGAGGGCGAGCGGCGAGCGCGGTACCGGAGAGGGGTGGCCGGAGTGGGAGTGCCGGCGAGGAAAAGGAGGTGGTGGCGAAGCTCCGGGCGGCGGTGCAAGCTTCGGGAGAGAGAGGGAAATGGAGGAGCGGAGGGGAAAGATGGGAGAGATGGAAGGGGAAAGAAAGAGCCAGGCGCGGGCTTTATAGCGCGGAGAAGGCAAGCTCCGGGCGGGGATGAGAGAATCCGGGGTGGAGAAGCAGGACGGGACGGCGGCGTCGGTGGAAAAACGGGAAGGGGAGCGTGAATCCAGGGCGAAGACGGGGCGGGTCCGGGCATGGGACGCGGGGCGGCGACGAGACGCGGTGTCGGCGGAAAAACGGGGCGGAGAAGCGAGACGGGATGGGGCTTCGTCGGCGGAAAAGATGGAGCCAGGCGCAGCGCTCGGTCCGGAGGAAGAAGAAGGGGCGTGCGAGGAAGAGAGGCGCTGGTGGCTGATGAGTGGGCCCCACCTATCACGGAGAAGGAAGGAAGTCTGCAGGTAGGCCGGACGACGATCGTGACCTCTGCCAAGACGGCTGGCCGCCGTGAGCGGGCCGACGCTGGTCAGCGAGAGAAAAGCGGGAGGTGGGTCGAGGGAATTCGGCCCAAAGCCAAGGAAGGGTTTAAAATTTATTTTTTATTTAAATAAATGCCAGAAAATCAAAAGCTTTTTAGAAAATAGTATAAAAATTCTAGAAAAATTCACAGAAGTCCCTTGAATTAAATGGAACTTAATAAAAATACTTTTAGCTTTACTTTGGCTTTTAAATTTGCAAATAAAATAGTTTTAGCTTAGGGACAAAAGGAAAACCATTTTTTTAAATTCCAGAAAATCCAAGAAAATACTTAAAATAATAATTTTGACTTTTAAATCCAATAAAATCCAGAAAACTCAGATAAACCAACTTTTGAATTAATTGAAGTTTGATTAATTCATATTAAATTATTTTTGATCTCTAAATTCCAAGTTAAGCTTTTGCAACTTAATAAAACCAAATGGTTATTATTAAGTTTTGAATTTATTTCAAAAATTCAGAAAATTTAGGATGTTACACACTCCCCATCTTTTGGCATTCATTCTAAGAGACAAACTTTTTAGTGCAAATCTCCATAAGAACAGCTTCACCTTCCTTGAGATGGTTAGGTTCCAAATGCGCTTGCACTGGAAATCACAATTGCACTGACATGGTTGGTGGACGAAACCGAGTGGAAGTCACAATTGTACTGACATGGCTCGTGGAGGAAACCGATCTATCTCTGCATAGCTTTCTGTCCCGCAGGGCAATGACAACCTTTTACACCGACTTAACAGAGAATCTACCCTTTACATCATAATGCCAAGCTGGTATGTCTTCAAAATTATTCCGCACTGGCAGGGACAAGATTATGTCTGCATCTTCGGCCAAAAAGGCGTCCCGAACCAAATATGCGTCTCGCCTGTCAGTGTATAAGCGCATCCACCCTACATAACAAAGAGCTTACTCTGTTTGCGATCGGCCTGCGAGTAGTCCCTGTTGGAAACCAAGGATCCTCCCACATGTTTATGTTAGCACCAATGCCCACACGCCACACGATACCTTTGGAACATAGGGTTTCCTGTCGAGTTTATTCGGAAAATAATATAAGAACGCTATCGAAATGAAGACTCTTTATTGCTATGAACACACTAATTGTATGCATGAGAATACAATGAAGATGTTACAGAATTAAGTATCAATCAATGTTGATAGCGTCTATATTTACAGAGTTTGTGGGCTATCCCCTTTATAATATTTGAAGAGGTAGCAGTTAATACCGCTAAAAACGTCTCTAATCTTCACGCAAGTTCGCCAGGAGAGTCTTGAACTATCGTGTTCTTTAGTCAACTGTCGTAAGTTGCTAGATACGCTAACAGCCGTCTTCCTGATAGTCACGTGGATAACTATTATGTCTCCCAACCAGTTATATAGCTGGTTGGACAGTGCCCATAGTTGATCGTCTTATGACTTAAATTAGTCGTCGACCAGTTTGACCGTAATAAAGGAATTAGACTTTCTTTATATACTGATCGGAGGTTCATAATCATTATAAAGTGGATATCTATTGTGTAGGTCTCCTTCGATAAGAACTTTGACTTTTACCTTTTAGAATACTTCGCCAAGATAATACATTCCTTGCTTTGGTTTAGCACGTAAGACATCCGAGTTAGGGCAATATCTTGCTTTAAACACCTTAACACAGAGAGTATCCGATTCCATTAACAATCTTCATCCTTGTCGTGAGAGCATTGCTAGATTAAAGGCGTACAAATCCCGAAATCCTAACCCTGTATCTTTTTTTTGACATTGTCATTCTTTCCCAGCTCACCCAATGCATCTTGTTTTCTTTCTCTTGTTGGCTCTATGTCGAATCCGGATTTCGTAAATCCAAATCCTCTGTGAAAACATTATGCTATTATCTAAATCAGTAGATAGCGCTTACAGGATATATTGCTGAATCAATTCATACACGTGGTGAACTAAACCATTCAATATATTACAAACATCAGAGTGACATAGACCGCGTCGGGTTGAGTTTTACAATAAGAGCCGAACATGCCAAATTGATTACATTACAAAAGTAGTGAAAACGATAGCAGAAGTAAAAGGGGGTAAATCACATCTCTCCACAGGCAAGCGACTGGGGTACCTTGTGTATGACCGATATTATCCAAGTGTTTGAATAATATTAGTTGTACGCAAGCACCAACCAAGCCAGCTAGATTGGGGTGAGACATAGACTACAAAACTAAACTACTCTTCATCAATACCTTGTCCATCAACTTCTTGATCCTCATAGTAGGCATAATATCTCTGGTCTATGGGGTCTGAGGGTTTGGGGAAAGAGCGAGAATAAGCATAACTTCTGTGCTCGCGAGCCAACACATAAGATGCAATAATATACATACAAGGCTTAACAAGGATAGCTCGGGTTCTTTTATTTGCTAAAGCAATGTTTTCAATTATCATTATTAGTAATTCCTATTACTTAGCATTTTAACCAAGTTGCATTTTGTTAAAGAGAATAATTGTACAATATTAAATACATCGAATGTTACCCCCACCCATGCTTATTTTTAATTGTGGTTACACCCACCCATTTAACAATACTGGGTACAACCACCCAGGACAAAACCAAAATCATGGTTACATCAGCCTAGCAAGTTTTTTTTTTCATCCCGCCCACAAAGGTTTCTGAAATAGAATTAACTCTAGTAGGTTCCCATGTCCGCCTTTGACCATAGGCACGGCTATCTAAACAATTTATATTCAGTAGATGTTGTACACTGTACCCACAAGAGATAATCAGTTCGTTGCCCCTACATGATTCCTTAGTCATGTAGTTGAGAGATCATCACAATAACTTTTCAAATCATTTTGTCCCTTCCGTCATCTCACACATATAGGCTACTCCCACATGTGGTGGGCCCCATAAGTTATGCAGGATGTTCACCACAACGACTAGCACCAGCTGGTCTACATCACAACGACTAGCGCAGCTGGAAACCTCTGTAAAATCGAGGAGGCCGATTAGAGGGGGGGTGAATAGACGGTTTTAAAAACTTCTTTGGCTAAAACCGATTTCTAATACAAAAACTAACAACAATACAGTTTTGCACAATTAAAACCTAAATCAACTAGTCTTTACTAAGTGCACCAATAACATAATACTATTGATATAGCAATCATACAAAGACATGTAAGAAATTTAATTATAGGAATGTAAATTGCAATAGAGTAAAGCACAAGAAGGCAAACAACAATGACACAACGATGTTTTACCGTGGTGTTCGGAGACTTGCCAGTCTCCCGTAATCCACGTTGAGGTAAGTCCAACCAAATTGGACCAGCTCCACAATTGAGCCAACACTTTCGAGGTAAGTCACACCACTTGGACCAGATCCAACACGAACCAACACGTCGATCCACTTGGAGTTTCTCTTCCTCCACTCCAGAGATGGCGAGCACCAAACCACTCACAACTGCCTGGGTCCTCTCGCAACCTTCTTGTATAAGATCACCGACACAACTCCTCTAAGACGTCTAGGTGTCAGTAAACACCAAGAGTAACAAGTCGGAGACGCTCACTTGAACGAATCAAATGTCTTCACTTCAAGTCTAGGTTCTTGACTTGATAATCATCAACACATGATGATTTCCTTTACTTCAAGTTCTTGATTTGAATATGCATCAACCCATGATGCACTCTTTCACTTGACCACCATCAACACAAGATGGGTTTTCTCTTGACTTGACGATCAACTCATGATCATCTCCTCTTCGAGATCTTGATATGCATCAACACATAATGTATCATTTACTCCAAACTCTTTACTTCAATATCATCAACACATGATGATCTTCTTTAGTTCGGGATCTTGACTTAAAAATCATCAACACAAGATGATTTCCTTCATCCCGAGTCTTGACTTGATGACGATCGACTCATGATGTCATACAAAGTCTTCATCATCATGGAACGTAACCTATCCATCCAACTCATGAAAAATGTTAGTTCCAAATGACGATTGTCATTAATTACCAAAATATACCATTAACTCATAATGGCGGGTCTAGATTCTTCAATCTCCCCTATTTTGGTGATTGATGACAATCCTCTTGCAAATAATTGAAATTAAATTAACATGAGTATATATCAACTACACAAGCTTTATATACTAAAGGATACATTTCAAAGTAGAGATCCTTAATATAAGTGGATGGAAGAATGGAACCAATACTAGTGAAATGATAAAACGTAGAGTGAACTCCCCCTAAATGTGTGCATTCAAGTATATGGAATGAAACAAAATGCGCAGATTCATGTTTGACTCTTGGTGGAGTTCATTCTATATTTAGGATCCAAAGAATACAACAATTGAAAGATATGACAATTTAGCTCATGCTCGTGCGAAAACATGCATTCATAAAGATCCATAAACCATTTTGGGCAAATAGCAAATTAGATTTTCCCATATAATAGTTTACCCCTTTTTAAGTAAGCCCAAAATATTTAATACGTTTTTCACAAAGAAAAACTCCCCTTACACAATGGTTGTACTCCTTTGACATTCTTTTCTTCTCCTTTGACACCAAAGGATTTCTCCATTCAATCAATATCTCTCTCTTTGTCATCTCTTTGAAATATATCCATCCAAAACTCATGATGACTTCAAACTCTCTTATTTGACCATTATTTGCAACCAAATTCCCCCCTTTGACATTAAGCACCAAAATGTCTATATGTCTCTATGTGGATCACACTTGAAAGATAGTCATTAAACATCACTTGGATACCACGCGTCGACAAGACTTGAATTTGCAAAGTGATTTAACTTCTCTCGCAAAGATCTTCAAAGAAAGCATCCAAAGAGAACAGGGAAAGAGAATCCACTCGTACATGGAGAGTACATGAGCTTGGTCAACAGAGGTAAGATCGGCAATGAATGAAATTAGATACCACTTGAAGGGATAAGATTATATCACTTGTAAAGATGAATCTCATGCCAAGGTCAAGATGATCAAAAGGAGCTACCACTTGAAAGAATATTACTTGAAGAATGAAAAAGCATTTTTAATCAAGAAAAATACTTGAGAGTAGTTTGCAAAGATAACAAGGATCAACTTGACTTTGTGGAGCAAAGAGAATGGCCGAGGGAATTGAAAATCAACAATTTTGGACAAAACAACCAAGTCTCTAAAGGTCCAGTCAGACCAGAGGCAAATGTGCGGTTAGACTAAAGGCTTGCGGTCAGACCGCTGGGGGGTAATCGGTCAGTCCGGCTTAGACTGAAATTGTCAGCAAAATCAGTTCTGGATTTTGGGGAAAAGAGAGAAATATTGTATTTTGCTCCAAACTTTCAAATAATCAACCAAATAAACATATTTGGAGTATTTCTAACTTATATAGCCTTTGAAAATCCAAATCTTAAATAGTTTTTAAGAATTAAGCTTTAGTTTTCGCAAATGAAATCTCTCCAAAAGTGTCAAATAGAGCATATGATGAATTTTAGAGCATCTCATTTCATGTATGAGTCATTAATACCATTACGAACCTATTCATGTGAATAATTTTGGCTCAAATGGCAAAACTCACTTAAGTGCTAGAAAGTGACCACTTAGGTCAAAATACGATTTTGGACGAGTTTCGAAATCGAATAACTTTTGCTAGGCTGGCCTTTTGAAGATCTTTTGTATACCAAAAAGGTTTAGAATAGCCAACTCTAAGATTTTCCTTTTGGGATGATTTTCAAATTTCTTTTGGAATAGATTTTACACAAAAATCTAGTTTATGTCAAAAATAAGATATTATGATCTAGAATTTTAGCTAGAAACTCATTTTCGCTTAAAATAGTATTTTCTTGAGCCAAAACCTTTGGAAAACCTTTGAATAGCTTTTGTATACATTTTGCAACTAGTTTTTCAAAGAATTACTAATAGTTGTGAAATTTTTGACTTTTGGCTAAAATGCTCAATTTTGAAAAACATTACTAGCACTTAATTTATTTAGGCACGCTTAGGGATGTGATATACATGATCATGATTTAGCACTCCCTCTTAATATGCCACTACCATCTTGCTCAAGAGTTTAATAATGAAGATTAAGAACAAGAGCAAGAACACCCTTTTGAAAAGATTTTCATGGAATGCAACCTACACAAGGTAAAAGGGCTAGATACTTCAATATAACTATTTGTTACTGAGATTTCATTGGTTTTTGATATGAAATGATCATCCTTAAGCTTAGCTTAAATTTTGCATATGGTGGAATCCACCTCTTCATGAATAAGCCAAACCTCCAATGCCTGTTAAAGTACCTATTTATCATTTAAGCACCTTTTGGTACCCAAACTCGGTTGGGTCCTTGAATGTTAGTCACAAGATATTTGGGCACCCAAATGGCCATAGCAATAAGCTTTGGTGAACTAACAATTCTAGCAAACACATTGCCATTTTTATCCTTCCTAAGCAAACAATGATCATTGTAGATAATAGGCTTAGGAGAGATACCTTTGGGACAATCCTTACTAAAATGTCCCTTTTTCCGGAAATTGTAGCAAGTTGGGCTCTTACTTCCCCTTCTTGTCTTCTTCTCTTGCTCTTTGCCGGTTCGCCTCTTCTTTGAATGTCTTGACTTGACATCCATTTGATTTGGGCACACCGAGGCTTTGTGGCCCTTCTCATTGCATCCAAAGCACTTGACATTCTTCGTGTGTCTTGCATTATGCCTTATCTTGCTATTCTCCTTCTTCTTAGGAGTGAAGCCAATTCCACTCTTGTCTTGCAAGCTTCTTTGCTTGCTCAATATTTCATCGAGAGTGGACTTCCCTTTGAAGCTTCTTTCCAAGTCATTTGCCAATTTCTTGACTTAGGTCTTAAGCTCTTTATTTTCCTCTATAAGATTAGTATCACAAGACATAGAGGAAATAGAACATTTTTTAATAGAGCTACAAGGCATATCTAGCAAGTCATCACAAGGAGTGGATATGCTAACTTTAGATGAAATGCAAGGGTTAGCAACTATACATGGCATATCATCTAATAAATGACATGTTATGCCTATATCCATTTTGGGCTTATTGAGCTCGTTTAGGAGGAGAGTTTCATGTTCATCTTTTATAACATCATAATTATTTTGAAGTGAGACATACTCTTTCTTCAAAATTTTGAATTTTGACTTCTCCTTTCCTAAATACTCATTAAGCTCCTCAAGCATATCCATCAAATCATCATATGAAGGCTCATCATCTTCATTTACCTCATTATTACCTTTTGCCATGAAGCATGTAGATATGTCAAATAGTGATGGAGCCTCATTTGCATTTGAGAGGTTTAATGGACCGTCCTTTATGGCTAGCCAGGCAAAGTGTCTTCTTTTGTCATCATTCTTCTTGCTTGATGATGATTTGGGCTCTTCTTCATATTCCCAACCATAAAGACACTTTGAAGCAATGTACCCCCTTTTTTTTTGACAAATGTAGCACCTTAGAGTTATTTGGTGCTTTGCATTTGAAGATGTGCTTGAATTTTTGTGTGAGTCACATCTCTTCATGAGTTCTTGTCAGACCCCAAATTTGGAACTTGGGACCCATTGTATATTTGTGTCATTCCCTGGATCAGTAGCTGGCACACACAGTTACATTATTGGTTCAAACACATATCATGAAAATGTAAAGCTATTGCATAATATTAAACAAAGCGTAAATATACATTACAACCTTTGACTCGTAGAATGGCCAAACAGGCCAAATGCTTTCAGAGAATCAGTAGTGGAAGTAGAATCGAAGTATAACACGTGGAACACTCATGATATGCCCACCGACAATCGACTGTGGGCCCGCGACCTAGTTCTTGGCCTTCTTGATCTTCAGTCTTGTCCAATGCTCATATTTGTCCCTGAAGTCTTCTTTTATGCTTACTGACTAAAAGAATATAAATAGCGAGCATGAGAACACAACCGTACTCGCGGGCCAATACATAATACAATCATTATAGATGCAAGGCTAATCAAAGGGAAGGCTCATGGTTCTTTTATTTTGCACAAAGCCATTTATTGAAATAGATTAAGTAATAGCAAATCCTGAAACTTAGCATTTTTAACCAATACATGTTTTATAAACTGAGTTTTTGTTTGTAAAGTACTAGTGGAAATTTCATCTCTTATACCATTGAGTGAGTACGTCCACTCAATGCCCAGGCTATCCCGTATTTACCACTAGTCGCCGACCAGGCCATTTCAAATCCCTGGGGCCCCGCCCCACATTTTTCCATTCCATCGACCAAGCTTTCTCAATTCCCTAGATTCCAACCCAACATTTCCAACTGCTGGGCTCAAACCCACCCTTTTTATTCCACACACACACACACACACCAATGGTTTTATGAAAAGGAAAGTTATATCAAGCAAGTTCTTAGTACCGCTCTTGACCGTGAGCACGACTATCTAGATAGTTTTCTTACTCTGCAGAGTTTGTACACTTTACCCACAAGAGATAAATCAACTTATACTTCCCCGACACACTTCCGTAGGTGTGTGGCCAATGTTGATTATCACAAGGCCTATACAATGCCCCACCTCTTTGCAACTTCGCACCGCTAGGTATCACCTCCTTTGGACTCTCCCCCTTGCCATCCCGGAGGTCTCCCTTCAGCACCATGCGGTTACCGCGGTTTCGTTCTCCCCCGTCTATCCACCTGCATCCACCAACGTCGAAGCCACGCCGAGGTGAAACAAATTAGTCAGCCATGTCCTATGTGTTATCGACTTGTGGTTGCACTATTTTACATGAGAGGTCATTACCAGATTCGGTCCTTCATTGACTTGGGCGGTACATCCACATACCAACTCTCTCTCGTGCACCCGGCACCAGCCACTCTTTCCAGCCGCCCAAGTCTAAATCTGTTTTCTAGGTTTTTCTTTTGTTTTCAAATAACCTTTAATCCAACATACCAGCCAGGCTCCCAGCCTCGACTACCCAATTTTATTTTCAAATTGTTGATTGATGTCGGGCAACTTAATGCCCGATTGACAATGTATCTAAGTAAGGCTAAGCATGACACTTAGATACAGACTTATAACTAGTATGTTAACCATTAATTCTAGGGTGACAAGGATAGTGTCCAAATTCAAGGATTGGAAGTTTATTCACAATTATTGTTAAGGCAGTAACTATGAGCTAGACCAATATATTTGTATAAAATATAGCAATTTCATAATTTAAAATAATATAATTGCAAAAGTTAGGTGCAATATGATCAACGTATTGACTCGCCTTGCTCAATGTTCTGATAAGGCTCAATATTCTAATATTCGCCTTTCTCGACATTCTTATAATAATCCCGCTCAGCGTGTTGATAATCATCCTGTTGAGTATTCTAATAATCTTGATTTCAGCCTCGATCTTGTTGGGATTGTTGTCCCATTACAGCTTCAGAGTCTAACTATGCGGGATACGATTAAATCCAAGAGTGACTGAAAACAACCAAATGAAATCCAATAAGTCCAAATACATACAAGCAAAAAAGAAATACTTCAGACAAAGTATAACTGAAGAAGTTGATGAAGGAAATATTACAGACAAAATATATCCACTGATAATTGGAGTGAAGGAAATACTTCAGACCAAAGCAGATAAATCTAGCAGGGAGAGAGAGAATGTCCACAGGAACATTCCTCACTAGTTACATAGATGGGAGAGATTACCTTGTTAGGTAATACTCTCGATCCGCTTTCGGATCATGAATCGTCCGATCACTGGGGACGGATGACAACGGACGACACCTAGAGCCTAGGTGATGTTGTTTTTCTTAACAAGCCACCTAGTACTCACAAGCACTCTCCCTAGATATTCTTTGTATACATCCACGATGATCATACATTCAAAATCAATTCTCTTATATGTTATATTTTTCAGCAGACTTTGATGGTGATTGTGTGCACATTCATTATCTACGGATGGTTCTAGTTACCTAACTTAACTATTCTATGTAAGCACATGTGAGTTCATATGTTTTTCTACATGGTTACTATGCGGAGATTAAATTCATGGCTATTATCATTTGCATCGGCTAAGAGCTTACATTGTATTGGTGTTCATGTGTAACAGCCCAAAATTTCAAATTTGGTTAAAGTTTAAAACTTATTTGAATTTGTGAATTTTCTGAAATTTTAAAAGCTTTTCCCTAAATGTTTTAAAGCTAAAATAATTTAATTACAAAATTTATTATCAAGTTTAAGTTGGGAATAATTTTATTAAGTCTAAAATGTCTCTAAGGATTTATGAGAATTTTTGTAGAATTTTTGGACTCTTTTTACTATTTTCTAAGTCTAAAAGGAATTAACCAGATTATTTAAAATAGAAAAACTAAAAGAAAACCCTCAGCAATGCTTGGGCCGAAACCCTAGCTCGGCCCAAAACCCTCCATCACATGCGGCCCATTGTGGCTCAAACAAGCCCGAGCCTTTGTGCCACTCCTCTCTTTTCCACCGTCGGATTGAGATCCGACGGCGCACACGCGCCCACGCCGCACGGCCCCTTTTCGCCCACACGATCAAGATCCAATCGTCCCGCACCATCTTCTCCACCTCCTTCTTCTTTGCGCGGGTTAGCCCAGGCCGCCGCCATTGCCGCATCGTGGAGCTCGTCAACGCCGCTCTTCCCGCCCCCTCTCCTCACGTGGCCACGCGCACCCACTTCCGCGCCTCACGCCGCGTCCACTCCCGGCCTTATCCCCCTTCCCCGCACACGATTTCGCCGGTTAGTCCACGCGCCCAACCGCCACGATCCCCGCCCACGATCTCCTCCTCTACTCCGCCCGCCCTATAAAGGGAGCACCGGTGCGGCAATCTCCTCATCTCGTGCGTCACCACCCTCCCTCTTCCTCTCGGTTTCGCCGGATTTCGAAGTCTTACGCCGGCCACCGCGCCGCGGTTCTTCACCAATTCCGGCGACCTCAAGGGCTCATCGTCGACCGCGACTACCTCATCAGCACCGCCACGTTTCACTCTACCCCGTGCGCGCATCCTTTGCACCGGAGAAGCCCGGGACCAATCTCGCCGCCGTAGCCGTACCGCCGCCGCCGCTTTTCGAGCTCGCCGCCGACCATCCCGCCGCGCCCGCTAGCATCCAAGGTAAGCGCTGGACTCAGCGCGTTGCGCTCTCCCTTTTGGTACCACCCGCGGCCCTCGCCGGAGCCCCTAACGCCGGCGAGCCCGCCACCGAGCGCCACCCCTCACCGTGCCTACGTGGCCACGCCACGTCATCGCCACCGTGGTGCCACCTCGGTGCCACGTCGCCAAGTTCGCACGGGTGGCACAAACCATGCCACCTCACACCCCTCCCTGTGCGCAAGGCCCGTGGACTGAGTCCACGTGGGCCGTGTCTCTGACACAAGGGGCCCATTGTCGGATTTTGTTTTTATTTTTTTTAATTCCGAAATTCCACTGCTGGCGTCACCTTGCGCAATAATTAGATTTTCTTTTAGAAAAATAATTCAGGAAATTGATTTAAATAACAGATTTAGGATTTAATTTGTAAAATTCATAACTTTTGCATCCTAACTCCAAATTAGGTGATTCCAACTTCTAAAATTTTATAAAATTAATACCCAGATAAATAAAATATAAAAATTTGAATTGGAGTAGGTTTGAACTGTCTGTTTGAATTTGAAATAATTTAAACTACTAATTTAGGAATTAAACTTGTAAAATTCATATCTTTTGAATCATAATTCCAAATTGGATGATTTCAGTTGCTAAAATCTTAGAAAACTATTATCTAACTAAATAAAATATAGTTATTCAATTAGGAGTTCAGTTTAGTTCTGTTTTAGAATTTAGAAATTCATTCAAATCCAAATTTAGGTTAACATTTGTAAAATTCATAACTTCATTGTACAACTTCAAATTTAGTGAATTAAATATCTAAAATTTTATAAAAATATTATCTAGCTTAATAAATCAAAATTTGTTTATTTGGAATTAGTTTAAATTGTCATTTCAAGTAAAACTATTTAAATTGCAAATTTAGGATTTAAGCTTGTAAAATTCATATCTTTTATTTCCTAATTCCAAATTGAGTGTTTCAAACTTATAAAGTTTTATAAAATTATTATCTAGTCAAATAAAATATAATTATTTTATTTAGAGTTAGTTTAAACTGTCGCCTTGATTTTATTTGAACTTCAATTGATTTGTCGATTTTCACGCTTAGATTACTGACGATTCCGGGAATTTGATTCTTCCGAAGAATTAGAATTTCAAGACTTCAGCGAAGGCAAGTTACACTTTGACCATGTTGCACCTACTATTTTAAAGTTATTTAAATTCAGTTTTAAAATTATTATTGCATGCATATTTTTAGTCAATTATTTTAATACCCTGTTTAAATACTTAGTTGTTCCAATTGTTATTGTATGACCAATTTTGTATATTGAAATGCCATCCCTTGTCACCATAGGTAAAATTGTTTGGAAATGCTTAGCAAATACTTAGACCATGATTTTGATTTTGGGGAGGATTTAGCCAAATCTTTACAAACTTGTTTTAACTTGAACCTATGGTATTGTCTTACCATAGATTTGTTGTAAATGTGGTTTTACTAAATAAAATCAAGATGGTTTGGACTTGGGTGTAACGGATGAAAGGTGGGTGCAGGTTTATGCACGGGTTTAATCTGGTTAGGATTAAAGCCCAGGGTTTAATTTGAAAGACGCCCAAGTCAATTAAGGACCGGCCTTTGAGCGTTCCTTTGCTATGCCAAAACGTACCACCACATGTCCTGTATGGGAAGGACCTGGCTTAATAATTTGGGATACCTCATAGATATTCGTGCCATGTTGTATGAGTAGGTGTTGTTAGACAGTAGTCCCACATGGCGCAAGAGGGGGCTCCCGGAGGATGGTTAGTCCAATGGAAGCGAAACCTTAGCGGGGCACGAGTATTGTGGGGTAGATCATTGTAACGGCCTTGGGATATTTGCTCTGTCACACGCCTTAGGAAGCGTGGATTGGCCGACACAAAGGGTATAATATCTCGTGTGGGTAAAGCTGCATAAACTCGCAGAGTAGAAAACTATTCAATAGCGCGTCATGATCATGGACATGCTAGCAAAGCCACTTTGAGTTAGACTTGTTTTTGGTTTTAAAATGAATTCAACGGATGTTTTCAGATGGTTAGTCCTCATGGGAAAATTAGGCGGTTAGCCATTGTGATTGGAGGATATCCATCACCTTTCTTGGAGGTTATCCACATTATTCCATTGTCATTTAAAATATGATTTTAATTATGTATGAAAATGGCCTTGCAATCTATTATGATTATTTAAATTAAAACTGCCGCTTACGCAAAATAACCCCGCCAATGTCCTTTGTTTACCTTATGCATGCATTACAATTCCATATTGGTGTAACTTGCGAGCACGGTAGTTGTGCTCATGCTTGCTTTATGCAACAAAATTTCGTGAGAAGACTACTATCGGGACGGTGAGGACACCGACGCTTAGGTTACGCCCAGATTTATTGCTCGTGGCGGATCGCTCGCCTACTACTATCTTTTTATTTCATTGTGTTATTTACTTTTTATTTGGCTTCATGCCCAATTGTATCGAACTCGATTTACTATTAATGAAATGCGAGATTTGGTTATGTTATCATTTTTGTAACTGTACACCGAAATCTCGGATGGTGTATGAACACAGAGGGTTCGGATCTTTCGCTCCCTGTCCGACAAAAGTGGTATCGAGCCATATCGATCGAGGTCGTGGCCTTAGAATTGCCTTAAGGACTTATCTTCAAAAACTAAAACTATTTCGAGTCTATCCAGAGTCATTTCTCAACCTTTCTTTAAAAATGTTTACTAACTCCTCTCCTTCTCAAAATTTTAGATGGCTGAAAGACCGGATGCTACTTCCCACGGAGCCTTTACTGGATACTGGGCTGAAATACTTTGGGAAATGATGCAGCACTTGGGTTACCGGAAGAGGCCAACTTTCCAAGGATTCAAGTACTAGGTGGAAGAACAACAATGTGGAGAGTAGAGGTGCTCATCTACTCCAACCTTGCACCGACACCGCCTTCCACGCCTTTGACGCCCGATCCGTGCGACACCTTTGATGAGGGCATGCAGATGCGGCAAGAGAGGCAGTCCGCCACCTTCGCTACACCTACAATCATCGCCTTCAGGGCACCGGGTTTCATTACTACCCGATGCACATTCCGACCCGACTCGACAGTACTTTCAACTCCGCTAGAGACGAAGATTCCCCAATCGACACACCTGTGGATCTGGCTAAGGCTTTGGATTACGCCTACTAAACACCTTGAATGACTTGCTCACCGCCGTAATGCATTACAAGAAGCGTAAGAGAAGTCAAGACCGTAATCATGAGCTAGCTAGCTACAAGGCCGGGCGAGGCTAGCTCCAATGAGCCGGATTATACCCCAAAGATTCCATTATAGTTATCTTCCTGTTAGCTCGATCTTTAGTTGCTAATTATGAGCTACTATCTTATTTGTGGTAGCCATAATCTTTGAATAAAATGACTTAATAAAGGAACTTTTTGGAAAAATCTGCTCTTTGTCTTGTGTGCTCTTTGTGTTCTTGGGTCATAGAATTTACCCTTTAGAACTTCCTATCTGCCTATCTCTCCTAAATCTTTGGAGTTCTAGCAGATGGTGACCACCCGCATCGCGAAGTGGCGTGTCCGAGGTCGGGCAACGAAGACGCAGACACAGAGGATCCTGCAAAGAACCACCACCGCCACCACCAAGGACCAGATTACGCCGATGATGGAAAACCGTAATCATCGATTAACCTCCTAGCTCGATCCCAAGGCCTCAACAACGTGAATGTGCAGTAACAATGGATCGCACCACCACCTCCACCCGCGCAGAGATTGACCATGGCAGATTTCATGCGCATGCGCCCACCGACCTTCTCCAGCAGCACAGAGCCGATGGATGCCGATGACTGGATCCATGCTATTGGGAAGAAGCTGGATATCACTCAGTGTACTGATCGTGAGAGAGTCCTGTTTGCCTCTCACCAGCTCACTGGTCCCGCATCAGAATGGTGGGATAACTACAACATCTCCCATGCTGATGCGCAGACTATTTCTTGGGAGGAGTTTGTGCGGGCTTTCCGCCATGCACATATTCCCGCGGGGATAATGACCCTAAAGAAGAAAGAGTTCCACGCGCTCAAACAAGGCAACCGCACAAGGTGAATACTGCACAAATTCAACCAACTTTTGCTCGCTATGCCCCAAACAGATGTGGCTAGTGATGAAGAAAGGCAGAAAGGTTCATGGATGGTTTGAACGATGAGATCTCACCACCGGTCTCCAATGACTACACCGACTTCCAAAGAAGTTAGTGAATAAAGCTTTTCGCCAGAGGCCAAACATCTGCAGATGGAGAACTGCAAGCGAGGATGGCCGCCGAAGTTCAACTCGAGGGCAACCCAAGCCTCGTCTGCTCGGCCTCGGCCACCTCGAGTGGAAGGTTCCATCTTCTACACCCAGAGCTCCAAGACGCAAGACAACGCCCAACTCTTCCGGCTTCCGCAACAATGCATCTGCGGGCGGTTTAAGAAGAACCCAACTTCATCATCGCTAGGAGTGACATGCTTCCATTGTAACGAGATCGACATTATGCAAACAAATGCCCGAAGAGACAAAGATCATGACACCGGTCGAAAGCAAGATCGGGAGTACCAGCCACCGGCGGCACCCCAAAAGCGGCGGGCGATTCACGAAGGACTTGTGAATCACGCCACAAAGAGGAAGCTCAGCAAAGACCAGACGCCGCCCCGGTACGCTTCTTGTTAATTCGATACCAAAGATCGCCTGTTTGATTCCGAGCTTCGCATTCTTTTGTATCCAATAAGTTTGTGGGCAAAAATGGGTTACCTATTTCTCCATTAAGTAATCCTATGATAATCCATTCCCTGCTCGTAAATGAGAACCGATTCTCTATGCCCGAATCTTACCCTCGAGATATCCGAGTTTCCTTCATGGCGATTTGATAGTCTTGCATTCTCAAGGCCCGGATGTAATACTTGGAATGGATGGCTAGCCAAGAATCAAGGACGGATAGATTGTGCCAATAGGTCTATTACTCTCACCAATGAGGAAGGAGTCACAGTTGAGTTCAAGCCCAAGACCTGTACCGGAGGGAGTTCCATTCTGACCAGCTTGAAGGAGTTAAAGCTTGAAGATATACCAGTGGTGCAAGAATTCCCGGATGTCTTTCCTGATGATCTACCCGGCATGCCACCGGATAGGGATGTCATGTTCTTAATTGACTTAGTCCCAGGGACCGCTCCAATCTCGAAGCGACCCTACAGAATGCCGGCTAATGAATTGGCAGAGATGAAGAAACAGATTGAAGAATTGAGGAGCAAGGGATATATTCGACCCAGTTCATCACCTTGGGGAGCACCTGTATTATTTGTCAAGAAGAAAGACAACAGCATGAGGATGTGCGTGGATTATAGATCACTCAATGAGGTGACAATCAAGAACAAGTACCCGCTACCTAGAATTGACGATCTGTTCGATCAACTGAAAGGAGCAAGTGTCTTCTCGAAGATTGATTTGAGATCTGGTTATCACCAACTGAAGATTAGACCAGAAGATATTCCGAAGACAGCCTTCACCACTAGATATGGATTGTACGAGTTCACGATAATGTCCTTCGGTTTGACGAACGCCCCTGCTTATTTTATGAATATGATGAACAAAGTGTTCATGGAATTCTTGGATAAGTTTGTGGTTGTTTTCATCGATGACATTCTTATCTATTCAAAGAATGAAGAAGAACATGAGAACCTCCTCAGATTAATTTTGGGAAAACTCAAGGAGAACCAGCTTTATGCCAAATTCAGCAAGTGCGAATTTTGGCTAAGTCAAGTGGCATTCCTTGGACATATTGTGTCCGCAGGAGGAGTTGCCGAGATCCACCAAAGTCGAGCGGTAATGGATTGGAAACAACCCAAGTCTGTCACAGAGGTGAGAAGTTTCCTTGGATTGGTTGGGTATTACCGCAGATTCATTGAAGGTTTCTCCAAATTAGCAAGACCAATGACTCAACTTCTGAAGAAGGAGAAGAAATTTGAATGGGCAGATGCTTGCGAGGAAAGTTTCCAAGAGCTGAAGACGAGACTAGTTTCAGCACCTGTATTAGTCCTACCAGATATTCATAAAGATTTTGTGATTTTCTGCGGCGCCTCTCGTCAAGGACTTCGGTTGCGTATTGATGCAGAGGCAAGGTCAGATCTTACGATCTCGCCGCTTGAGGCCACATGAAGGAATTATCCAACTCATGACCTTGAGCTAGCAAATGATTGTGCATGCATTGAAGATCTGGCGTCATTACCTCATCCAGAATCACTGTGAAGTTTTCACGGATCATAAGAGTCTTAAGTACATATTCACTCAGTCTGACCTTAATCTCCAACAGAGAAGATGGCTAGAATTGATAAAGGATTATGACCTTGAGATCCATTACCATCCGCAAGGCAAATGTAGTTGCGGATGCCCCGAGCAGAAGGCGATTGCAATACCATCTTGGTTCAGAGAATCACCAGAGTTGTATGAAGAATTGAAGCATCTGAACTTGGAGATTGTTGAGCAAGGATGTGTGAATTCTTTGGAAGTTCAACCAACACTTCAGAGTCAAATCAAAGAAAAGCAATTAGTAGATGAAGACATCAAGGAGATCAAGAAGAATATGAGAAGAGGCAAAGCTTGAGATTCACCAAGATGAGGAAGGAACAAGATGGTTCGGGACCGCATCTGCGTCTCGGATCGGCAGGATTTAAAGCATCGATTCTGAAGGAAGCCCATGAGTCACCTTATTCCATTCACCCCGGCAAGACCAAGATGTACCAGATCTTAAGGAAAGATATCGTGGGTCAAGATGAAGCGGAAATTGCCGAGTTCAGAGTCTGCTGTGATGTTTGTCAGCGAGTCAAGGCAGAACATCAAAGACCCGCTGGTTTGTTACAACCGTTGCCGATCCCCGAGTGGAAGTGGGAAGAAGTTGGTATGGATTTCATCACCGGACTTCCTAGGACTCAGTCAGGATGTGATTCCATCTGGGTGATAATTGATCGGTTAACAAAAGTAGCTCACTTCCTTCCAGTCAAGACCACCTACCCGAGCAGTAAGTTGGCAGAATTGTATATGGCCAAGATAGTCTGTCTACATGGAGTACCCAAGAAGATCGTGTCCGACAGAGGATCACAGTTTACGTCAAGATTTTGGCAAAGTCTGCATGAAGCTTTGGGAACCAGACTCAATTTCAGCACCGCCTATCACCCGCAGACGGATGGACAGACAGAACGAGTCAACCAGATTCTTGAAGACATGCTTCGAGCCTGCGCCTTGGATTACGGAAAAAGTTGGGACAAGAATTTGCCCTATGCAGAATTTTCGTATAACAATAGCTACCAAGCCAGTCTTCAAATGTCCCCATTTGAGGCTTTGTATGGCAGGAAATGCAGAACTCCGCTTCTATGGGATGAAGTAGGAGAGCATCAGTTCTTTGGGCCAGAGTTGATCAAAGAAGTCGAAAGAAGGTTAAGGCAATAAGAGAGCATCCAAAGTAGCTCAAACCCGATGTAAGAGTTATGCCGATAATCGCTCACGAGAGTTGACCTTGCGTAAGGAGATTTTGTCTATCTCCGAGTTACTCCACTCAGGAGTAAGAAGGTTCCAACCAAAGGAAAACTCGCACCTGATTTGTGGGACCTTACAAGATTTTGGCAAGAAGAGGTGAAGTTGCATATCAGCTTGAGCTACCAGCATCTTTGTCCGCCGTCCACAATGTCTTCCATGTTTCACAGCTAAAGAAGTGCCTTCGAGTGCCTGAAGATCAGACCACTCTGGAAAGCATTGAGCTTCAAGAGGACCTCACTTATGTGGAGCAACCGATCAAGATTCTGGACGTCGCAGAGCGTGTCACACGGAACAAGATCATCCGTTCATACAAAGTCCAGTGGAGCCACCACCCGAAAAGTGAAGCCACTTGGGAGCGGGAAGAAGATATTAAGGCAGGGTATCCCCACCTTCTTGCCGGTCAATCCTGAATCTCGGGGTCGAGATTCCCTTAAGGGGGGAGGTTTGTAACAGCCCAAAATTTCAAATTTGGTTAAAGTTTAAAACTTATTTGAATTTGTGAATTTTCTGAAATTTTAAAAGCTTTTCCCTAAATGTTTTAAAGCTAAAATAATTTAATTACAAAATTTATTATCAAGTTTAAGTTGGGAATAATTTTATTAAGTCTAAAATGTCTCTAAGGATTTATGAGAATTTTTGTAGAATTTTTGGACTCTTTTACTATTTTCTAAGTCTAAAAGGAATTAACCAGATTATTTTAAATAGAAAAACTAAAAGAAAACCTCAAGAATGCTTGGGCGAAACCCTAGCTCAGCCCAAAACCCTCCATCACCACACCCATTGTGGCTCACCAAGACCTTTGTGCCACTCCTCTCTTTTCCACCGTCGGATTGAGATCCGACGCCCTACCACGCCACGGCCCCTTTTCGCCCACACGATCAAGATCCAACCGTCTCCGCACCATCTTCTCCACCTCCTTCTTCTTGGCTGGTTAGCCCAGCCACCGCCATTGCCTCATCGTGGAGCTCGCCAACGCCGCTTCTTCCCGCCTCTCCTCACGTGGCCACGCCAGCACCCACTTCCGCGCCTCACGCCGCCCACTCCCGCCTTATCCCTTCCTCAAGACACGATTTCGCGGTTAGCCCACGCCCAACCGCCACGGCCGCCACGATCCCCGCCCACGATCTCCTCCTCTACTCCGCCCGGCCCCTATAAAGGAGCACCAGGGTGCGGCAATCTCTCATCTCGTCGTCACCCACTCCTCCTCCTCTCGATTTCGCGGATTTCAAGTCTTACGCCCCACCGCGCCATGTTCTTCACCAATTCCGCGACCTCAAGGGCTCATCGTCGATCGCGACTACCTCATCAAGACCGCCACGTTTCACTCTACCCGTCGCGCGATCCTTTGCACCGAGAAGCTTGGGACCAATCACCAATCTCGCCAGAGCCGCATCCGCCGCCGCTTTTGAGCTCGCCGCCGACCATCCCGCCGCGCCGCTAGCATCCAAGGTAAGCGCTGACTCGGCGCGCGCTCTCCTTTGGTACCACCCGCCCTCGCCGAGTTCTAACGCCGGCGAGCCCGCCATCGAAGCGCCACCTCACGTGTACCTCGTGGCACGCCACGCCATCGCCACCGTGGTGCCACCTCGGTGCCACGCCGCCAGTTCCGCACGGGTGGCACAAACCATGCCACCTCACACCCTCCTCAGCGCAAGGCCTGTGGATCGAGTCCACGTGGTAGTGTCTCTGACACAAGGGCCCATTGTCGGATTTTGTTTTTATTTTTTTAATTCAAATTCCATCGCAAGCGCCACCTTGCGCAATAATTAGATTTTCTTTTAGAAAATAATTCAGAAATTGATTTAAATAATGATTTAGGATTTAATTTGTAAAATTCATAACTTTTGCATCCTAACTCCAAATTAGGTGATTCCAACTTCTAAAATTTTATAAAATTAATACCCAGATAAATAAAATATAAAAATTTGAATTGGAGTAGGTTTGAACTGTCTGTTTGAATTTGAAATAATTTAAACTACTAATTTAGGAATTAAACTTGTAAAATTCATATCTTTTGAATCATAATTCCAAATTGGATGATTTCAGTTGCTAAAATCTTAGAAAACTATTATCTAACTAAATAAAATATAGTTATTCAATTAGGAGTTCAGTTTAGTTCTGTTTTAGAATTTAGAAATTCATTCAAATCCAAATTTAGGTTAACATTTGTAAAATTCATAACTTCATTGTACAACTTCAAATTTAGTGAATTAAATATCTAAAATTTTATAAAAATATTATCTAGCTTAATAAATCAAAATTTGTTTATTTGGAATTAGTTTAAATTGTCATTTCAAGTAAAACTATTTAAATTGCAAATTTAGGATTTAAGCTTGTAAAATTCATATCTTTTATTTCCTAATTCCAAATTGAGTGTTTCAAACTTATAAAGTTTTATAAAATTATTATCTAGTCAAATAAAATATAATTATTTTATTTAGAGTTAGTTTAAACTGTCGTCTTGATTTTATTTGAACTTCAATTGATTTGTCGATTTTCACGCTTAGATTACTTATTTATTCCGGGAATTTGATTCTTCCAAGAATTAGAATTTCAAGACTTCAGCGAAGGCAAGTTTCACTTTGACCATGTTGCACCTACTATTTTAAAGTTATTTAAATTCAGTTTTAAAATTATTATTGCATGCATATTTTTAGTCAATTATTTTAATACCTGTTTAAATACTTAGTTGTTCCAATTGTTATTGTATGACCAATTTTGTATATTGAAATGCCATCCCTTGTCACCATAGGTAAAATTGTTTGGAAATGCTTAGCAAATACTTAGACCATGATTTTGATTTTGGGAGGATTTAGCCAAATCTTTACAAACTTGTTTTAACTTGAACCTATGGTATTGTCTTACCATAGATTTGTTGTAAAGGTGGTTTTACTAAATAAAATCAAGATGGTTTGGACTTGGGTGTAACGGATGAAAGGTGGGTGCAGTTTATGCACGGTTTAATCTGTTAGGATTAAAGCCTGTGGTTTAATTTGAAAGACGCCAAGTCAATTAAGGACCGCCTTTGAGCGTTCCTTTGCTATGCCAAAACGTACCACCACATGTCCTGTATGGGAAGGACCTGGCTTAATAATTTGGGATACCTCATAGATATTCGTGCCATGTTGTATGAGTGGGTGTTGGTTAGACAGTAGTCCCACATGGCGCAAGAGGGGGCTCCTGGAGGATGGTTAGTCCAATGGAAGCGAAACCTTAGCGGCACGAGTATTGTGGGGTAGATCATTGTAACGGCCTTGGGATATTTGTTCACACACGCCTTAGGAAGCGTGGATTGGCCGACACAAAGGGTATAATATCTCGTGTGGGTAAAGCTGCACAAACTCTGCAGAGTAGAAAACTATTCAATAGCGCGTCATGATCATGGACATGCTAGCAAAGCCACTTTGAGTTAGACTTGTTTTTGGTTTTAAAATGAATTCAACGGATGTTTTCAGATGGTTAGTCTCATGGGAAAATTAGGCGGTTAGCCATTGTGATTGGAGGATATCCATCACCTTTCTTGGAGGTTATCCACATTATTCCATTGTCATTTAAAATATGATTTTAATTATTGTATGAAAATGGCCTTGCAATCTATTATGATTATTTAAATTAAAACCGCCGCTTACATAAAATAACCCCGCCAATGTCCTTTGTTTACCTTATGCATGCATTACAATTCCATATTGGTGTAACTTGCAGCACGGTAGTTGTGCTCATGCTTGCTTTATGCAACAAAATTTCGTGAGAAGACTACTATCGGGACGGTGAGGACACCGACGCCTAGGTTACGCCCCGCATTTATTGCTGTGGCGGATCGCTCGCCTACTACTATCTTTTTATTTCATTGTGTTATTTACTTTTTATTTGGCTTCATGCCCAATTGTATCGAACTCTGATTTACTATTAATGAAATGCGAGATTTGGTTATGTTATCATTTTTGTAACTGTGTACACCGGAAATCCTGGACTGGTGTATGAACACAGAGGGTTCGGGATCTTTCGTTCCCGGGTCCGACATCATGTATATGCCTAGACATGATTGTATCAGTTTAGCTAAACACCCGCTGACTCGCATGCAATTCTTTAGCTACAAGGTGTCTCACTATTGTTTTAACTACACTGGCTCACTAATGATTTCATGTTACGTTCTATTCATTAGTTACCACTGCGGTAGCAACTTGCTAGTGACACATTTGTTCACTTGAGGTTAATTAACTAAGATCCTCATATCCTCATACTACTCATCTTAAGTTATATTCTAATTGAACATTTAAATCGAAACTAATATCTCTTTTTAACACCTAACTTCTAATTGCTTAGGACCCTTTTTGTTAGTTAGGCAGTTGTAAACATGAGCTTATATTTGGCATAACCCTAACTGCTATACTCTACTTATCATTAACCATGGTGTATTATTTTGTTGTTATTATTACTACTACTACTACTACTATTACAGCCTAGGGCCAACTGCCAGTAGGATTCATATTTTTCCTACAGCTAGACTGAAACTTTCTTTTGGTGTTAATTGATGTTCATGTTCAGACAATTTTAGCATTTGAGAAGTTGCTTAATTGCCGTATTGTCTAATAAAACTTCTTGTTAACTGAATTTCAACTTGTCAAATTGAGTCAAGGGAATTTTTATCTACTTGTTTCAGAATGGTACAAGCCCACTGCCATTTCTAGCTATCCTCATTTTATCTTCCCTGTTAATGTTTTTCATTAAAAAGGATTTGCTATAATGAGGTATTGTTAAATAGGTTTTTCTCACTTGATTCAATTATCTTTTTGTCAAATGTACTTGAGTGATCCAATCAGTCATTACAAAGGCTTAATTGCATTTGGTCTCTAATTATCTTCACTGTTCATCAACATCTAACAGAACCTCTTTTCTAAACTGAAATGCTACCATCTAAACTTCATTTTCAATCTTTAATTTTGCTAACTGGACACCCACTACTCATCCAAGTTGAGTGCTTATTGATTTGGTGGAGCTCTACTGGCAGTTCATACATGTAAACCCATACACGTGCACAGAGAGAAAAAGACTCTGGTTGTGTTTCAGTTCCACAACAAGGGAGGGCAGAGCGCCCTTGGGGCCTAGCTCGTCGACGGCGAGGGGGTGGCATGGAGGAGGCGACGACCTGCAAAATGGGATGCCGAGAGGGAGGCGGACTGGTGAGCGGTGGTGGCGCGACTTGCAGTGGTCAGTGGCGGTTGGGCGGCTGTGGGCGGCGGCCGAAGGTGAAGGTGAGAAAGGGGCACCGACACCGGAGAGGAAGGGGGAGAAAAGGGAGGCGCGCATGGGCATCAGCGGAACATGAGGAAGCTACCTGGGTGGTCGCCGGAGACTGAGGAGGGCCAGAGAGGTCTGGCGCTGGGAGCTGGTGGCGACACGATGGAGTTGTCGTGGCGGCGGCGCTGTGGTGGGAGAAAACCTCAACGGGCGGTTGGGGGAGGTCGAGGGAGGCTCGAGGATGCTTCTCCTGTGAGGAATTGAGCGGGGATGCTCCGGAGGAAGGATGGCGGCCAGGACGGCGGGATTGGCCAACGTGGAAGAAGACCATGGTGCGGTGAGCTCTTGCGGGGGAATCCCAAAATTTGTTGGGGGATTTTGATGGTGGGGTGGTGGGGCGCTGTGCGACGTGGCCGGCGGGGGCTAGGAGGTCACTGGACGGCCAAGCGGGCGGCGTTTGGAGCTCGCTCTGGCTTGCGGCTCCTGGGTTCCTTGGTCTCATGCTTGGAAAAGGGAGGGGAAGGGAGAGGAAATGACCGGGAGGGGATAAAGCGAGCTGGAGGCGTTGTTTTTATGGGCGATGTGCACGAAGATGGCAATGCGGCCGACATGGGAAAGCGATGCTCTCGGCGATGCCAATACGGCGTGGACGACATGACTATTGAGTGACGGGCGATGGTTGGAGCTCCTGCATGGCAGCGATGTGGCACAATGCTTCTAAGAGCATCGACGCCGAGGGATGGGGTAGAGTGGCGGCATGGGTGCGTGGTAGGGTCGAAGCGGTGGGCGATCGTGGTGCCAAGGGCCGCGTTATTCACGGGCTTGATGCCAGCGTTGAGAAACGTGGCAGGCGCAGGTGTTGGAGCCGGGACGACGTGTCGCCAAGGAGCAAGAACGAAGTTCCTCGCCGAGAGAGAGATAAAGACGCAGCTGGCTTGATTGCTCGATGAAAGAAGAAGACAGCGTGAGCAGGTGCACTGACTTGACCGAGCGACTCAAACGGGTTCGGTCGGAGGAATAGTAAGAGGAGAAAGGGATTGCTAGGGCAATTTGGAAAGAGACCAAATAACAATATTTATTGATATTTTCTTTAACGACTTGTCATGTGGTAATAGATCCAAATCCAATATTGATTAAAGAATTCTAATTGGGCTTTTGCAAATTTTAGTGTATTAGGTTTTGAATTTTATATGTTCGATTTTCGGGTTTACATTTCATGTAGTATCTAGAAGAGTAATATTTTGTCACGATGATTTACTTGTGTCCAATTCTTTCTCTTTTAGAATGTTAGGTCTTCTAGGGTTTTTATTTTAATCACTTATGTTGGCAAAAGAAAACACAGATTAATAACTCACAAAAATGCAGGCGAAAATAAGATGGCACAGATAATTATACAAAAAGTATTAAAAATCTCGTATTTTTACATTTAGGCATTTTTGGGATGTTACAAACCCTACCCCCTTTAAAAAGAATCTCGACCTTGAGATTTCGGTAGTACGGAAAGAATAAGATAGAATGAAGAGGAAGAGAGAAGTAGCAGAGGATGCTAACGTGCTCTTAGTTGCTTTGTCGGATCATGATGTGGCTTCTCATCGTTGTTGTTCTCTGTTTTCTTCATGATAGCCATAATTTTTCTTATGATGGATTTGACAGTAATTGTCTATTTCTGAAGGAGTAGCTAGCCTTGGTCATGTCGGTAGCTATATTCCAATCATCATGTCCTATTTTTCTAACTAGAATCCCATTATTTTCTTTGAGCCCGCTAATCGCCCAAATTTAGACTTTAGGCTTATCTTATAATCGACATTAACACCAAAATTTTAGCTTGTGAATCCTTCTAGTTTGCCTGATTTTCTTTGTTAAGGTTGTTGTACTTCCAAATTATAGTTGTAAGTAATATTAATAATTCAACCATTTCTATACAACCTTCTTGTAGAAGATCACCGATGCAACACCTCCAAGTCGTCTAGGTGTCAGCAAACACCAAGAGTAACAAGTCGGAGACGCTGACTGGAACAAATCAAGTGTCTAAGCTCAATGGATACACAATTCACTACCTAATGCAACACATGCACTTAGGGTTTGCTCTCTAAGCTCACTAAGTGCAACACATACACATAAAAGATGAGAGGGCTTGCTCTTTACTCAAAGGAATGAATAGCACTAGCAACAACCTCCTCCACAACCGGCCAAGGTGGGTATTTATAGCCCACACACAAAAACTAGCCATTTGGAAGAGAATCCGCTGAAAATCAATGAATCCCAGTTTGACCGCCAACTAATGGCCAGTCAGACTGGCCATGCTCCAACGGCTATAAAACTAGTCGTTGGACACATGTCCGGACTGACTGTCAACCAATGGCCGGTCAGTCCGCACCAATCCGGTCAGACCGGCCAACACATGGTGGTCAGACCGCACAGCAGAACAAAGAGCAATTCCAGAAAAGCACCTTCTCTAGAAAAATCTGACCGGGTCAATTGACCTGGAGGTCCAGTCAGATCGGCCAACACATAGCGGTCAGTCCGGTACCCAAAACCCAGAAAAACACATTCTCTAGAAAAAGCTGATATTTGCAAATTGCTTCAACTCAATTTGCAAAACACATTTGCCAATTGATGCAAGATGCAAATAAGGGTTAAAAGCGAGATTCTCAATAAGTTGCGAAACACATTTGCCAACTTTTAGAACCACACCACAAAGGAGTAAGGTACATGGACTTAAACCATTTACAAAACACATTCACAAACTAAAGTCACATGCTACAAGGATTATGTATGAGCCTCAACTATTTGCAAAACACATTCACAAATATTGGCAACATGCTAACGAGAGCTAGAGCATAACGAGCTATCAATACATAACACATTCAAGCTACTAGTCAAGACCCCTCTTAATAGTACGACAACCTATACTAGCAATCCGGTCTTCCAACCAAACACTAAGACCGGTAAAAGACTAGGAACACGTCCTTAGCCCTAGCTAGTCATACATTTGCCTTGCACATCCTCTTGAAGCTTGATGACACACATCTTCACTTCAAGTCTGGGTTCTTAACTTGATAATCATCAACACATGATGATTTCCTTTACTTCAAGTTCTTGACTTGAATATGCATCAACCCATGATGCACTCTTTCACTTGGCCTCTATCAACACATGATGGGTTTTCTCTTGACTTGATGATCAACTCATGATCATCTCCTCTTCGAGATCTTGATACGCACCAACACATGATGCATCCTTTACTCCAAGCTCTTTACTTCAATATCATCAACACATGATGATCTTCTTTACTTCGGGATCTTGACTTGAACACCATCAACATATGATGATTTCATTCATCCCGAGTCTTGACTTGATGACGATCAACTCATGATGTCATACAAAGTTTTCATCATCATGGAACATAACCTATTCATCCAATTCATGGAAAATGTTAGTTCCAAATGACGATTGTCATTAATTATCAAAATATACCATTAACTCATAATGGAGGGTCTAGATTCTTCAACCTCACATTACATCAGTGTCCCATTGAAGCTGGAACGTATCTAGTGCTTGCACTACCTCATTACCCCTCCAGCGAGATGACTTTTAGAGTTCAATAAATTTACTAAGCCAAGTTGTATTTTACAGACTTGTGGTTGTACTTGTTTTACAATGGGAGATCATGCCAAGATTAAGTCCTTAAGTCATCCGGGCAGTTCATACCACATTCCACATATTCTCATGCTACGTCAGCACCCACTATGATACTATTCGCCTAGATGTGGTAAGAGTAGTTTTCAGGTTTTTGAGAAGTAAAACCAATTCAACTCAAATATTTCAGTCATGTACCTCCAATGACTGCCCAAAATCATTTCATGTTTTAAGAAATGATGATTAGGGTATTTAATACCTTAGTACTTAAGCAAGACTAGCATGTTGCTTAAGTACAACCTATAACTAGTAATTACCACATAGATACTAGGGTGACATGAAATAATGGATTCAATTATCAAATGATGGTATAATAATTAATTAGTCATCAAATGGGTATTTAACTACCTTAAGATTTAACATGCATTTGCTTAAAGAATTAAAGCATGCAATTTTGGTAATTTAGAGGAATATAATTTGCATAAAATGTAGACTCAAAATGATCAAAGTATTGACTCACATGGATTAAAGGCAAGAGAGTCCTGGAAGTCTTGTGCTTGATCGAAATGGAGATCTCTCGCTTCTTCGAACTCTACGCGGACGAAGGTACCGGAAAAGAATAAACAAGCAAAGAGAATAAATAAATACACAAGAAATAACAAATGAACTGTAAATTAAATAAGACCGCTTCCATTAGCAAGATCTTGAATTTACACAAATCTAGAAACAAATTTCATAATTTTTGGAATTATAACGAAGGAGAACGGAGCTTTCGAAGTTTGGTTTTGAATTAAATCGAGAAAATAAAAAGGCGAGAGAGAAATTGTCTCACTAACAACCGGGACCCACTAAACAGTGGCATGGCTCATGTATACAGTGCATGGACCGAAGGTCAATGTGCACTATGCATACGGTCCACGGGTCTACCGGCTAGGAATGGAAGGCTCTCGGTGAGGTGGAGCTGATGGTGGCGGTGATGCAGCCAGAGGATCGCCGGAGCTGCAGCGGCGACTCCAGCGAACCGAAGGTGGGGCGACACTGGGGAAAAGAGGGAGGGAACATGGGCAAGAGCACACCATGGCGAACTCACTGGGACTAGAAAGGGGACCAGGGGTGTACGGTGGCTGGAGAATGGTGGTGGGGAAGAAGGTGGCCAGAGGCGGGGAAGGAGATCGGTTCTGGGCGCTCTGCTGGACCAAAACCCAAACGACTTGGGGGGGGAGGGTGGGTTCCTCGAGTCCTAGGGAGCGGGGTGACGACGGTGGGGCGACGGTAGCGTCGCCAGAGTGGCAAATCGCTGGCGGGGCGGCACGGCCAAAAGGGGGAGCTCGGGCTTTGCTTTGGGGAAACTTACCGAAGATGAGGGGGGCGAAGTGGGAAGGTCAGGGAAGGCTCGAGGGACCTTATAGCCGGCAGGGAGGGAAGGAAGAGCCATTGGAGGCTTGGAGGCACATGGTGTCCCGAGGCGGTAGGTGAGAGTAGCATGGGAGCTCTGCGGCCTAGCGACGACTTGCGCGGGCCTAGGCAACGGGACGGGGCGGAGGCGATGCGACCAGGCGAGGAAGAGGGCACCAGAGTCAAGGAGAGCAAGTGCGGCGCAGGCGGAGCAGGTGGGCGACGCGAACGCGCGTACGCGGCGTAGCACATGGTCCGAACGCGCTGGAGCATGCCCTAGTGGCATGGGCAGGAACCAGGGTGGCAAGGGGGCAGCCTGGGCTGAAAGGGGGAATCTGAGTCGGGCCAAGGGAGAGGAGTGGGTTGAGCCCAGGAAAGAAAATGGGCCAAGCCTAACAGAGGGAAATTTTGGTATGAGATTCAAAAGGAGGTTTTGAATTTGAAATGAGGTAGAAGCTAAGAATTTTGCAATTACACAATAAGTTAAATTAGGTTTTTGAAGCCAACTGACAAACGGCAATTACTATTCATCGGCCGAAAACAGGGATGTTACACTCCACCAGTATATACAAATTAGTGTACTAAGTTGGTCGCAAAAAGTCTTCGTGAGATCAAAACACGATATTGCATGTGTTGGAATAACCCGTGCAATGGCCTTGATCAAGATCTCCTTTCCAGCTTTAGACAACAATTTTTCTTTCCATCTTTGGATCCTTCGCCAAACCTTCTATTCCAGATGCTCAGAAGCTCTGGTTTCTTATCTTCCCAAATAGACCGGCAAGTCCAAATATTTGTCACAATTGTTATACCCAGAATAGCACACAGTTTTCGTTTCTTTCTCCTTAATGTGTAGCTGCTGAACATAATAGCTAACTTGTCGCGGTTGATCATTTACCCAGAACAAGCCTCATAAGTAGCTAACACCAATCGTCTTTTTTTGGTATGGTGGTTACTTCAAAGTATTTGTGCACCTCGCCACAATCTATGTACCTTTTGAGGGTCCATGGCCCACACATCTAAAAATATCTAAAAACAATATATTACATCATAGGTGTATACTTTATTTTGAAGGCTAAAAATTCTCACATTCTTAATCAGAAAAAGGGTCGATACTCCTACAATTTTTTTCGTTAATGCAGAGAGAAAAAAAAGGATATTTATTGGAGCAAGTGATATCTGCTAAGTTGTTAAAGTTGTACAACAAAATAATTTATAATAATTGGAGTTGTACAACGAATGCAACTCCGTTTTCAAGTATAAAACTGTCTTCAATCATATTTCAAATGTAAAGATTATGTATTAATTGTAGCACATACCTATGCGATTTCTGTGGGATTACAACTAGTTTATCGAAGTTTATAGGCGGATCTAGGATTTTACCACGTCTCGGGCTAAATTCTAATAGACTAACACCCTAGAACTAATGCCAATTTATACACACACCACGATATAACAAAAATAGGCCACAAATGCATCATTGACGTGAAACTTTAGCTCAATGCTTCAACATAAAACATAATAAGAAAAATATGGCAAAACATAAATAATATAGCACCGTAGAGATACAATTTGAGTACCTAAATAACGAAGATTTCATCTATGTTCTAGCCCACCATTTCTTCATCAATAGTCGGACAAAAACCAGAACCTACAAAGACAACATAAAAAAGTAAATCAAACAAAGATATGATTAAATACAAATAACTTCATTGAAGTCAAGCCATATAGATTGTTTATAGCACCCTGATATGATCAGATTATAATATTTCAAACTTTTTGGAATAGCAATGGCCCAACTGTCCATCTGAGGAGGTAGAAAATATGAGCCTTATATTATCTTCTGGAGTTGACTAGCTAGTTTAGGTTGAAATGATCATAAGCCATAACAACAAAATCAAGATAAAAGGTTGATAATTTGAGAATATATCTCCAATCCTGCATAGACAAGTACGAACAAATCATACCTGCCCATGTAAAGTGAGATCACAATTTAGCCAAAAATCCAAAGAAGGGTTTTTACTTGAAAAATTCTATAATAATCAAATAAGAAGTTGTGCAGATATGCAAATGGTCAGTTTTGTAGTCCTTATTTTGCCACATAACACACACTTCAACGACTTGAATTAAGCATATTGTACAATGTGCAAAGTGGCAACGGCCATATATTACATTTCCAGAGTATATCGATTAAAGGTACCCCTCAACGAAGCTGAAGATTGATCTTAATTTATACTCTTATAACAGCCATCATGATTCATGAACCAATCAAGATCTATGTAATCTAAACCTATCAAACCCCACCCATGTCATTAAAAACACTAGTACTCATGAAGCAATTAGTATCTAAACTCCAGCCAAGTTTCAAGGTAGAATTTGCAAGAACTCATAGACTTTTCACACCATAGCTCAAACAAACACAAGCAATCAGAGCTAAGGAACACAGCTCGATTAGTTCATTATCATCAATGAACCCGGAGAACTATGTGAGGAAGGTGTTAATTTGGTCCTTGTACTGTTGTACACTATCCGGCCGTCCCGAACCACCCTACAACCCCAACAAACAGCACTCCGGCGAGCAGCGTCTCAGTGTCGCCCCCCGCGCCACCTCCATGCTCCTCCCCCGCCTCATCCTCGTCAGCGGCGGGGCAACGATCCTTGGGGCTTCCGCTCTCGCCTCCGCCGAACCAGAAGGGGACGCTGGGTGAGGCCTTCCACAGCGTGGCCTTGCTGGGCTCCCGTCCCGCGGCGAGGACAACGGCGCGTGGAATGCCCGCCGGTGGCGCCACCACCACGGTGAGGCCCCTGGCACCGATAGAAGTGGGAAGAGAGGATGAGGGAGGGGGAGAGTTGCTGCGGCGAGAGGAGGTGCAGTTGCCTCCAACCAAGCACGTGGAGGGCGCGGCGATGGAGGGTGAGCGTGGAGGGCGCGGTGGCGGAAGAGGAGCCGGGCGAGGGCGCCGCGACTAAAGTATGTTAGGCCCTTTTGGTTAATTTGCGTCCTGTTACATTTGGTGTGGCCGTGGAATTGTCAATGTGCTTGGAATAAACTGCCTGCCAGTCGCTTACTCGCTTGTGTTGGTAATGTGAGAAACGCATCCGCAAGGCCGCACAACCAGGGAGGAGGCGGCAAGTAACGCAACACCAACATACCAGAAACGGTTCATACGCTCCACGAGAAACACGGCAAGGTAAGGTTGCAACCTGCAACCATCGCTACCGCTTTAAAAAGGCTTACCTTTAATTTGCTAAAAAAAAACAACTTTCAAAGCCATCACCAGCTTCCTAGCTTCCTCCATAACCCCCGGTCCATAACGTAGACCTAGCATGCAGTAGCACTAGCTAAACCTTGCATCGTTAGCGCGCGTCACTCCACTTGCCACACAGCTAATTAGCAGGTCACGATGCATGGAGTACGTCTGCATAAACGTACTACTTCACGTCAGTACGCCTCACCTTGCAGTTGCACAGCCGCAGGCCAGACCGGCAGATCCTCCGAAAGACCGACCAACCCAAGTACCCAACGCCGGCATACTGATACCGGCATGTGCTTATGATGAAGATATCCAAGCTAGTACTTTATGACCAGCATTCGTATGATCGTGTTGCCTTCGACTTCGAGTCATATTCCGTGCACCGCTGCATGGCTAGCTCCCTGCTTCTCGCGAGTCACAAGTCCACTGTCCACACACCTAAGCTGCGCTACTCACCATACACCAACCCCGTGAAAAACCACCTATAAATCTCGAACGCCGTTAGGCCTCGCAGGAATCAACCAATTAACCAAGCCTCCCACCTCGCAGAGTCACGGTATGGCCGTATATAGGCACGAGCAGTAGGCGGGCACGTACAGCTAGCACCGAAGCGCGGCCATGTCCAAGGAGGTGATCAGCGAGGTGCTCTCGGCCCCGCCGACGCCACCGCCGGTGTCGACCCCGCCATCGCAGATACACTCCCCGGCAGTAAGTCAGTCGCCGCTGCTCGCGATGTCGCCGATCGCGAGCCCCGTCAAGAAGGCGGTGGCGAGTGTGAGGGAGTACCTGGAGGAGGTCGGCCACATCACGCGGCTCGCCGACCCGCGCGACGCCTGGCTGCCCATCACCGAGTCCCGGAACGGCAACGCCTACTACGCCGCGTTCCACAGCCTCAGCTCCGGCATCGGCTTCCAGGCGCTCGTGCTCCCCGCATCCTTCGCCTTCCTCGGATGGTACGTTGTGCCGTGCTAGTACTACTATTCGATCTAGCATGTACATACTTGTTTCTTTGCCCCATGATTAATTTAGCGATGTGTTCTTAATTTGGTCTTTGCAGGACGTGGGCGATCGTTTGCCTGACCGTGGCATTCGTGTGGCAGCTCTACACGCTATGGTTGCTTGTCAACCTCCACGAGCCCGTCGCAGGTGGCACCCGGTACAGCCGATACACCCACCTCGCCGAGACCGTTTTTGGTGCGTACCACCCTTAAGTCCTGCGCTCCTCGTCACGCGTGATGAAACGACGTCTCTTTCTGTACGTTCTATGCTCATGCTTTTGCCACGCCCGGTCTCATTTCCAGGTGAAAAATGGGGGAAGATCCTCGCCTTGCTCCCGACGATGTACCTGTCGGCGGGCATCTGCACGGCACTCATCATCGTCGGCGGCGGCAGCCTGAAGATGCTCTTCAACATCGCTTGCGGGCCGGTGTGCCTGGCGCGGCCGCTAACCACCGTGGAGTGGTACCTCGTGTTCGTCTGCCTGGCCGTGGTGCTGTCCCAGCTCCCCAACCTCAACTCCATCGCCGGCGTGTCGTTGGTCGCGGCGGTCGCGGCGGTCGGGTACTGCACCATGATCTGGGTCGTGTCCGTGGCCAAGGGGAGGGTGGCCGGCGTGTCCTACGACCCGGTCAAGGCCACGAACGATGTGGACGGCGCAATTGGGATCCTGAATGGCCTCGGCATCATTGCTTTCGCATTCAGGGGGCACAATCTTGTACTCGAGATTCAGGTCAAGTCCAGAAAATTTGTTTTTTTTTCTTCTTCTTTTTCTCCCCAGTGGATGGATAGATAGCACCGATCCATTGCTATGTCCATTGAAATGATGAAGAAAGGTCACTGAGTGCGTTCGCTTTGCAGGCCACAATGCCATCAACTCTGAAACATCCTTCTCATGTGCCCATGTGGAAGGGCGTCAAGGCTGCCTACGTCATCGTCGCGTTCTGCTTGTACCCGGTAGCTATTGGTGGCTTCTGGGCTTATGGCAACCAGGTACGTACTTACTACATCTGACTCACCCTTGAGAGTAATTTTGAGCAACTGGGCTGTTTGTAATACCGTTCGTTCGATGCAGATACCTGCCAATGGCATCCTGACTGCCCTGTACAAGTTCCACAGCCGCGATGTGTCCCGGCTGGTGGTGGGTCTTGCCACGCTGCTGGTGATCATCAACTGCCTGACCACGTACCAGATATACGCCATGCCGGTGTTCGACAACATGGAGGCCGGGTACGTGCACAAGAAGAACCGGCCGTGCCCGTGGTGGCTGCGCGTGGGCTCCCGCGCCTTCTTCGGCGCGGTCAACCTCCTCATCGCCGTCGCACTCCCGTTCCTGTCGGAGCTCGCCGGCCTCCTCGGAGGGATCTCGCTGCCGGTCACGCTGGCGTACCCGTGCTTCATGTGGGTGGCGATCAAGAAGCCCGGGAAAGGAGCCGCGATGTGGTACGTCAACTGGGCTCTGGGAAGCCTTGGTTTGGGTTTAAGCTTCGTGCTCATAGTTGGGAATCTGTGGGGTCTTGTGGACAAAGGCTTGCATGTGCGTTTCTTCAAGCCTGCGGATTTCCAGTAAAAACATGCAAAATTTGCCAACCAGCGGGATACATAATGCAGAATAATCATAATGTTGTATCTTTTTCTCCGAGAAATATATGGCGTTGTATCGTCAAATGTTGATATTTTTTAGAAGCAATGTTGAATTAACACTTCAACATACTCTGGATCGGCAGTTAATCTTCTGTTCTTGTGGTTGTTGTTTTAGTGGCTATCAATCTGCATCACTACTGAGTACTGTCAAGCATGACAACAAGCATGGCACGTGAGAGCAAAACGAACAATGAGATACAGAACGAACCAGATCACAGTTGTACATCTGAACATAAGTACAAGCTGTTACATTCCATGAGTTCTATCTCGGAATTTAATGTGTGGTCGAGTACTCATCCTTTTGAAGCTACACATGTATATTCAAGCATACTCAGTCAAGCTAATGGCATCGGTTAACCCAAACGCACCCTCCAGGAGAAAAAGGAGCATAAACTGCACATGGATAATGAGCCACAAGTACCTCTATCATATTATTATATGCATTATACTTCCTGATGATTTCCACATATAGAGCATATTAACAGCACCGACAGCAGATTACATCTCGGCATGTGTATGGTCGAGCTCTGGTTTCTAGTTCCTCCAGTGGGGGCATTGCTTCCAGAACATATCCCTTCTGTCTAGAGAGGCAGAGATCATAGAGGTTTCTGCAAATACCTTTGCTGAATGGATGAACCTTGCTAGGAACTCCCCTGAAAATGGTGCAGTTCCAACTGATTCGTCACTGGTGCACTAAGGACAAGCAAATATTCGAAGCAAAAGGGCTAGTCTTCAGCAATCTATACCTTAGGTAAGAAATTCGCTTCCTTCTGGCAATTTCATATGTTGTTTGGTTCGTAAGAGCAAGGTAACTGCAGATATACACACAAGCTCATGAATACAACGATCACCACCAGCAAGTGTTGTACCGAAGGATCAATGTCGATTTGTGCCTTTGCAACACATAAGATACTCAGCTCTTCAACTATTTTGGTGTAAGTTTTAGACTGGTAATTCTTATCAAGCTTAAGTTGGCAATGTATACCTTCATCAATTTATCAAAATATGGATTGAAGAGGTAGAGAACTTAAGCTCGATAGCTACTGCTATTATTTTTCTTTTCAACTATTGTGTTCTGCATTGAGATGGCTAAAAAAACTCAATTATTGTAAGGCATATAAAGGACAAAAGGCTTACGTATGAAACATCAACAAGAGCAGCAAGAATATGAGGATTAATATCAATGCTACCAATAGTATCGAACCAATAAAAACCTTCCACCTGTACAAAAAAAATCAAATAAGATAATCAGACAAGATGTCTGGCAAACGAAACTGAAGACCAAAACCCAACAAAGAAGTCTTATGAGTGAGCAAACTAGATCTAAAAGGGGTAAGAACAACATACCAGGACTCATTGATATCCAAATGTATGAACTGAATGTAGAGAGCAACAGTCCAAACAGCTAAAATTGTTTGTTCGAATATGTACCACCTAGAAAGTGGCAATTATGCAATGAGAATAGCTGGATAGACTTTCAACGAGTCATAAAACAGAGCACCATAAGCTTACATATGTATATTCCAATGTATCAGAAGCGTCTTACAGAACTTTTTTAGAATACATCTTTACAGGACATTATTTTTTGAAAAAAATATAAAGAAATGTAGGAGAGATGCAGTTGGGATTCAGGAGGGAAAAGTATACTTGGGATTGAACCATTTTACACCCGCCCATAGATGGCACAGAGAAAATAGAAGAGAAAGAGAACATACACTAAAGCATACTGACCATAGTTGTAACCAAGGATTGAAATCCCGCCGGTAACCGGCCGGTAACCGGGCCGGTTACCGGTACCGGAGGGTTGCCGGGATAGAAAAAACCGGCGGTTTTTTCCAATTTTTAAATGAATTTCAATCAAATTTGAATGAATTCGACCGGAATTTACCGGTAACCGGGCCGGTTACCGGTACCGGAGGGGTACCGGGATTTATACCCGGTCCGGTTTCTTGATCCTTGGTTGTAACACTCCCATTACATGGATGTACCTACTACTACCCACCCATAGCGGAGGCAGACTTATTAAGTCCAAGAACCATTAGTCTTCAATATTTTTCCTCACCTGCTTTGATCAAACAACAGTTGCATTATCATCAGCTTGCTTCCATTAGAAAACAATCAGGAGTCCAGGACCCAAAGGAGCACAATATTGGCAACGAGGTAGCACTAAAAATCTACATGTGCGGTAAGTTCGGCTTGCTTCCATTACTCAGCATGACCCCCACCCTCCTCGAGAGCACATTCATGTAGCATGATAATAAGCACCAGACGTCTGGATTATGTTGGATAGGAGGTATAGGTTGAAGGAATTGATTGGCAATAAGAAGAGTCCTGCCAGTTCCCACTACATCAATACTAGGGGGAAAGGTGGGAATGGGAATTGGTACGCAATTCCAATTGCAGCCAAGCAAATCCTTGATAAGCATTAAGATAAAGAAAGTATGAGGGCATGACTTGGTTATTAGGTAAAAGGCATGTCCTCCATTAGGACCTAACTTCTGCATGGGAAGCTTCTGGATTTATTGTTCAACCATAGGGACTAGGGAGTACAGAAACTGGAAAAGAATGACTGTGGTGACTGAAGCGAGCCACATGAATGTACATATAGAGTTTCCATAGAAATCTATCTGCACATTATGGCATACACAAAACAAGAACACTAAACATGTATGATTCGTCTGACATGCAAATGTGTTCAAATAATCTGCAAACCCAAAACTCACCAAAATAAGCAACGATTCCTTTTGCCAATGCACGTTCCAAGCCAAACACAGTGATGATCGAATTGGAGAACACATTTATCACAATCATGACAGTGCTTGGTGCGTGGAGGCTGTGAAATGTAGTCAACAGCAAAAAATGTGCTTTAGACGGCTAGCACGAAAGAAATGCGTGCTAATTAAGGATATTGTGATGGATACTGCATATGAATGTGACACAGATATTTGAGAAGAACAAATGAGCACATTACAATTTCAGCATTATCCTAAACTAATAAGGCTGCATTAGTTCCTTTTCCCATATTAAACAGCATCTATCTATTTGCTGAATAGATTTTCAGATTTGTAAATGTTAATGAAGCATCAAGCTATAGAAACTCTTCTTGTGGTTTGGAATAAGTGAACTTTGGACACGATGAATAAGACAACCATCTCAAACAAAACACAAGTAACTCACTGGGTGCGATGAGAAAGGATATTAGATGGCAGATAAAATGATCAATATAATTGTAAGACCGAAACATTACTACCCATAACTGGTCCAGTCATACGTTAACGCTCTCTAAGTTCAACTTGGTAGATATCAAAACAAGAGCAATAGGCATATGGCATAATCTAGTCATCGAGCATATTGGACGTAACATAAGGCTTGATTTCAACTAATCATTAAAATAAGCATATCTCAGACAAAATACAAAATTTACATGATTACAAATGATCTATATACCATAAAGTCAATTATATATATATATATATATATATATATATATATATATATATATATATATATATATATATATATATATATATATATATATATATATATATGTGTGTGTGTGTGTGTGTGTGTGTGTGTGTAGTTTGGCCAGCTATAAGCATTAACATCAAGATTTCATTAAAATTAGTACGAAATTGCCTATTTCTGGATGGTTGGAATTTGGAAGTACGGTCCAAGCCGGTGTACCACCGTTGTTTTAATCCCTGCCTTGACTATAGAGAACATCATACTAGCTCTACAAATATAGAAAAATTAAATATTACCTGAATGAGACGGCAGTAAGAGCAAGTCAAATCCCTAAAATAAAATGGAGACATACAACCATATTACAGACAGAAATTACATAATATATATTGAAAACTACACCTCAGAAAAAATAAATAACTTTATCAGTTTCAAAGCCGAACAAGTGTACCTGCTGGATGACCCAGGAGGATATAGATCCATCACTGGCGGAAAAGATGAAGATGAACTTGATTGTGGGTTTTGTTGCTCTATTTTGCTGTGACTCATGGCGGAATTTAAACTTCCATTTTTTGAACTGGCCTGTCTTTTCTTAATCATAACAAAGAAGACATTTAATTTAGCATAAAATAAGTCTGTACCACCTTCAGGCTCCAGCTTCAAATACACATATATCTGATCATAAGGCCACACAACAGAACTTACGACATTACTTTGAGAGAATCGCTGTATTAATGAAGGTTGCATGCATGCCTGAGCCAGCTCTCAACATATCAGCCACATACCTAACAGCATAAGAACCAAAACAAATGCAATTTAAAACGTGTCCCTGTTCCAATGCATAGTGTCCTTCCTCTAGGACAAAAACAACATTGACAGGGATCAATTACCCTGGAGACGAATTAGCTGTATACAAGTATTGCACCAAAGTAAGCAAAACCAGCACTCCATATAAAATCATGTACCTGGCATCAAAAGTGGACTGTAGAATAAGACTAAAGAGAGATTGCCCAAAAAAAAAATACTTCTAGATAACATGCTACTGAACATATGAACAGATAAATAGCACAATGATAGCATTACGAATTTCCATGAAAGCAGATATTCTAAATAAGCTGGACCGCACTAACAGCCACTCAGTTCTAGTATTCTTCTAACATATCAGGCAACCACGAGGGTATATTTCGGGCGCTCGGCACAAACACAGCATGCTGTCGGGACTCTCAGCCCAGACCAGTAATTTCACATGACTCCCGCCACATGGCTTGCAACACGAGTCGAAACATGCACCCAAAACTACTCAAAATTAAAGCAGGCCGCGAGGTGATACAGACCAATTACACGGCGATTTGGTAGCCGGGAAGAGCACTAATTGCCACTCAGAGCCCAGAGCTAGAAGCAAATCGACTCCAAAAACATCTCAAAACCTATAATCTGAACAAACGGAAACATTTCTGAGAAATTTCAGGGGGCGTCATACCACTTGGCCTCGTGGATTCGCCTCTGGAAGGCCGGATCGAGCAGGAAGACGGCGCCGATGAACAGCACGTGCAGCAGAAGAACGACGACCTTGACGCCCCGCCACGGCTTCCTCCCTGCGCACAAACCCCAGCCCCCGATAAGACCCCGGAACCTCCATCAACAACCACAGCCCAACCGAACCAAACAGCAATCGAAGAGGGCGCGAACCGTGACGCTGGGATTGGGAGAGGGCCCTGATACCCGCGTAGGGATCGCTGGCTCCGCAGCACGGCATCATCGCCGCCGCACCCGACGGGATGAGGAGACGGAGGTGGCGATGGTTACCGATGGTCGGGACTTCGCGGCAGGCGAAGCTTCGGGAGGAATAGACGGGGCACTGTTCGGTGAGGACAGCGGGGACCCACCTGGCAGCCTAGAGAGGGGTTCGTGGATTTTTTTTCTTCAAAAATACCCGCCTATTTACGTGGCTAGATTTGATTTAAAGTTTGTAGTATCAAATCATATAACTTCAACGCTTGAGAATATATTTAAATATCTTGTAGTTTTTTTAATTTTAAGATATCATAAACATTAGAGTACATTGCTCGCATATACACTGATGCACTATACGCGACCTACTTTGAATTTATTTCCCTCACGTTGGTTGCCTCACCGAACTGTGTGTCTTCTATCTCTTCTCCCCGCTATAGTTTTTCTGCTTCAACCTCTAACATCAAGCTCAATTCTTGATCGATATCTCTCAACTGCTACCCCTTCCAATGCAATATTCTACCACATAGTTATCTTCTACTTCTCTCCAATTATTGCTTAATGATGATCGTCGTTACATCAATACGCATACACGTACAAATGTCATCGTTCCCTATCGGAGACACCCGTCACGCTCTCTCTAGTTGCCTCAAACCTATTTCTTATTGTTGCGTCATCTCTACTCCGAGCTCTTTGCTCCTCTGTTTCTGTGCACACGTGCTTCTATTCGTACTGATGCATGCATGAATATATGCACGATGTTATACGTGCCCGATGTCTTCTTCTCCCGTGTCGATTACTCCTCTTCTTCAATGTTATCCAACTCAACGATATGACTTCCTCACTAACCACAACAACCTCACATCTTCACCGATACCGGTATGTCTGCTTTAGTCACTGTCTAATGATACGGAGAATCTTTTTGCCATCACTGGTGACATTGTGTCACTCACCAACGATGGCACGCTCCTTGCTACATGATGACCCCACATTGTCGATAGTTCAACTTCAATGCAAAGCTTCATCTCCTCTCTACTAGAGCTTCCCTATTATTAAGCATATTTGGCCACTGACTTCTTCAATAACGCCGACACTCACCACTTGTTATAACAACACTTGGCTCCTTCGACTCCGGTCTATCTCTTCAGTGGCTCCAGCGAGCAGCACGACATTGTATTTGTCGAACAGCTAAGGTGAGCAACATGGAATCGTTCTCATCTTTGCAATCGTCGCCTTAGCTCTTCGCTTCCTTGTAGTTCAATGTCTTCTTGAAGAATAGATCGATATCATTGCACTTTTTTTAAGTATCCTCTGACACCATTCGTGATATCCTCAATATAACTTATATTTAACTTATTCAAAATTTTAGTTATTTAGGGATTTACTTTGGAATTCGTATGGAAATCAAATTGTATTTTTTTTATTTTATTTTTTGTCCGTAATTTCCATTTTTGTTGGAATTCGTATACTAATCTAGTTATTAATTTTATTTGATTCTTTATGACTAATTACATTTATTTATGGATTTTAATTTGGAATTCAGATCGAAATTAATTTGCTAATTTTGTTTTATTTTTTTGCTCCAAATTCTAGTTATTTTTTATTGAAATGCATAATAATCCAATTGCTATTTTTGTTTAATTTTTATTCGAGTTATATTTATTTATGATTTTAATTAGGAATTAGTATGTAAATCAAATCGATCTCGTTATTTTATTTTATTTTTGTTCCAAAATTTAGTTATTTAATTATTTTCATTTGGAAATCAAATTGAAATTTTCCTTTTTGTTTTTTAATCCCAAATTTCAATATTTTTGTTGGAATTCAGATACTAATCCAATTGCTATTTTTAGAAAGATTATTCCAAATTACAGTTATTAGGGATTTTACTTCGGAATTCGTATTGAAATCAAAATTGCTTATTCTATTTTAGTTTAAATTCCTAATGTGAGGTATTTTCGTTTTCATTCTCGTGTTCGTCGCTAAGAACACAAAGAATATAATTAAAAAAATAGAGATTAAAGGTTGGAGCAGTTCTTATGACCGTATCAACATAGAACGGTCCCCCTGAAGGGAAGGTAATTTTTTGTCCACTACATTTGTCGTTATTACTGTAGTCGTAGTTAATTAGTCTTAATCAACTAGTCCTAATTAATATAGTTTGTAGTCGAAATTAAATAGCAATAAATAATTTAGCCATAGTTTACGACTGCTTATTATTAAGAGGTAATGAATTAGTTGTAACTAATGTATCGGTAATTAATTGGTGCTTAAAAATTAATGGTAATTAATTAGTCTTTATTATTTAGGTTTGAATTAGTTAGTGGTAATTAATCAGTCGTAATTAATTTAGTGGTAATTAGTTAGACATAATTAATTTAGTGGAAATTAACCAGTCGTAATTAATTAGTCGTAATTAATTTAGTGGTAATGAATGAGTGGTAATTAATAAATCGTAATTATTTGAGTCTTAGTTTACTAGTGGTAATTACATTAGTGCAAATTAAATGGTCGAATTTACGTGGTCATAATTAATTTGTTGGTAAGTAATGACTTGTAGTTAATTAGTGGTAACTAAATAAACATAATTAATTACAATTAATTACATTTGTGTGTAGTTAATCATTCTTAATTAATTAATCATAATTAATTCAATTAGGAATTACTTGGACGTAATGAATTACTCGTAAGTAATTTTTTGACAAGTAATCATTTCGTTGCTAATTAATTGATTATTCGTATTTAATTACTCGTATTTTATTGATTACTTGCACGAATATGTCGAAATTATTTGTGTCATGTGTAATTAGTGGCAAATAAATTACTTGTAATTAATTAGTTTAGTCATATTTAATTAGTGGTAATTGAAGAAACAATCTCATGTGAATAGTTGTGTGTAGTTTATTAATTAGTGCTAATTATATACTATGTTTGCTATATCGCATACCGTAAATCGGGTTGTTGTGGCTTTAGGTAATTTAGAACATGCAAGACTTATTAGTGTTTTATGACGATGGTCTCGTACGGGCCGGACCCGATGGGTTGGACCTATTGAGATGCCAATACAACGTGGTCCGGTTAGAGGGGCTCGATGTGATGAATATTCACGAGCTTAGAAGTTGCATCCGAAGGGAGTTCGACACGGAGCCAACGACGAAGAAACTTATCATCGAGGGGATCACCTGCATGAATAGGGAAGGGCAGGGTGATGGGAGCTCATCAAGGTGAATAGAAGCATAGCATAGAGTCAGTATATGCAGATTGCTTGCCAGCTCGAGGCGGCGATCTCTGAGTTTGCATGGCGTCGTGAATTTCAGACGTTGGGCGTCGGAAACCTTGACGATCTTGGTGCCTCGAAGAAGCGCAACAGCAGCGAGCTTGAAGACGATAGCACAAAATGTGTTGTTTTGGAGGAAGTCCACGAGAGAAGATTTACGCATAATTTTGTGCAAAATGAGGGGGCAGAACTATGGTGGTTGGCCCGCATTGACTACCACGAGTATCTACCGGTTGCTTTCCCTTACCACCCTTTTCCAATCAACTTTTTATCCTCAATTTCCTAGGCCTTCTAGAAGATCTTTTGGCTAATGGAGGAAGCAGCTGAAAGCCAATGTCCACATTTGGCCATTGAGACTTGTCTGTTAGTGGTTCAATTTCCCATTCATAAGTAGATCTGAGCCTTTCTAGTGAGTAGTACTCATGTACATAATCCTCCATATTCACATTCTTCAAAGATGTAAGGAATGCCAATGCATGCTCACATGGCTTACCTGTGTGCTGCCACTAAAGGAAAGTGCACTCATGAGTTGATGTCTTGACAACATGCCTCAGGTTGCTGTTGTTACTGTCCCTCACCTGAGCACTCCAATTTGCAGATGCTTGAGCCTTCAGGTGGGCTAATCCCCTTGACTTGATCATCAATTGTTGTAAGACAGCTGGTAGAATCCTCCCCTGCAGCCTTTCCCCAATTCTTCTCCTCTTCTCAAACAGCACCATAACCATCTCCCTTAACTTGTCTGCAAGTTCATGCACAGGCAGGACCTTCACATTTCTTACCCAACTGTTGAAGGACTCTGAAAGGTTATTGTTAATATAATCACACTTGGTGTCTGGTTTGCAAGCACATCTCATCCACATTTAATTGTGATGCCTTTGAAGATAGTCAGCCACCTCAGGGCATGCTGTCAAAACTTTGTTCATGTGGTAGTCAAAAACATCTTGCTTATATGCCCTAACTGCATGCCACATATGTCCAAAGTAGTCACCATTGAATTTCTTCACAAAATTTTGCATAAGGTGCCTAAAACACTCTATTTGCTTAGCATGAGGAAAAACCTCCTTCACTGCATTTTTCAAACCCTTGCAAGCATCTGTGCACACAACCAGGTTAGGAAGATCACCTATTGCCCTCTGGAGATGTCTCATGAACTACGTCCAGTTATCCTCACTATTCCCATCAATGAACCCAAATGCTATTGGGAACATCCAGTTATGACCGTCTAAAGTTGTACAGGAAGCTAAATGGCCATTCCACTTTCCATTCAGAGCAGTTGAGTCTATGCTAATGTATGGTCTACATCCTCTCAAAAATCCCTCAATGCAGGGCCTAAATGCAATAAAGAATCTGTGGAAGTACGCATTACCTTTCACTCTCTTATTGTCAATCTCTACAATGCTACCAGGGGACCTCAACTCAACCTCAGCCTTGAAGTTGTACAGAAACTGAAAGCTCTGTTCCTAGCACCCGTATAGTTCATTCATTACCTTTTGTCTCCCCTTCCATACTGTGTCATATCCTATAGTAGCATTGTAATCATCTTGCAACTTTTCTTGCATCTCCTTGGCTCCCATATTGGGATGGTCCCTTAGTACAGATCTTTCCCTGTCTGCCACCCAGGACTTGGATGCTATACTAGTCTTGATCCTGCCGCTGGAATAACATACATGGTCATTGACTATCTTGGACACCTGCAAAAACAATAACACCATTAAGTACAAACAAATCAAGAAATCTTTCATATCTACAACAAATTAAGATTTAGCAACAAAGATATTACCCTGATTGCTTTCTTATTTGCAGTCTTGCGAGCTACAATTCTCCAATGGCATCCTTCAGCCCTACATTTCCTAATGAACCTTGTAGGGTCAGATTTCTGGGTGAATATGTCAAACTGCTCATTTATAGCAAACTGCCTAATGGCTAATATAAAGTCTTTCATAGATGGAAACATGCTTCCCATCTCCATCTTGGGATGATCCCTGTCATAGTTGATGTGCTGCTCATTGAGTATGTCATCATCCACAAGAATTGTTGCCCCTTCAGTGCCCTCCACAGGTGCGGCGCCACATTTAGCCCCTGCCATGCCCATGTCAGCCCCATGCCTTGCTATGTCAGACCCATCCCTCAAGTCCAAAAGAACAAACATGCCATCCTCAGTCATAGAAACATCTGTATCTAATTCACTAGGTCTTTGATCAATATTAATAGTAGACCCGTCCACCCTAACCGGTGAGGACAAGTCATTTCCTTGGTCCTCAGCCTCATCCACTGCTACTGCTGTTGCTGGAGCAACATCTGGTACTACTGCTGCAGTGGTAGTCCTAGCACAATCATTCACCAAGGGGCCGACTGTAACACTAGACTGGCTAGACAGATAGGAAGCTTTGTCAACTATTTCCACTAAGAAGCAAACTCATTTTGTTCTACTGCGGGTGTTGAATACATCCAACATATCAAAGGTGTGTTGAACCCTTTCCATCCGACCACCGCACACCAGATCATTGCACCAAACATGGACCTCCTGAGATGATCCCTAACTAGTCTTCTCTCCCAACTGTTCCATGAACTTAGCAAAGGTAAACCCACACAAATCAACTACCCAATCCAGATCTTGTCGCCCGTATCTGTGTTGGCTACCGTCGTCAAGCCTGGCAAAGTACGGTGGAACTCTAACACCTACTATAAAGGCTCTTTCGGGTGCAATCCTACTCGACATTCACACAAAACAAAGTTATTACGGTTAGGGGGACTACAACGTTGAGCACACTTGTTACTTCATTCGACTTAGCTAAGATTGGGGCTGGGGAGGCCGCAAGAATAGTCCATCGACGAACAACCGTAGGGGAAGAGACATACCCATTTGGGTCCACTACGGGCGCTCCTCCAGCAACCGGCTCCTCCTCTACGCGCGCTCCTCCATCGACGAGCTCCTCCACTACACACGCTCCTCCACCAACAGGAGCCTCCATCGAAGCTAGGGTTTAGGCATTCACCACATCTATCAACAACAAATGGAGGAGAGATGAAGAGAAAGGGCTTTGGTCCAAGAGTATACCTGCTAAACCTACCCCACCGCCGGATTTCACCTGCTGCATTAGTTTCCTTTGGTCCGGGAGTATCGGGTCGTCGCGAGAGAGAGCAAAGGGAGTAACAAGTGTGCTCAACGAAGAAGAAGGGCACGGGAGTGCTAGGAAGGCTAGACCCAGCCAGGTCGGGACCGACCGCGACCGGACCGACAGAACCGACCGGAGGGGCATATTTGACATTTCGCATGTGGGGCAGGGCACTTAAAACCGAAATATGAATAAAATACTCCAAAAGGGCAAATTAACGAAGTGTGAAAATAACATGGGGCAAATAGGCAATTGCGTCGAACATAATGGTATTTCACATGAGGCAGAAGTAAAATGTGGCATTTTGAGAATTGTCCCTTTTGGGGCTAACTGGCTACTACAGACGTTTTGTTAAAGACGATGGAAAGGTTTGCAGACCATTGCATGATGCACTCAAGAAAGGGGGTTTTCAGTGGGGAAAAGATTAGCAAGTAGCAGTTGACCTCCTCAAGAAGACCATGACTATCTGCCCAGTGCTAGCCCTGCATGACTTCAACAAACCTTTTATTCTAGAGACTGATGCTTGTGGTGTGGGAATTGGAGCAGTTCTCATGCAGCAGGGTAGATCTCTGGCCTACTACAGCAAGACTCTAGGAGTAAGAGCTGGAGCTAAATCAATATATGAAAAGGAAGCCATGACTATACTGGAAGCATTAAAAAGGTGGAGACACTACTTCCTTGGGAACCAACTAGTGATCAGGACTGATTAGAAAAGTCTTAAATACATGACCTCTCAAAGGTTGGTAGAAGGAACAACACAAGTTGTTGCTCATGTTTTTGGAGTTTGATTACACAATTGAATACAAGAAAGGGAAGGAGAACAAGGCGGTTGATGCCCTATCTAGGAGAGATGTTGTGGAGATTTGTGAAGCTACTTGCATGGCAGTGGCTACAATGAATCTAGAATGGATTGAAGAAATTAAGGAAAGCTATGTAAATGACAACACCATTGGGGCATTGATGCAGGAAATGTAGACCAACACCAGCCTAGATAACCCATATACACTTGCTGGGGGTATCATTAGATATAAGGGGAAAATCTGTGTTGGAGAGTCAACTAATGTTAGGCAGAAACTCTTAGAAGCATGTCATTCCTCAGCTGTTAGAGGTCATTCAGGGGTAAGGGCTACCTATCACAGATTGAAACTTCTATTTTATTGGCCAAGGATGAGGAAAGATGTTGAAGCAATGGTAGCTGAATGTCCAGTTTGTCAAGTAACCAAGGCTAAACATGTTCATATTCCTCAATTACTAGATCCTTTGGAAATCCCAGATATGGAATGGACACACATAAGCATGGACTTTATTGAAGCATTGCCCAAGTCTAAAGGGAAGGAGGTCATTCTGGTGGTGGTTGATAGATTGATTAAGTATGCTCACTTCATCTCTTTAAGTCACCCTTATGCTATCCAGGAGGTAGTCCAGGTTTTCATGGACAACATATACAAACTGCATGGAATGCCAACAACAATAGTCAGTGATAGACACGAGATCTTCACTAGCAGATTCTTCCAATAAATTTTCAAAACTCTGAAAGTGTCATTGAGATTCAGTACAACTTATCACCCACAATTTGATGGCCAAACAGAGTGAGTGAACCAATGTCTAGAGTCTTATCTGAGGAGTATGGCATTTCAGGAGCCAAGGTTCTAGATGAATTAGCTATCACAAGCAAAGTGGTGGTACAACACTTAATATCACACTTCTTTGAAGATGATATCTTTTCAAGCACTCTATGGGTATCCATCTCCACGATTTGGAGAGGTCTATTCCCTGCAATGTATTGCTTGAGACTCAATTAACTTTAGAAGAGAAGAAGATGTCTCAAGACCTAAAACAAAACCTCCTAAAGGCCCGGAACATAATGAAGCAATTTGCTAGTAGAAGAAGATTAGAACGATAGTTCAATGAAGGAGATATGGTCTATCTCAAGATGTAGCCATATAGACAGAATGCATTTGGGCTAAGGGGGTCACTCAAGCTCAGGTCCAAATACTATGGACCATTCGAGTTATGAAGAGAGTGGGAAAGGTGGCATATCAACTCAAAATTGCCGGAAGAAGATGCCATCCACCCTGTATTCCATGTGAGTCAGCTCAAGAATCATCTGGGACCCAAGGCTGTAGCACTCCCTAACTTGCCGTTGGTTGGGCCTGATGGTAAGGTGAAAACTAAACCACTGAATATACTGGAACGACGGATTGTGCAGAGAAGAGGAGAAGTAGTGGCTCAATGGTTGATCCAGTAGCAGAACCTAGCTCCGGATGAGGCCACATGGGAGGATGTGTCGTTTATAAGGAAGGTATTCCCCAATTTCCAAACTTGAGGACAAGTTTGATCGTAAGGAGGGGGCAATTGTCAGGCTCACTTGTGGTCGGGATGTTCAGAGAAGTAGGTTCAGAAGAAAAGGGAGATTCAGAGCAAAGTCGGCAACCAGGAGAACGTCTCGTCCATTTCACTTGGAAGACTTGAACGGTCCAGATGCAAGAAGGGTGGCGCGCTAAGGCAGATCTGATGGAAGACCTTGAATGTAGTAATTACTATTAGGCATTGTTCATTGTAATCCGTTGTCTTTTCATGCTTAGAATTTGTTAAACCCAAACCAGTTAATCTTGTGTGATGTTGGGAGGGGGGGTTAATACCCGAGACTCCTTGGAATGAAAAGTTAGACGAAAAGTATATTCTTAGTGTTCTTTAGCTCTAGAGTAAAGTAGTTTAGAATCCTAGATATCGTGCTCTTCGTTCTTCCCCATTCTCACCCAAATATTGTCATTTCTGTCGGAATCCTCTTCGGGTCCTGACAGACTGGGGGGGAGAGGGGAGCCAAACCTCGACGGAGATGAGGTGGTGGACGGCGTGGAGTGGCGGGAAGGAGGCCGCCACAGCCCATTCGAGGATGCTCCTGGCCTTCGCATCCACCTCCGCCGCCGCGCCCATGGTCGTCATGGCGCTCGTCGCGGTTCGTTAAGCCCTAGTTAATCCCCCTTGTGCTGATTAGTAGTAACACGATTTTTCTGTGGGAGCCGACTTTGTCAAACCAACCTTGTTCTACAAGGTGGAATAAGTCCATTTAACCCACTTAAACTCTTGTGAAAGCATCAACACCATGTATTTTATCCCTCTAAGGTCGACTGAAGGTGATTTTAGCTGATGCGGCGCCTACTTGACACTTACGTGGCGATTATTTTGACATGTGGTAGTGGGGCACACCTGTCAGCCTCCACCCACCTCTTCCTCTCCTCCCCCTCTATTTTAGGTTCCTCCTCTTCTCTCCCCTAGGCTGTAGATGTAATCCCTAGGGCGCCTCCACCCCACCTCTTGTTGCTTCTCATCCTCGCGGTGTCATGGGTGGATGGGGCGCTAGCCGGAGGCGAGGAAGAACCTGAAGAACCCACATCCATGCCTTGTGCAAGAAGCTTCTGCTCTCCCTCACCAAGGTATATCGCCGGCGTGTGTCGCCACCACCGCCCCTGAGGTGTGCCACCGTCAGCCCTGAGATGCAATACTGTCGTTGCTTCCTGATTTACACCGCTGCTGGCCAGATCTGTTGCGCCACCTGTTGTCGCAATTTAGTACTCGCACACCTTTTTGCCTGGACACACACACGAACTGCAACAAAGAAGAAACAACACAAAAGAGAGACAGGAGTTTGTCGCTGCTAACAACTCAGCACTTTTCCGTTTTCTATTCTCTGTTATATATCCTTTTACAACTGGAGCCAGCACATGCAACTAACAGCCTTTAACAACTAGCTAACAAACTGCATCATGTGCAACAAAGCTAACAACTAGCTAACAAACTACATCCCGTGCAAACAGACTCACATGGCATGCAAACATATTCACGACGGAGCTAACAGAATCAACGAAAAACAGCGCATAACTGGTATACATGTGCGTTGTTGTTGCTAGACTAACAAACTCAGTACACAACTCGTATACGTATACGTGCATGCAACTACTACTAAGAAACGTGACATGCGACGTGATTAACTTAACAAATCACCCCCTTAATCATGGCGCCCGGACTTTACTTCTACCACGCTAAGCTTCTGTCTCATCTCCATGAACTTGACACGACCAAGGGATTTTGTTAGGATGTTGGCGAGTTGGCCGTCAGTACTCATGTGCTCAACGTCAATCTTGCCGTCCTCAACACATTCACGAATAAAATGGTACCTTGTGTCGATGTGTTTGCTGCGGTCGTGGTGCAGCGGATTCTTGCACAACGCAATCGCAGACTTGTTATCTACCATCAGCTTGACCCTCTTCGGCTCCATGCCTGTCAGGTCACGGAGTAGCCTGCTGAGCCACCTTCCCTGGCACACCGTCGTGGCCACCACGATGTACTCCGCCTCATAGGACGAGAGCGCGACTATCTTCTGTTTCTGCGATGCCCACGTGATCAGACTAGCACCCAGGAAGAACACCATCCCCGAGGTGCTCGCTGTCACTATAGCCCACCAGCACGGGCTCCAGTGCACCACGCTGCTTGTAGCAGCATCCATAGCCAACAGTGCCGCTCACGTATCGTAGGATGTGCTTCACGGCCGCCACGTGCTGTGAGGTGGGCGCCTCCATGTAATGGCTGACAATGCCCACAGCGTAGGCAATGTCAGGCCTGGTGTTCACCAGGTAGCATAGGCTTCCGACAGCGCTGTGTTTGACAACGCTGCGATACTCAGTGGCATCGACCGTAGCGTTGTTGTCCTTCTTGGTCATCTTCAACCGGTTCTCCATCGGCGTTAGATATGGATTGCACCCGGCCATGCCTGCCGACTCCAGCACCTTGCAAGCGTAGCTACACTGGCATAAAGTGATCATGCCGGCAGCCTGCTTCACCTCAATCCCAAGGTAGTAACTCAGAAGGTCGAGGTCGCTCATGCTGAACATGCTCATCATCTAGTCCTTGAACTCGGTGATGTCGTCGACGCTTGACCCAGTGATGATCAGGTCATCAACGTACACCCCGACGAGCAGGAAAGTCCCACCCTTTTCCCTCTGGTACACTACGTGCTTGATTTTGCTGCGTTCGAACCCGAGTGTCACCAGCGAGCTGTCCAGCTTGGAATTCCAAGCCCGCGGCGCCTGCCGCAGACCGTACAGTGCCTTGTACAGCTTGAGCACTATGTGCCCATGCTTGTCATCGACGAAGTCGAGCGGTTGCTGCACGTACACCTCTTCGGCAAGTTCACCATTGAGGAACGTCGATTTGACGTCCATGTGGTGGATTTCCCAGCCGCCGTGTGCCGCCAGGGCGATCAGCACGCGCACCATCTCCATGTGCGCCACCGGTGCAAACACCTTGTTGAAATCCACCCCCTGTTGCTGAGCATAGCCTTTTGCAACCAAACGAGCTTTATGCTTGACAATGTTACCTTTTGGATCTTTCTTTACCTTGAAGACCCACTTGAGCCCGATGGCTCGGTGTCCCACCAGGAGTGCAGCGAACTCCCACGTGGCGTTCTCATGGATGGAACGCATCTCATCCACCATGGCACGCCTCCAGCACGCCTCCCTGAGTGCTTGTTCGACGCTTGCGGGCTCCTCGGCGGCCAGCATGCAAAGGCCGCTGTAGTCGACGTCATGGACCGATGTCGTGTCGTAGACATCTGACACCATCCGGTACCGCAAATGCGCACCCTCTGCGTCATGCGATGCACCAGTGGGTGGGGTAACCCACTTGACGCCGGTCGGTGCAACTGCTGGAGGAGTGGCCGGTGCGTGTGGCTCTGCCGTCTGCGGTGCCACTGGACTTGCGCCTGATGTAGACGCCACGCCATCGTCGACGTTCATAGGAGCGCCATCTATCACATGCTCGGTGGTGTACTCGATGGTGAACGTGTTCATGGCACCGGGAGCACGATTAATGGACATCGCCTCCCAGTCCCATTGCTTCTCCTCCTCGAACACAACGTTGCGGGTGATGTGCAGCTTGTGCATCTTGGAATCATAGACATGGTAGGCCTTGGCACCCTCCTCGTAGCCGATGAATACCATCGGTGTTGACCTATCCGACAGCTTCGTGACCCCGGGCCCGACCTTCTTGACGTGTGCAACGCATCCAAACGTCCGGAGGTAGCACACATTTGGGCGCTACTTGTGCCATGCCTCATACGGCGTCATGCTATTGAGGCTCCGCGTCGGCACCCGGTTCAGTATGTGCATGGCAGTCTTCACCGCCTCGCCCCAGAACACAGCCGACACGTGCATGCTTTTCAGCAGGCTACGCGCCATCTCAACGGTCGTCTGGTTCCGGCGCTCCACGACACCGTTCTGTTGCGGTGAGTAGGGAGCGGTGGTGTACCGCTTGATCCCATGCTCATCGCAATAGTCACCGAACTCGATGGAGTTGAACTCCCCGCCACGATCTATGCGAAACGCCTTGAGCTTGCCGTCGCGTTCGTCCTCAGTAAGCGCCTTGATCTTGCGAAAGAACCTGAATGCTTCGTTCTTCGTCCTCAGCATCTTCACCCACATGTACCTGTTGTGATCATCCACGATTAGCAAAAAATACCGATTACCGCTCAATGTAGCAGGTGTGATGAGGCCACAGAGATCGCCATGCACCAGCTCCAGTCCGTGCTCGACACGGTAAGACGAAGCCCAAGGAACGGGCGGTCTTTGCTCGCTGTCTTGCGCAATTGTCGCGAAATTTCTCCACACGATCGATCATGGGCACGCCATCCATCATTTTCTTAGCGGTGAGATCGTGGAGCACGCAGAAGTGCAAGTGGCCATAGTGCGCATGCTAGCGCCACACCATGTCGTCTGCTTTTGCCAGCAGACACACCGGCGCAGTCAGATTCAGAGCCAATGTGTATAGCCTGTTCCTGGACTGCAACACTCGCGCCAGCAGTAGCCGCTTGCGATTGAAGATGCATAGCTCCCCGCCCTCGATGACGATCTTGTAGCCGCTCTCGTCAAGCTGTCCGAGGCTAATGATGTTGCTTCGGAGCCGTGGTATGTAGTATACATCGGTGAGCACCCGGTGCTCCTGGTTCTTGCACTGGTACATCACAGCGCCTTTGCAGCAGATCTCTACCACCGAGTCGTCGCCGAACTTCACAGTGCCCTTCACCGTTTCATCAAGCGATATGAGCGTCGACCGGTTGCCGGTCATATGGTTACTGGCGCCGGTGTTGATGTACCACACGTCACTACCAGCGTCCACCGGGAACACTTTCTCCTCGTTGAGGAAAACAGCTTCCTGTTGCGCACCATCAGTAGCTTGCACGAGCACATGGTGCTCGGCCATGAGGAGCGCTGGTTGCTCCTCCTGAGCACGCGACAGGTTTGCCTCCTCCTTGCGCTCGCGGCGCGGCTTACGGCATTCACGAGCAAAGTACTCGTAGATGTCGCAGTTGTAGCACTTGCCCTTTCCACTGTTAGACGCGCCGCCCTTTCCGCCGCTGGATGCGACGTCCTTGTCGCCGCCCTTGCCGTGGCGCCTGCAGCGGCGCTTATCGCCGCCGCCATCGCCGGCCTTGTCGCCAGTTGGCTTTCCGCCACCGGAGGAGTTCTCGCCTTGCTCACGCTTCTTCATGTGCACAAGCTATTCCTCCTCGGTGAGGAGTAGGCGGCTCCTAGAGCTGCCCGTGTTGCCAAGGTCGAGACGATCCTCAGTGGCCTTGAGTCACCCAGTCAGTTCCTCCACAGATAGCATGTCCAAATCCATAAGAGTTTCAATGGATGATGCTATCTGGGAGTACCTGGACGGTACCACGCGCAGAAACTTCTCCACGACCTTCTCCTCGTTGAGCTTGTCACCGAGGATGTGGAGGTTGTTGACGAGCCTGGTGAGCCTCATGGCAAAATCGTCCACCGACTCACCGTAGTGGAACGCAATGCTCTCGAACTCCTTGCGGAGCGACTGAGCCTTGGCCTTGCGCACGCGCGCTACGCCCATGCGCATGGTTTCGATGGCATCCCATGCCTCCTGGGCGCTCTCCTTGATGGCCAGCGTGGAGAGCATCTTCGGTGGCACTGCTCGAAGAATCGCCTCTAGCACCATGCGGTCCTCATGGAAGTCAGCGTCGTCATACGCGATTGCATCCCACAGGCCTCGCGCTTGCATCATGACCTTCATCATGAGAGCCCAGTCTCCGTAGTTGGTTCGCGGCAGCATCGGGTACTACGCCGAGCCCCCCGACTCCCTCACCACCTGCGATACAGCCCGATTGCGGCCATTGCCGCTGCGGCTGCCACTGCTGTTATCGCGGGACTGAGGAAGCTCTGGTGACTTGGACCTCGGCGGCGACTTGGACCTCGGCGGCGACCTCGAGCCATCTTGCGACATCCTCACAGGTACGGGAGCAACGAAGCTCTGATACCACTTGTTGTCGCAAACTAGGACTTGGAACACACGCGGCACCTGGAACACACACACGCAACACAGTTGATCTGTAGTTCACACGAAGAAGTAGCAGCACAGCAGAGCGAGACAGGAGATATTTTTGGCGCTGCTAACAACTCAGCACTTTTCTGTTTTCTATTCTCCATTATATATCCTTTTACAACTGGAGCCAGCACATGCAACTAACAGCCTTTAACAACTAGGTAACAAACTGCATCCCGTGCAACAGAGCTAACAAACTGCATCCCGTGCAAACAGACTCACGCGACATGCAAACAGATTCACGACGGAGCTAACAGACTCAACGAAAAACAGCGCATGACCGGTATACGTGCGCGTTGTTGTTGCTAGACTAACAAACGCAGTACACAACTTGTATACGTGTACGTGCATGCAACTACTACTAAGAAACGTGACATGTGACGTGATTATCTTAACACCGCCACCGGCTGCGAGCTCCACTGCTGGCGTCGTCCTCGGTCGTCGCGAGCTTGCCAGCCCGTAGTCATTGTCGAAGGAGAAGAGGCAAAGGTCATCACCGACGCACCGCCAAATCTAATGCACAAAGGTGTGGTGGCGGCGCTGGTAGGGAGGGGAAGTGGTTGCAGCGGTGAAGAGGCGAGGTTTGTAGGTGGCATAGGAATGAAGGTGTGCGCGTCTTCGACTTCCTCAAGGATGGTAGGAGCAGGAGAGGAGGCCAACACGCGGTGGCCGGATCTTAGCAAGATGGCGCGAGCGTGTGGGGAAGCTTGAGAGCGGCAACCGGATCTGGGGGAGGAGGCTCGAGTTTCGTCATCCCCACCGCTCCCTCACCTCTTTGTGACAATCGCCGGGAGAGATGGCCATGGCCGTTGGGAGAGAGAGAGGAGAGGAAAAAGCGGAAGAGGAAGAGAAGGAGAGTATAGGGGAGCTGATAGGTGGGCCCTTGCAATATTTTTTAGAATTTATTTGGTGGTTATGCTGACTGGGTTGTCATGTCACCCACCCAAACAAGCTTATATGTCAAAACCGCTTCCACGATGGCACCGCCGCATCAGCTACAACCGCCTTCAATCGGCCTCAGGGGATAAAATACTAGCTATTGATAATTGAGGGGAGTAAAACAACCGGTTTTGCAGCTAAAGGTTGAAAGTTAGACTTTGGGGAGAGTTTACACGGTCAAATGAATTTATTTACTACAAGCTACCTGGTTACACACACCCAAAGGCTGGCCTTGCTTTACTGCGTCCGCGTGTAGGCTTCCAAAGCCTTGTTTCAGTGCTTCCATGTAAGAAAAACTTGCTTAACTGTGTGTGTATACTCAAAACTGCTCGTTGCTGACATAGATAACACGGGATGCAATTGCGATTTTGCAATGATGATCACTGGTACAAACTGTGTATATACTCGCAAGTCGCAAGTCTTGTCTGGAACAAACTCTCCAAACGCCAGAAAAATCAATAGTTCAATACAAATAGGATTCTCGGATAACACAAAAATCTCTCTATGTAACCATCTCCCAATCGCCACACCAGTAGTTCCACACCACTACTTACTACGGAGTATCAGTACAAAGGCATCGCCGACGCACGCACACGTACGTACTAGTACGCAGCCAGATTGCTGCTCTCTATGGCCGCAGCGCCGCGAGCTGCTGCACGTTGATCGGGTGGACGAAAAGGCCGGGGTCGCTGAAAAGCACGTCCGCGGCGACTTTCGACGCGGCCTCGGTCGCATGGTAGTCGTCCCAGAAGAGGTAGTTGGTGCGGTTATGGCACAGCGGCGCCGAGTAGTTGCACCCGCCGGCGCCGAACGGCCCCGACCCGCAGCACGCCGTGTCCAGCACCGTGAAGTCTGCAGAATTAACAACAGAGTTCCGAAATGCTTACTACACGAGATCAAAGAGGTGCCTGTAACCGGTGATATATCTAAGAAGAAACACGGGAGGGTGTTGGTTAATTACTCATGCTGGGCGTGCGGGTGCCGTTGAGGACGTATTCGGCCATGCCGATCGAGTTGCTGAGGGAGTAGTTCATGCCCGGCAGCTCGAGGTTGAGGGCGTGCAGCATCGAGGCCACCATAGGGTACAGCTGCCTGGAGAGGCTGTTCGCCGTGCCGAAGCAGCCGTACCTGTCGACGTCGCTGTTATTGCGTGCTACCACCCTCTGCGACGGGCAACACCCCACCAGCGTCGGGCTCACGATGCTGAACTTTCTCGCCCCGACTCCATACAACCCCTGCAATGCGACCCATTTTTCTGACAATTCTGACACGTACGGTTCGTGTCTACAAAAATTAGAGCTTCGGAGTTCGGACAACAGTCGTATACCTTCAGATAGCTCGTGTACAAGCCGATGAGGCTTTCCAGGAATTCGGTGTCGTTGCGGTTAGCGGGCAGCTTTTCGGTGTACGCGAACAGATCGTTGCTGCCGACGCTGATGAAGATGAGGGATCTGGAGATGAGATCGGCCGCTCCGTTCCCCATCTTCTGGACAAACGACGAGAAGATCTGGATTTGGGCACTCATGGTGACCACTTGTCCACACTGCACAAAGAAAGTCAAGCTAGTGATACGTACATATCGACCAGTTAAGCACGGGTTATTGTTTATTAAGCACAAACAAAGTCAAGTGATCAGTGTACGTACCACGTCTCCGCCCGTTTTATCCTGCAGTCCTGACCCTCCCGATGCAAAGTTCATGCCGCTCTTCATCTGTGTAATAATGATGCTGTTATCCGGTAGGGAGAGGAAAGCTGGTGGGCTCTCCGTAAAGCCAAGATGTTGAGCTGTTCGCCGAAACATATATATGGCAGCAAATTGGTCATTCACATTGTCCTGCACTCTTGCTTAAAGATTAACAAATAAACAACCAAAATTTAGCGTTCCCTCCCCAAACCTCGCACCAACAGGTTAACAGTATCGAATAACGTTCTGTGAAAAGATTTCGTGATGTAGGTTGTACGGAAGTAGGAGACCTCCCTCGTCACTGGAGGCGTTTTGGAGCACAATATGGAGCTGAAAAGTTCGCTTAGATGTGATGGGTAGTAAAAAATGTACCATGATTACTTTCCCAACGTTGTAAGTTACTGTCACATGCGTGTGAATCACGGGACCATAGCAAAAAAAAAAGCAGTATGCTGTGAGATGGTCCGGCGGTACAAAATGGTGTTAGAATTACTATCACATATACTACCTACATGCAATGTTTACTGCAACCTCTTTTTGCATTTACTGTACTATTTCAAAAAATTTACTGTGGCCTCATTAGATATAGATATATACATACAGTAGCACCATTCAGTGCCTAGGCACTGAATAGCTTATTCTACGCTCCAGCCACACCATAGGGCGTGCGACGCACAACGCGCCAGCCCACGACCCCCTCACACGGCCAACCCGACGTCCCCTCGGAACCAACAGTAAAACCTGCACACTCCACGCTACAATCGGAAGTAAAACGGCTCAAGAGCACACATACTTGTAGTAAAATCAATCCCTTAACGCCCTGTTGTGCAGGGACCAAACCAACTAGCAAACAATCGGTTCCTTATTTTGTACATAAATGCTTTTTTTTATTTTAGCAATAACTTTTAATTGGAAGCTCCGATTTACGAATGGTTTTCACCAGTATCTTGGTGACAACGAGTGTAACAGAATGGTATAAGTCTCACAAATAAAAACATTTATGTGCATTTACTATAAGAGATTTATTGCATTACTAAAAAAGATTTACTGTAGCCTCCACATAGCTTTACTGCCATCTTAGCCAACTAAGACAAGTAGACAACCAACTAGCAAACGATCGGTTCCTTGTTTTGTACATGAATATTTATTTTCTTATTTTAGCAATAAATTTTGATAGGAAGTTCCGATTCAAAAACAATTTTCACCAGTAGCTTGGTGACGGCAAGAGTAACAGAATGATATAAGTCTCACAAATAAAACCCGCTCTGTGCATTTACTAAAAGAGATTTATTGTAACTTGTACTTGACTTTACCACCATCTTAGCCAACTAGTACAAACAAGTAGACAACCAACTAGCAAACAATCGATTCCTTGTTTTGTACATGAATGTTTCTTTTCTTGTTTTAGCAATAAGTTTTTATTGAAAACTCCGATTCACGAATGGTTTTCACTAGGAGCTTGGTGACGACGAGGGTAACAGAATGATATAAATCTCGCAAATAAAAATCTCTCTGTGCGATTACTCATCAAAAAGATTTGCTGCATCGCTAAAAGAGATTTACTACAGCCTCCACATAACTTTACTGCTCTGTTACAAAGAGATTTACTGCAACCCCTACATGACTTCACTGCCATCTTAGCCAACTAGTACAGATAAGTAGACAACCAACTAGCAAACAATCGGTTCCTTGTTTTGTATATGAATATTTCTTTTCTTGTTTTAGCAATAACTTTTCATTGGAAGCTCCGATTTACGAACGGTTTTCACCAGTAGCTTGGTGATGACGAGGATAATAGAATGATATAAGTCTCGTAAATAAAAGCCTCTTTGTGCGTTTACTAAAAAATATTTACTACAACTTCCACATGACTTTACTGCTTTGTTACAAAAAGATTTACTGCAACCTTTACATGACTTTACTGCCATCTTAGCTAACTAGTACAGACAAGTAGACAACCAACTGGCAAACAATCGGTTCCTTGTTTTGTACTTGAATGTTTCTTTTCTTGTTTTAGCAATAAATTTTGATTGGAAGCTCCGAATCACAAATGGTTTTTACCGATAGCTTGGTGAAGATGAGGATAACATAATGATATAAGAATATGCACGGCCTGATCCGTTTGGGCTGGCATACCCTGCACGGCCCAATGCCAAGTTTACGGTCAAGCCAGGGTTGGTGGTGTTTTTTTCGAGGCCGGCCGAGTGGCTTGAGCGTGCAAAGGGTTTGTCGAGTACAAGCCGGCTAGCCATTTAGGCGAAGCATGGGCATAACCTGGTTGACCTCGGCCAGCTTAGATGTAGCCAGGCTGTGCAGCGGCCCGGTCCAACCTATATTTTGCTTATTTACAGTAGTGTGTGAGGTCTCTCTCAAAGGAAAAGAAATAAAAAAGGAAAAGGTTGGAGAGGGTTGTCTACATTTCAATAGCATAGTATAGGCAATATGGAGCAAGCTCTCTTCAATTTAATTTTAGCAACGAGCAATTTAAAGTCTGGTATCATTCTGGTGATAACGTCAATCATGGCATTGAACTCCTCACTCAAAAAAAAAAAAATCGTAACTTTTGCAAATTGTAGCAACTTTTTTAAGAAAGATATGTACGTTGTCATTCAGGTGATAATATAGATTTCCACGTGTTCAATCAGCGCGTTGAACTCCTCTAACAGATAGCAAAAACTAGTAACCTGCGTAAATTGTACAATAACTTTTCCAAGATAGATGTACGGGTCACACACATACGTACCTATCTGGTCCGCTAAGTTGTATCCATTGCTGAACCGTCCGGTCGGCGACTGGTAGGGGTAGTCGATGCCGAAGTGCGGGTAGTTGGCTTTGCAATCGAGATTGCAATCCCTCAGGAAGTTGTTGTTGCCGACGTCGACCGTCGAGTCCCCGAACACGAACATGGCCGGCACGAGGGGCTCCGCGGCGCCTTGCAGCGCGAGCTCGAACAAGCACAGGGCAACGAGCGTGAATGCCCCGCCGCGGTTGGCCATTGGAGCCCGTTCGTGTTTCTTGCACTTGACCTGCCTCTGGCTTGTTCGGTGCTATGCGGCCACTCATAAAAAGGCGCCATCGTGCATATATAGGCTAGGCTAGCAGCGGCGGGCCTAGTATTTCTCGGATGAGTGGTCAGAGGTAATAAAAATGTTATTTAATTGATAAATAAAGGTATACAATAGCAAAAATTAAAGTGCGAGTGTTTCATATTAGATATAACACCTCAAAGAATTTAGAGAAAATAGGAATGCATATGTGCTACTATTGACATGTGCAGACAGCCTAGGCTGCTGACTCGTATTCCCTCCCTAATGGCATGGCTCTAAGAAGGCTCGACTATGTCTCGCTCGTCACCCACTTTCTTGGTGCTTGCTACATTGCTCCTACCTCCTAGACAACGTGCCCCTGCTATTCACACGCCGCTGCCAAGGTCTGGCCAAAGCCTAGGAGCTGTCCTCGCCTTCGCTTGCACCAAATCGTCTCATCCGACACCTGGTTACCTCGTGGACTCATGCGTCAGCGCTACCTAATGGTCCAAGAGGGGGTGGGGGTTAGAACTTGTTTGATGGAGAGGATGTCTCCGAATGGGTTAAAAGCTATTCGGTGGCAAGTTAAGTTAAAACTATTTGAGACGAATTGAGGAGAGGGAGATACGAGAGTGGGATGAAATCTATTAAGAGTATAAATGTATAAAGTATTGCCCTAATTATTAATATATATGTATAATATACCTACCATAGGACCGCCGCTAATACGCATGTGCCCCGAAGACCATGACAGGATTTGCCTAAGCAATGAACTGTGCCAAGCCTGTAGAATGAAATGTCACCATCTTCGAATCCCACGCCGCGGTACAATCCAAAGGATACGGATTTGCCTAAGCAATGAACTGTGCCGAGCCTGTAGAGTGAACTATGTCACCATCTTCGAATCCCACGCCGCGGTACAATCCAAAGATATGCTTTTGTACCGTAATGTACAAACGGTTGCCTCGCAGCATCGTGTTTCTCGATCACGCCGATTATTAGAATGCAGATTCGATTATTTACCACTACTAAATATATGTTCAATTAATTATTTATTATTGATATCAGTATGATATGTGGTTCTAGAACCTACATATCATACACATATATAGTGATAAATCATAAAAGGATGGATTATTTGTTATTGATGTGTGTATGATATATGGTTCTAAGACCTACATGTTATACACATATATAGTGATAAATCATAAAATTCATTTTTTTACTATAGTAAATAATTAATTATTCTTTATTAAAACGCCGACAGAAGTGCAATTTTGCAACAGCAGCTTGCCATTGGCGGGGAGGATTGCATGTGCATGCCAGAGTATAGAAAGAGTAGTACAACTATGGATTTGCCTATGAGTGAAAGGAAAAGTCAGGTTTGGATTTTTTATGTCCATTTGCCGTTGCAAGCCGGCCGGTGGCCTATGGTTCAGGGGAAGGGTGGATACAAAACTGCGACGGGAGGTTCGGACGTGATCGCGCGCAAGCTGTCATTATTGTGAGGCATGTACTCCCTCCGGTTCACACAAAATACGTCGTTTTAGATATTAACACGGTTCTCAAAATATAACTTTGACTATTAATTACTATTATACTATATTTGTAAAACCTAATAAAATTATAATATTATGAAAGTATTTTTCGAGGCGAATGTACACATATGATTTTTCACGGATCAAATCTAAATATTTAAAATGATATTGACAGTTAAAGTTTATAAAATTTGACTACACGCAATCTAAAACGACTTGTTTTTTAAACTAGAGGGAGTAATAAAGAGATATGCTTTGCGTACAATGTTTTTTCGTCATACGTGCGTATGACGAAAGATCCGGCAATGGCGAACCAATCGGATAGAGAGAGAGGGTCTATGTGCGTCCGATGCATCGTACACGCGTATGACGGTCGTGTGTATAGCAACGTTGTATAATAAATCAGCGCAGAATGGGACAGTCAAGTACCTTAGAATTAGACCCATGAGTGTTAAGGCCTATTCACTCCTAAAATCCTAAAGCATGCGTGGCTTAGTCTCATATTGTCTAGTCAAGCGGTTGGAGGACAATTTATAATGTGGAGTCTTTGCTACTCTTTGAAACATATGATATATAGCATAGAGTGACATGAGGAGGACTATAGATAAAGTCATGCACACACACGTACGCACGTGCTTGCTTATTCACGTGACTTGTGACCGAATCCATATTTCTTTTACTAATCGTGTATTTACCTCTCTTCTCTCTCTTTACACTAGTCGGAGACCTCTGGTCGAATTACACTGGTCGACGACCTGGTCGAATTACACTAGTCAGAACTATAGACCAGTATGATCAAAATACAGTGGTCGGAGTTGTAGACCAATGTGGTCGAAATACAGTGGTCGAAGCTATAGAGAGTGTGGTCGGAAGACCAATGTGGACGGAATGCAGTGGTCGAAGTCATAGACCAGTGTGGTCAAAATACACTGGTACACTGGTCGGAGTTGTTGACCAATGTGGTCAGAAAACACTGGTCGAAGTCGTAGACCATGGTGTTGTCAGGAGCAAATAAACACATCTTAATTACCATTAATTGGTTTTAAATTAGTAGTTACAATTGGTTTAATATAGGCTTTATTAGGTAGTTACTATAGAGTAATTGTCACATCCTTAAAAAGGATATGGAGACGTTCAGACCTAATGAACAATCAAATTTCTCCCATTCTTTTACTTCCTTTCGGTTCAAATGTGATAGGGTGTTGTGCTATCGACCAAGTCGTTCCTTCTCCTCGACGTGCACCGGAAAGGAGCGTGAGCGCATATCTTCGAACCATTGCTGCAAAAAGTATCCGTGCGGGGCGGCAATAAGGTTTCTAGGCAGCGCATCTTGCAACTGCTCGCTTCACTGCTTCATCTACATTCTATACTGTTTCCTGTTCTTCATCAAGCCCGGGTGCAGGTTGATTATGTGTTGCCTGCTATTAGCATTGCTTTATGCCTCTCTAGGTATATGTGATCTTTGTCTCATAATAAAATCTGGAATTAAATTATTGCGTATATTTTCAACAAAGTACGCTGGCCGCTCGCAACGTCGAGCCATATGGAATTACGGATACGCCTAGAGGCTGATTCCTGTTTAGTAGACAGTAGTAGCTTATGAAATACTGATGTGCGGCGCTGCTACATGTACAATCTTCCTGGTACGATAGTATTACGACAAAGCAAATGGATGGTGGATGCCCTTCCCTCTCGCGCGAGTCGTCGACCGCAGTCAAGCTCCATGCTTCGTCCTAAGTGCATTGTAGGGTGAACAAGGTATGTGAGCAATTCCCATTTAACAGTTCGTAGCAGCGGACGGGGCAAAACCGCGTCGCGTGTATTCAATCTCGAGCATAAGAGCAGTGCTTATATATTTTCAGGGGAACTGCATTTGGAAAGGGACCTTTCCTTCCACGAGCCATATCCTCGTCTTTGCAATCATCTGTTCCGAAACAGCGAACGGCAGTGTTGATGCTGCTGATGGAGCGCGTTTCTGCTTTGGAGAATGGGAATGGATGGAATTTTTTTTTTGTAACGGAATGGGAGTGAATGATGACTATGCATGATGATGGACTATTTGCATGCATAGTGAGAATAGCACTTGTAATGGCCACCACGTCATTAACTCACTAGCGTTGGTGCTCCTGCTCCATAATGGTTGGTGACGCACGGACACCAGCTAGCAGAAGCACAAGATCCGATCTTATCGTAAGAAAAACGGAATTAACGGGTGCGGTACCGTTAAGCGATTATTCGAAATATAGGTGATCAAATCATCGGATTATATGAATAATTTGGTGTTTTCACATATTTGATAATAATACCGGTTTCAGATATATTTGAACACAATATATTATCAATACTATCAAAGAAACTTATGTCACCCTCCGATTGTACATGATAACTTCGTTACTAACTCAAAATATAACAAGATTAATCGGTGGACTATTATAGTTCTGCACCAAAGTACGACTTGCAACTAGTTTAAGTAATAGAATAAAAGCATGCATTGTCACATATATTAGACTAACTTAACACACTGACGAGACGACGACCAAAAGAACTAACTTTTAAATTTAAGTACACAAAATAACCCACAACCACTAGAGATTCAGAGTTGTCAACAGTCTGGTTTTGTGATGGCTATATATGAATCAGTTACTCTGAATCAAATGTTTTGTGCTTGAGTATATTAGGATTATAGCTGGGCTGTTATTGGCCTAGCTGTAACGAGCTGAATTCTAACTTGACTAAAGGGCTGAATTTGATCAATTAAATGGATTATACGGGCGATTATACGGAAACGGCCGACTAATCAAGTCACACCCGGACTCCCCGTACGTGCCCGAGCAGCAGCACACCACCTTCCCCTCCCCTATGCCTGCACAAAACAACATCAGAATGAAGCGTTTGCGTACGCCGACCAAAATAAACGCAAGACGCATATAATTTGCTCACCGAAGAGCTCTAGATTCTCAGACGAACGTGACAATCGCCTCTGCATCCCCGAGTGAGTGTTAGTAATCTTTGTGCATATGGTATATCTAGATTTTAGAGAGAGAGTTTGTTTTGCATAACTCTACAGTATTTAGGCAGTATTTATTATGGATACTAGAGTTTGTGTGGTATCCCTTCAGGATACGTAGAATCCTTGTTGGATACGAATAGTCATTTGCTCTCAATAAAATGGCACCTCTGTAATCAAACTTTGTGAAAAAGAGCAATAGAAAAAAAAAAGAAAATCAGAAAAGTTGTTGTTGTTCCGGCGACACAAAAAACTTTTTTGTGTTCTTGTGTTCGCGTGTGTTCGTCTTCGGTTTGGGCTAACTATTGAAGATATTCCCTAGAGGCAATCATAAAGATGATTATATTTTGTTATGTTTATAATTTATTGGATAATATGTTATCTTGTTTCTAGAATAATATCGTTAATATTTATTATCAAGTATGTGACTTGATTGTGATGCTCTATATTTTTGTGATGATTATTCTTAAACGTTCTCTAGTCGAAAATATATGAGGACACATATGAATAGACTAGCATATGTATTAGTTGATGACCATGTTTCACGGGTCATAGATATGGAGATATCAAACCAATAATATGGACACATGTTATCGAACCTGATGAACCTAAAGGTTTGATTGTTGGCCCGATCTTTCGATGAGACGATAAGTTCGGTAGTCGTCGCTCAACTCTCACGATCCTGGCTACGAACACGCAAGGCTCGAAACCACGCAATCGCTAAACTGATTGACAAATCGTTCTCAACCGTGCACGAATACCCGGATGACCTGACCACGAAGGTCGATTCCTGCATACACCAAAGAAGCACGCAAGAACCAGATAAAGCAATCTGAAATTGCAAATATGAATTAAAATATTTGATATAAATTGGGATTCCGAATAAGGATCTTGACTGGATGGTCTAGTCGACACACGCAGAAGATACGAGTTGCAACAAAGGCTAACTAAACATAAACGAAATCCCATGAAACTAGAGAGGGTGCAGCCTCCTTAAATAGGGGATGAGGAGCCACAAAACTAAAAGAACCAAGGGGGTGGGACTAATCATGTTTACTATTTATGTAAACAGTAAACACGCCCCCTAGGTGGCCCGCTGGCATATGGGCCAAGTTGAGTACGATTACAAGGCTCAAATTGGTCCAAACAGGTGAAATGACATCTTTTTTTTGCTGATTCCGACGTGCACAGAAGGAATTTATTGGTGAGTCCAGATCCGTTGGAAAGAGGACGAAATAATCTTTCCATCAAGTACTCGTGGACCTCCAACGGACTCCGTATATGAAAGTTATGCATGTTTTAAGCTGATGCTATCAGGCTGATTCCGAACTGATCTGACCAAAACGTATCCAGCTTGAACTCTTACTTGGCACATGCAGTATCACCATGGCATGTAGACATAGTACCCTGGCATGTAGACGTGGCACCATGGCATGTAGACGTAGCACCATAGTAGAGCATTCAGATTGATGTTGTTCCAAGTCAATGCAATCATACTTTGTAGTTAACATAATAGGTGCTTTCAATTTAATTTCACTTGGAGCTATAATCTTATGATCATCTTTTGTGTTCTCCGTACTTGTTCTCTCAGTTCTTTCTAATTCATCCTTTAATATGGCAGCAGGAGACATTGGAAGCAAAGTGATTTTATTTTCTTTATATGTGAAAGTATAATGATTAGATCTACCATGATGTTCAGTATATCTATCATATTGCGAAGATCTACCTAATAATAACGAGCAATCTTGCATAGGTACGACATCGCAATCAACATAATCATGATATGATCCAATAGAAAAATGTATGCGCACAAGTTTAGTCACCTTCAACTTACCACAAGAATTCAACCATTGAATGTAGTAAGGATGAGGGTGCTGAGTTGTGGTCAAGCCAAGCTTCTCGACCATGTCTATGCTAGCAAGGTTGTTGCAACTTCCGCCATCAATGATGACTCTACATGAACGTTCCTTGATGACGAACTTGGATTGAAAAAAAGTGTGGCATTGATTTTGTTCAACAAGTTCCATTTGAGCACTTAGCACACGCTGAACAACTAGGCTTTGGTACTTGTCAGATGTCTCATGGCCTAATTGTTCCTCCCCAGTTTCATCACCTGCATTGTTAGTTGCAACAAAAACATGTTCTTCCTCAATATCGCTAGCTGAAGTGTACTCGCCATTGTCCTTGATAAGCAAAGCTCGCTGATTTGGGCAATCGTGCATGAAGTGCCCAAATCCTTTGCAACGATGACATTGTACATCTCTGGATCAACCTGTAGAAGCAACAGAAGAAGCACTTTTTGTGGGGACTTGTAGTTTTGCTTATTTGCTTGCACCAGGGACATGTATAGGAGTTGAAGGAGCAGCAGGGGGTGCACGACCAGAAGTGGAGGAGGATGCCATGTGTTGTTGCTGCATTGGCCGACCTGCAAAAGTTCCTCCAATATTGCCCCTAGAGCGAGATTGTCGACCTTACACTTCTCTTTCAGCTTTGCAAGTAAGATGAAACAAACGAGTGATACAATTGTATTCTTTATAATCAAGTATGTCCTGAATTTCATGGTTTAATCCTCCCAAAAATCTAGCCATCTTAGCATTTTCAGTTTCTTCTAAACCACAACGCAACAAACCAATTTGCAATTCTTGATAATAATCCTCTACAGAACTACTACCTTGTCTGAAGCATTGCAATTTATTAAGCAAATCACGAGAATAATATGAAGGCACAAATCTAGTTCGCATAGCTCTCTTCATAGCATCCCAAGTTCTAGGTATGTTTCGTTCATTACGGCACAATTCATCCCACCAAATAGAAGTAAAATCTGTGAACTCACTAGTAGCAGCCATAATCCTTTTATTGTCAGGAAATTCATGGCATATAAATTTTTTGGTCTACAATTAACTCTCATGTGAGATAAGCATCAGGATCATATTTACCAGCAAAAGGAGCCATAGTGAATTTAATTTTACCAAGTGAATCATTGTGGTCACGTACCTCACATTGATTTCTTCCCATACCTTGATGATTGTGACGAAATCTATGATTGTTGCGATCATTATGAACATTGAATCCATCGGTTTCCGTATCATCAACATATGGGTTCGCTTCATCTTCTACCCCATCGGCCCATGAGCTAGCAACGGATGGGTTACGCCGCGGTTGTGCAACGCCGACAACAGCGGGGGCGGCAATAGGAGGTGGAGCTCTCTCTAGCTGCTCCACACGTATAGGCATTGCAGCAAGATCGTTATTGGTGTGATCTAGAACCCCCTCAATACGCTTCGAATGTTGATTCAGCAAGCGTGAAAAGCGCCGCATGATGTCTTTCGTGTGAGGCGTGAGAGGTGCATCTTCCTCAATGTTCGGCCTGCTATTCTCCCCTTGTGACCATGAACCTGTCATTGTTAGTATCAAAGCAAAGAACAAATCACGGTGTATATGTCCCTATGAACTACTAGGTTACGAGTTTCACAAGTCACTCACACTCAAGCTTATACCCGTTCTTACAAGTTCTTACCAATGCAATAAGGAAGTGGTACAACCGGTGGCTGGTTCGTGATACTCTCACTTGCGATTAGCCCAACGATTGCGAGGAACGTCACCTGCTGTGTTAGTAGGAAGTGGAGCTCGGAATGCTAGTATGTAGCAAAGGAGTAGCAATTGTTCAGATCAGTATGCCAAGTTGAAAAGCAGTTCAAAATACTAGTCACAAGTGCTGGTCCTAGTCTAAACCAAGTCTAGCTAGAGCAACTCGCAAAAACGACTAGTAGTAACAATGGAAGGCTAGCACCACAACTATCAAGGCAAATGAGCAATGGATGACTATGCCAAACTGAACAAGGAAATAAGTCAAGAAAAGAGGCAACTCTGAATTTTTTTTCTTCTTCTTCTCTTTCTTTCTTCTTTTTTTTTCTCTGTCTTTCTCTTTGTTTTTTTTCTCTATCTTTCTTTCTCTTTTTTTTTTCTTTCCTTTCTTTTTTTATACCTCAGAAACAACGAGGCTACTGGAACCGGAAACAAAAAAAACACTTGGATCCTCACGCGAGCTCTACTCTGATGCGGCGACGATGGCGATGACTGGCAACAGCGGCGGCTCGGGCGGCGGCGACGACTGCTCTCCAAATGGTGGCGTCGTCGCTGCGTCTTGTGATAACTGGCGGCACGGAGGAAGCGAGAGGGCTATCGCTGCTTTGCCGCACGGGAGCGGATCCAAGTGACGCGGCTCCATCCAAGGCGGCAGCGGCGGCCGTTCGGCGCAAGGTGGCGGCGCTCACGATCTTGGCGGCGCGATCGATCTCAAAGGATGAGCCGAAACGGCAGTGGCCCAAGAAGAATCCGAGTAGGCGACCGGGTCTAGGGCAGCGGCACGGATCCGGTGCAGGCGACCGGGTGCGGCAACGGCGTAGCGAGCCGAGGTGACGCAGATCGGGGTAGCCGCCTGCGGCGAGAGCGAAACCGCCAGAAGTCCTGGCGCGTGGCGAAGCCGGGCGGAGGTCGGCCCGGAGTGTGCGGATCTGGACGGCGGCGATGGCGGAGTTCGGCACGCCCCGCCTCTGGTCGCCGGATCCGGAGGCCAGGCAGTGCCCGGGAATGACGGTGGTCTTCTTCTTGCTGATGAGGACCACGCCGCGACGTTCGAACCGAGGCACGTTGCTGGCAAAGGACGCGCACGGACGTTTGGGCGAGGTGACGCTTGGACCGAAAAGCTTGCGCCGTTTCTCACTTGGGCCGCGGACGGGATGACAGGATGCGCCGCCAGGAGACGCGCGACGAGAGCTCCGATAGGATACACCTAAACGCATGCGTGTGACGGTGGCAGTAGATCAATCTGCTATTTTTTTTCTCCTCGTGTCTTTCTCCAAACCCTAAAGGGAACTACCAAAGCACTTCATGTGAACTGTGCTAACAAGAAGGCTTTGGTGATTGATTAAAATAAGAATTGATCTTGGTGTTCGCGGCAGGGAGGAAGAACAAAACTAGACGATTTGCAAGAGACCCTAAACTAGACCAATCTAGACAGGAAACCAGCACAATGACTCGACGATGCAACAAAAATTCAACAACGCAAACAAAAAATAAAAAATTGCAAAGGCACAGATTGGTTTGGACGATGAACTAAACCTTTTTTTATTTTCATGGCTATTTGGACTGTAGGAAAAATATTCTCACCGATGAACTGTAGCTCTGATACCACCTGATGAACCCGAAGGTCTGATCGTTGGCCCGATCTTTCGACGAGACGATAAGTTCGGTAGTCGTCGCTCATCTCTCACGATCCTGGCTACGAACACGCAAGGCTCGAAACCACGCAATCGCTGAACTGATTGACAAGTCGTTATCAACCGTGCATGAATACCCGTATGACTTGACCACGAAGGTCGATTCCTGCATACACCGAAGAAGCACACAATAACCAGATAAAGCAATCTGAAATTGCAAATATGGATTGAAATATTTGATATAAATTGGGATTCCGAATAAGGATCTTGACTGGATGGTCTAATCGACACACGCAGAAGATACGAGTTGCAACAAAGGCTAACTAAACATAAACGAAATCCTAGGAAACTAGAGAGGGTGCGCCCTCCTTAAATAGGGGATGAGGAGCCACAAAACTAAAAGAACCAAGGGGGTGGGACTAATCATGTTTACTGTTTATGTGAACAGTAAACACGCCCCTAGGTGGCCCGCCGGCATATGGGCCAAGTTGAGTACAATTACAAGGCTCAAATTGGCCCAAACAGGTGAAATGACATCTTCTTTTGGTGATTGTGATGTTCACAAAAGGAATTTATTGGTGAGGCTGGATCCGTTGGAAAAAGGACAAAATAAGCTTTCTATCAAGTACTCGTGGACCTCCAACGGACTTCGTATGTGAAAGTTATGCATATTTTAAGCTGGTGCTATCAAGCTGATTCCGAACTGATCTGATCAAAACGTATCCAGCTTATCCAGCTTGAACTCTTGCTTGGCACATGCAGTAGCACCATGGCATGTAGACATAGTACCCTAGCATGTAGACATGGCACCATAACATGTAGACGTAACACCATGGCATGTAGACGTAGCTTGATCAAATTGGGTAATATGGCATTGCAATAGCCGAAAGTAGTTCTATCAGAGAAGATGTTGTTGAAGTAGAGGATGCAGTTGTGGATGTCATGAGGATATTGTGGATGTTATGTGGACATGCTCATGATCTTAGGTGATGAGACAATTGGCAATTGCTTTGAGAGTTTGTTGAAATTTGGAGTTTTCAAAGAAGTGTCGGGTTTTCTTGATCGTCTCGGCGTTGTGGCATGTGAGTACCGCTTGGTGGATCGACCGCAAGTTTGTTGGCGGTTTGAATTTTCCCGAAGCCTTGTGTTTGGTTTCTTGGGTTTTCTCGAGGAGCGGTAGTACCGGCTTTAGTTGCTGGTAGTACCGCATGTCTGTGAGTCCGAATTTTGTGTGGCGGTTGCAAAATTCCGAGAAGGTGTCTCTGTTGTTTTGGAGTGTGGATTTTCTCTGGAGCGGTTCGATTGTGCTTTGGTTGCGGTAGTACCGCATGGCGGAATGACCGTCGCGTGTGAGCGGTATGGAATTTCGAGAGAGGATGTCGTTGGAGATTTTGGGTTTTCTCCAGTTGCTTGATTTGACCGTAGTGTTGTAGCGCGATGATCATGATCTTGGTAGTACCGGTGGATATGTGGCGTAGTACCGCTTGTGGAATGATCTGAAATGAATGTTGGTTCAATTGGAGAAATGGTTTTGGGTTAGGTCAAGTTCATGGGTTTCATTGCATAGATGTTGCATGATGCATGTTTTGACTAATATTGGTCAAGTTGTGAAGAACTTGTGCTCGGAAATGGTTGTTTGGTTTATTGTTGTGCGGTAGCTTGTAGTCAACTATGGTCACGACGAGGTGGACCGGGACTAGGTTTGGAGAACCGAGGTCCGAAACGGTCATGGATGTCGGGTGAGATAGTTGGTCTCAAGCAAGGCGCAAGATGGTCAAGAACCATAGAAGGCGAAGTTTGAGCAAAGGCCTTTGTGAAGGTATGTGCTCATGCCTCATCAATTATGTGAATTGATGATTGTGTGTATCGTCGGTGCTACGTAATGGTTTACTTATGCGTGATGGTTGTAGGACACCGGAGCTAGGTCATGGTGAGGCACACTACATCGGGACTAGGTTTGGAACCGAGGTCCGTAACGATCGAGGTGTTCTTTGGAAGATGACCGAGGCTAGCGGAGTCGTGTACAAGCCGAGAAGACAAGGAACCGGAGCGAAGCTACGGTGATGAACATGACGGCGGCAGCAAGGATGACCGAGACTAGACTCGGGAAGAGTTGAGGTCTGGACTAGGCTCGAGGATGAGCCGAGGTCCCGATCGGTAAAGGAAGCGAGTGCGATCATGGTGAAACAGATGGTGCGCCAAGTGATTTGTTTCAGTTACAGCGAGGACGGTTCGATGTGATCCGGACGCGTGAGAAGCTTAAGGAAGTCATTGGTGACACATGGATGATGACGAGCATGGAAGATGCTTGGCGAAGAATCGCCAAAAGTCGGTAGAGGGCATTTTGGTAAATTGCTCTATACCGAAAAGTGATGACCTTGGCTAAACCACGGCGCAAGAGGGCGCATGGAGAAGTGGTTTAGGTCAAGCAAAGATGAAGACGGCGCTTTGAGATGCGTGCATGTGTTAACCCATTTGTGTGTGGGGTTTAATGGGTGCCCTAATGGAATATTCCCTAGATGCTTAGTCTCCACTATAAATAGGGGTGTTGGTGGCTGTTTAGGGTCGCTGGAAACCAAGGAGATAGCCAGCCCAAAACCCTTGTGGTTGCCCTATTTTGGTTTAGGGTTTTGAGGAGAAAGATGAGAGCTAGGTTCTAGGGTTTGGATTGAGAGTGTGTGCTCACGTGGTGAGCTTTGCCCTCCATGTGGAGTGGCTGTAAGCAACAATCATTCATCTCAAATCAATCCATCCAAATCTCTTGAGATGAGTCTCTATTTCGTTTATGTGTTCATCCTCTTTAATTGATGATTTTGGGGCTTTCTTTGATCCGCGAGTTTTTGCTTGGTTTTTCTTCTTGATCTTGCTTGCTGGGATATGTGGGAACCCATCTAAGGTCATCTTGATCATCATCCACCCACGAGCAAGTTTTGGATCAAGTTTTTCATTTTTGCTCGGTTTTGAACCCTCCTTCGGTAAAATTGAAAAAGATAGGAACTTTGGCATGGATCTTTGCAATGGTTGCTTGGAATAGGTTCCTGACATCATTAGGAAGTTGTGTTTCAAATTTGGTGGAGTTTGGCCAAGCGGATCAAAAGTTACGTCGATTTTTGATTTCGTTTTTCAGTCATTTCTTCGTTCATTCGCTTTGATTTTCTTGTTCACGCGAACGACCGGCACTATTCATCCGGTTCAACCGGACTGCGGTGATACACCGCCATCGTTCATCCGGTTCGATCATTCTTGCTCATCGACTGTTCATAAGGCTGATTTTTGTGTTTTTGGTCGTTTCTTTTGGGGATTTGAAGGGGTTTAAGTACAAGTCTTCCGCTACGCTTATATATATTGATCTTCATAGTTCTCATAGCTATTGGAGTCAATATCATGTTTGAATCCGATCAGCAAAGCGAAAAATAGATAGTGCTCCTATTCACCCCCCCCTCTAGTTGCCTTTCCGGTCCTACAATTGGTATCAGAGCCAAGTTTGCTCTTTTGTGATCTTAACCGATCTTTGAGCATGGCGACAAATATGAGGACTTGTGAGCGCTTCTTTGCATCTTGTCGTGGTTCTTTTACCCATGGTGTTGGTCGTAACAAGATATTTGAATATATGATAAGTGTAATGGCGATGGAGGAGGAAGTCTCTGTGATATCTGTGGCAAATCCTTTTGTTTTGATTGTCCTAGTTTCGAGGATAAGTCACTTTTAGAGCCCGAAGAAGAAGCCCGATGGCGTATGTGCGGCGGCGATTGAGGATGATAATGATGAGTCTTTCGAGGACGATCCCTACTCAAGCTAAGCATGGTGAGCAAAGAAAAACTCATTGATGACTTGATTTCATATGAATACAAATTACATGCTCTTAGGGAGAAAATGAAATTGCTGAAAAGAGAAAAGAATGATTTGTCTCATGAGCTCTCGAATTGAAAACCTCCATGAATGCTTATGATTCATTGCTTGTAGACATGGAGAACTGAATAAGCTGTCTTGCATGCCTAAAATCTGAAAATAAATTGTTGAAATTAAATGCTTCTATGCCATGTGATTCTTGTGTTGCCTTACATCATGAGCTTGATAATGCTAAGTTAGAAATAGGCAATTTTAGATCTATGGCTAGAAATGATTGTGAATCTTGTGTAGGCATGTTTGCTGATTTTGAGAAGTTGAAATTGACTAATACCTTTCATCTTGAGCAATTAGAAAATGCTAGGGCTGAGATTATTGAAATTGAAGCTAGGCCTTGTAGCATGTGCTTTGAATATGAAAAATTGCTTAAGAATGGTTTAGTCTCTTGCAAGAATTGTGCTTGTTTAGAAACTGAAATTGATGCTTTGAACTGCAAGCTTAATTCAAATGCATCATTAATTTCTTGCACATCTTGTATTTCATTGAAGAGCGAGGTTGAGTTTTTGCGCGATGATATGAGCGCCAAATCATGTGACTCTTGTATTTGCCTTCACTCCGAGATTGATGTTTTTAAGATTTCTCTTGCATCTTTGCATTCGGAGTTGGAGTCCTTTTATGCTAAACGTGAGTCATTTGGTGTTGGTTTTTGTGGCATCGCTTTGGATAGCTCTTCTTTGGTGAGTTCGACTCTTTCGGACTCTTCTTGTGTTGTCCAACAGTTTCAAAAGATAAATGTGCTTCTTTCTCAAATGGTACTAAATCTTCAAAAGACAAGTACCATTGCACATTTTGTAAGAAGAATGGACACACTATTGGGTTTTGCTTTCGCCGTTTGAAACATGAGCGTCGAGTGCGTCATCGTACCTCTAGGAACACACATAGCCTTTCTCATGGCATGTGTGGGTCTAGTGTCGATACGAGGACGAGTCATGATGCTAGTTCTTCCAGACTTCTTCTTTGGCGACAATGGTGTTTTGTCCTCTCGGACCGTGTCTACTAGTAGACCTTTACACCATTGCTCATTTTGTGGGAAGAATGGACATCATGTAGACTTTTGTTTCCGGCGTGCAAAATATTTGCGTCGAGCTCATGCTTCTAAGTCTCCTAGTGGGCATAGTCTTTCTCATGACATGCATACTAAAGAGCCAAGCACGAAGACTCGATTTGTTGATAGTTTCTTTGACACCTTTTCTAGTAGTGTCGGACAGCACCGTGGACATGGTTTGCATAATTTTGATTTTGGTCCACGAGCTGCCCCGAGGCAGGATTTCCGCCGTTGTCCAAGAGGTGGACCTCGTTTTGTTCATCGAGGTACACACCCACGGCGAGGATGTGTGAGTTCATTTGATGCTTCTGTTGGTTCTCATCATGGTGCTTTCAAGCAAGGCTATCACCGCTTTTCTAGAGATGGATCTCGTTTTTCTCTTCGAGTTGTCCACTCGCGGCGTGCCTCCAAGGATGAGATTGGATCTTCTTACATGGACCATCATTTGCATCATGCTAACTCACATAATGGTTCGATTGCCTTTGGTGGTGGTGTGTCCAAGGTTTGGGTTCCCAAGCATTCGCTCTCTAACCCTTCGGGACCCAAGACTCGGACACCTTGCCTTTCTCATGTGTAGGTACCAAGAACGCGGGTTGGAGAACATGGACTTAAAGATTCTGATCTTTTGCTTCATCACATGATCGGGACACTTGATGGTTCTCCACCTCAACGATGGCCTCCAAGAGGCATGTGCTTTCATGATTGGTGCTTTCACATGTTTGGTGAGCTATCTTATACCTTCATGCTTTTATCTTCATGATTATTCATACTTGGCATGTTGTGCTTGTCTTTGTGCTCACCTGTACCTTTTTGGCATGTGTTACTTCTTTGATATTCTTTATCATGCCTTTACCTTGTTTATGTATCCATGTATTAGATTGTTATTCATTACTTCCATGGTTATATGAGCTTGGTTTTGTCAACATGAGCTTGTGTTGTCTTGTTCCTTTATTATCTTGCTCATGATTGATTCTTGCTTATATATCCATGTATCATTTTGTAGTTCTTAATTTCTATGGATGTATAAGCTTGGTTGTGTCTTCAAGAGCTTGTCTTGTTTTCATACATTTATCATATTGCTCTTGTTGATTTTTGTCTTATGTATCCACTTGTTCACTTGATATCCATGTTAGCATACTTTATCCATGATTTGTTCTATAACTTGCCTTATGCTTACATGGTATTGTGCCTTCTTGTTAATTGTAGATGCATGAGTCTTGCCATAGCTTTCACTAGCTTGCTTTTGGTGTGTATATGATGGGTGATATGCTATGTGCTTGTTTGCTTGCTCCTATGCCTTATTGTGGATTAGGGATAGTTTGAGCTTTATCATATCTTGGATAGCATGTGCTGAAATTGTCTTGTCTATCTCCATGCTCATGTCTTAAATTATTGATTATGTGCTTTTATGAGTTTTGGATCATTCGCTGCTATCCTGGCTAGTCATGTGTCTTGGTACTGTTTCATAGATATTGTTTCACTAACCCAGTACCAAGGCATAGACTTTTCTGTCTCTTTGGTGTAGTCTTTCAGCTGAGAAAAAGAACATGTGGTCCAACAAGTGTTATCACCTCAAGCTGTTGGTTCTTCTTCATTTGTGCTTTCATGATTGACTATCACTTCTCGGAGACGAAGGAATTTGAGATGAGGATGATGGGTGAGCGCAACTACCTTCTGAAGCTTTAAGGAATGAATCTTCATCCATCATGACTACATCTTACTGCCAAGCAGTGTGACTCAGGTTCGAGCTTCTATACCTTACTTTTCTCATGGTATCCTAGTCTACCTTGCATCGCATCTGGTTTGTGTCAGGTGTTAGGTTTGTTGGGTTCAGGGTAGATAGGAGGCTCTGTTCTAGCACGTGTCTTTTCTAGGCACTCTTCTTATCCCATGATTTTCTAGGATGCACTTCTCTCACAGCCTAGGTCGAGCTTGTCTCCCAATCACTAGTGTTAGCAGGTTTTGAGTTGCCTGTAAGCTTTTTAGTGTTGGTGTTTTGCTCCCTAGCTTTTTGAGTTCTTGTCCCTAGAGATCTTGTGGTGTTTGAAGTATTTGTGCTAGTTTTTGTGGAGTCCGAGGCCTTTTTGGCAGATTTCCCCTCAAAGCTTTTAGACCCAACAAGGTTTGCCACCTTGAGATGCGAGTTTGGGATAATATATCCCTATGGGTTGGTTTGAGGGGGAATTGGTTCTTTTCGGAACTTTCTTAGTTCTTTTCTGAACCTTCTTTGTTCATCTGAACTTTCCTTGTTCATTTGAGCTTTTGTGGATCTTTTCTGATACCTTTCTCAAGTGGTATCTTCTTGATCTTGTTAGGCTTTTAAGTCTTTTGTGCATCTCAATGTATCATATTGCATACATATGGAAAATCCAAAAAGATGCATTGTTATATAAGCTTTACCGCTTCCTTCTTTTAATTGTTGAAGCTTTGCTTATTACCCACTTGAGCTTTAGTAATTCAATTCTTGCTCAAGATCGTGTTTAGCTTTTTGACTTGCCAGAATTATCATGCTTTTACATGTGCAGCAATGTCTTTGCTATATGAGCTAGAACTTTTAATATAACTTGAACTGAAAATTGCAATTTGTGGATCTTTTAGCTAGTTGCACAATTAGTGATCCTTTTGTGACATTGGCCCTGTCAAAATTGCTTTGTTAGCTCTGGAATCTAGAATTGAACATCTTTGAGCTTTCAGTTCATTAAAGAATCTAAAATAGCCCTTGTGCAAAATTAAAAATGATCTCTTTTGTGCGAAAAAACTGATCTCACCAATTCTTTCTCATGAGACGGCTTGCCATTGTACTAGGCATGAACTCAGGGGGAGTTTTGGATGACCTAGACCACTCTTTTAAGCTTTTGTTGCTTGGGATGGTCGCAGTGAGGCTTGAGATCTAGCATATGGCTAAAAATGCAAATTGTCAAAATTGGTTGAAGCTTAGGAAGAGATTGTGGATGGCTCCTAGTCCAGATCTTCTTTACTAAGATAGACCTTTTATCAACTTGAATATTCATTGCAAATGAAAAATAGTTGAAAATTGGGCTTTTGACAAAAATTGAGCTAAATGATTCGTTTGAGGACTTTTTGTCTCTAAAATGGTCTTTGCTAGCTTCTTGATCTCACATTGACATTCGACAAGGCCATTATCACTTTAGGATACCGTTGTTGAACTTGCTAATTTTGATGCATTGCTTACTTTAATCCAACAACATATGGTATTTTCAAATTTCATTAGCCTAGCTTTGCTATATATGTCTTATCATGATCTTGCTAGCTTTGTCGGGCTTGTTGTATCTTGAGTAATGGTAGAAATGCTAGCTTGTTCAATTGAGTAATCTCCAAAGCTTCTTTTACCTAAAATTGAAAAATCAAAACAAAAATGAAGCCACCCCATTGCATTTCATGCATGCTCTTTCTTCTGCTTCTTTCTTTCTTGTGCATTTGTCATTTCTGGATGAGAGGAAGGGATGATTCCTTGATGAATCCATTGTCAAAGGGGGAGAAGATATAGCGAAAATGTAATGTTAATAAAGAGCTTTTTGGTTATGGTGGAGTAGTTTTGTAAGGGGGAGAAATGGAGAAATTGATCATAGTGAGGGGGAGCATTCATATTGCATTCTTTTGGTCTTATTGCCTTTTCTGAACTTGAATTGCAATTCTTGAACTCACGATGATCAAAGGTCAAAGAGAATAATTGTTCTTTCATATGGACCGTAAGTGAGATTTTTGTCGATTATCTTGAATTTGAAGTTTTTCTTGCTTCTTCTCGCCGTGTCTCACTTGCTGAAACTATTTTGAAGCCAACTTGGTCTTTCTCATTGCCTTCTCATGTATTTGAGCCAAGTTGTGCCTTTCTTGAAAATGTCAAGTATTTTCATTCTCAAACCTCCAAACTTACATTTTGGGAGATTGCCAATGTGTTCATCAAGGGGAGATTGTGGATGTCATGAGGATATTGTGGATGTTATGTGGACATGCTCATGATCTTAGGTGATGAGACAATTGGCAATTGCTTTGAGAGTTTGTTGAAATTTGGAGTTTTCAGCAAGTGTCAGGTTTTCTTGATCGTCTGGCGTTGTGGCTGATAGTACCGCTTAGTGGATCGACCGCAAGTTTGTTGGCGGTTTGAATTTTCCAAGCCTTGTGTTTGGTTTCTTGGGTTTTCTCGAGGAGCGGTAGTACCGGGCTTTAGTTGCGGTAGTACCGCATGTCGGTGAGTCCGAATTTTGTGTGGCGGTTGCAAAATTCGAGAGAAGGTGTCTCTGTTGTTTTGGAGTGTGGATTTTCTCTGAGCGGTTCGATTGTGCTTTGGTTGCCGGTAGTACCGCATGGCGGAATGACCGTGCGTGTGAGCGGTATGGAATTTCCAAAGAGGATGTCGTTGGAGATTTTGGGTTTTCTCCAGGTTGCGGTACGACCGTAGTGTTGTGAGCGGTACGACCGCGGTGCGGTAGTACCGGTGGATATGTGGCGATGTAGTACCGCTTGTGGAATGATCTGAGTGAATGTTGGTTCAATTGGAGAAATGGTTTTGGGTTAGGTCAAGTTCATGGGTTTCATTGCATAGATGTTGCATGATGCATGTTTTGACTAATATTGGTCAAGTTGTGAAGAACTTGTGCTCGGAAATGGTTGTTTGGTTTATTGTTGTGCGGTAGCTTGTAGTCAACTATGGTCGACGAGGTGGACCGGGACTAGGTTTGGAGAACCGAGGTCCGAAACGGTCATGGATGTCGGGTGAGATAGTTGGTCTCAAGCAAGGCATAAGATGGTCAAGAACCATAGAAGGCGAAGTTTGAGCAAAGGCCTTTGTGAAGGTATGTGCTCATGCCTCATCAATTATGTGAATTGATGATTGTGTGTATCGTCTGATTGCTACGTAATGGTTTACTTATGCGTGATGGTTGTAGGACACGGAGCTAGGTCATGGTGAGGCACACTACATCGGGACTAGGTTTGGAGAACCGAGGTCCGAAACGATCGAGGTGTTCTTGGAAGATGACCGAGGCTAGCGAGTCGTGTAAGCCGAGAAGACAAGGAACCGGCGCGAAGCTACGGTGATGAACATGACGGCAACGGCAAGGATGACCGAGACTAGACTCGGGGAAGAGTTGAGGTCTGGACTAGGCTCGAGGATGGTGAGGTCTGATCGGTAAAGGAAGCCAGTGCGATCATGGTGAAACAGATGGTGCGCCAAGTGATTTGTTTCGGTTACTGCAAGCGAGGACGGTTCGATGTGATCCGGACGCGTGAGAAGCTTGGCGGAAGTCATTGGTGACACATGGATGATGACGGAGCATGGAAGATGCTTGAGGCGAAGAATCGCCAAAAGTCGGTAGAGGGCATTTTGGTAAATTGCTCTATACCGGGAAAAGTGATGACCTTGGCTAAACCACGGCGCAAGAGGGCGCATGGAGAAGTGGTTTAGGTCAAGCAAAGATGAAGACGGCGCTTTGAGATGCGTGCATGTGTTAACCCATTTGTGTGTGGGGTTTAATGGGTGCCCTAATGGAATATTCCTAGATGCTTAGTCTCCACTATAAATAGGGGTGTTGGTGGCTGTTTAGGGTCGCTGAAACCAAGGAGATAGCCAGCCCAAAACCCTTGTGGTTGCCCTATTTTGGTTTAGGGTTTTGAGGAGAAAGATGAGAGCTAGGTTCTAGGGTTTGGATTGAGAGTGTGTGCTCACGTGGTGAGCTTTGCCCTCCATGTGGAGTGGCTGTAAGCAACAATCATTCATCTCAAATCAATCCATCCAAATCTCTTGAGATGAGTCTCTATTTCGTTTATGTGTTCATCCTCTTTAATTGATGATTTTGGGGCTTTCTTTGATCCATGAGTTTTTGCTTGGTTTTTCTTCTTGATCTTGCTTGCTGGGATATGTGGGAACCCATCTAAGGTCATCTTGATCATCATCCACCCACGAGCAAGTTTTGGATCAAGTTTTTCATTTTGCTCGGTTTTGAACCCTCCTTGGTAAAATTGAAAAAGATAGGAACTTTGGCATGGATCTTTGCAATGGTTGCTTGGAATAGGTTCCTGACATCATTAGGAAGTTGTGTTTCAAATTTGGTGGAGTTTGGCCAAGCGGATCAAAAGTTACGTCGATTTTTGATTTCGTTTTTCAGCTGTTTCTTGTTCATTCGCTTTGATTTTCTTGTTTCACGCGAACGACCGGCACTATTCATCCGGTTCAACCGGACTGCGGTACAACCGCCATTTGTTCATCCGGTTCGATCATTCTTGTTCATCAAGACTGTTCATAAGGCTGATTTTTGTGTTTTTGCGTTTCTTTTGGGGATTTGAAGGGTTTAAGTACAAGTCTTCCGCTACGCTTATATATATTGATCTTCATAGTTCTCATAGCTATTGGAGTCAATATCATGTTTGAATCCGATCAGCAAAGCGAAAAATAGATAGTGCTCCTATTCACCCCCCCCTCTAGTCGCCTTTCCGGTCCTACAGCAGTGCAGCGGGTTGAAGCAGTGGTTGCATCCATAGGTTTGATGTCTTCATCAGAACATGGGGTTGGATCGACCCACCATGAGACACTGCGAGAACGTTGCATTCTTACATGTCATCAGTTGGTCTCATTTACAATGTGTATGCTATGTCCTTAGACTTGAGGTCGTCACACGTACTCGAGATGCGTAATGGGCTAATGGCTCACTTAGGGGTTGCCAAAATCTACTCCGTAACTAGGTAGTTATAAAGGTAGCTTTCGGGTTTTTTCATGATGCATGCACTGAGACATGGTCAATCAACATAGGATTTGACCCTCCATGCAACGAGAGGGATATCTCTAGGCCTCTCGAGAGATTGGATTCCAGAAATGCATGGCCATGCTGCTCGTGGTTAAAGAGTTAACCGCAGTCGGGGAATTTGAGTCACGTGGTCGAGAACGAGTGGTCAAGCTAACCAACAAGGATGGCACATACTCTCCTTGAGCTTGACTGATATCGTGAGGCAAAAGGAAATGCATGTAAGTTTTGTTGAGGTTCGTCTGATATGATCTTTACGTATACTTGGGAGTCGACATGTCTTGCTAGCAACCGCTACCGATTAGTGGACGAGTAGGAGTACACGGACCATGTCCAAGTGTATGTGAACCTATAGGGCCGCACGCTTAAAGGGTTAGGATTTAATTTGGATGGTGATCCGAATTCTTGTGGGCCACAAGTTCCTAATAGGCCCCAAAGTTCGAGACCCATCATGGATGCCTGTATATAGAGGGGCATTGGCATAGGGTTATAGGAGAATCAGGAATTCCTAAAACCCCAGTGGCCACACCCTCCTCATCCAATACCACGCAGCCGACGCTAGCACTCCAGCGCGTGGTGACTCTGCCCCGTACGCGTGGATACCTTGGAGGTGTTGATGCGAAGCATCAGCATTAGGACGATTTGCAACTCGTGACGATCAGAAGGAGCTGGAGGAGGTGACGTGCGGCTAGTACGACTACCACCGCACCAACACGCTACATCGACTCTACTTCCGCTACGAGTCTGCGTGTCTAGTGATAATCCCGTGATCTATTACTAGCAGAGGTTCCTTGTTTACGCGATAGTTTTTTGAATTTGTGCTAGCGTAGCCTACCCGTGTTTCAACACCAACAATGGGTATCAGAGCACCAGGTTCAAAACACTAGCTGCTATCCCGGGAGGGGTGATCTTGACTCCCGGGGTGGCATATAAGGCGCGGTGGCACCTGAGGGCGCGTTGTGGCCGGCTGTGCCATGGCGCGGAGCACACTCGACGACGGCCGGCGTGTCGGAGCTATACAGTGGGCACGGGCAGCCGGAGACGTGCCACGGCTGGCGGCTTGGCGCGGGCCAGTCTCGACGAATTGATAGCGACGCTGGGCATAGCGGAGCTAGCGGCGACCGCGCAACACAATCTCGTCGGCGAGCGCATGCATGTAGTTGAGTCCATGCATGTAGGAGCAGTAGTGCCGAGTCATGTGTGTGTACAGGTTAGCACATTGAGTTAGTTGTTTGCATGCATGCGTGCATGTGGAATAGATAGTGGTGCACATCGGTGGAACGCAATACGAGTTGTGTGTTACCAAGGTGAAAGCATTGTGTTGGTACTAGGCGGTTGATGTAATATTCTGATTTACATTAGAGAGTTAAATTGAATTAGGAAGGGAATTAAAGGAATCAAAAAGGGGAAATTCAGAGGGGGGGGCAGCAGCTTAACCCTAGCCGCCACCCCTACACACCCCTGCCGCCCCTGCCCATGGTGCCATCTCCCCCCTTCCGCACTCCACCCTGCTGCCCTCCTCACTCGCACTGCCCCTGGCCTCCCATACCTCCAGTGCCACCTCCTCCATCCCAAGCCGGTGTCCTGCTGCTTCACCTGGCAGTCCCTGCCGCCAGCCAGAGGAGAAAAGCCAAGGAGTTCAGCCAGCAAGTGGAAAGAAGAAAGAAGGGAAAAATAAAAGGGTTTTGCATGGAGTTTGTGATCGACGTCGTGATCTTCAAGGGTAACGATCTGAAACTCTCTAGGATTTCTTAGTTTATTTGTGGTTCAGTATGTAGAACGATAGGTCATTGGGAAGAGTATATGAATTTCTGTCTAGTTTCGTCAGGTTTGGGGTAGAATGTTGCAGGAACGGTTAGGGGTATTTAGGTTCAGAATTAGAGTTCAGTTCTATTAGAGATATCGCGTTAGCTTTCCAGGAAGATATGGATCGTTACAAATGGAGTAGCGAGCGAAAAGATACAGCCTCCGAATGTTGCTGTCCAGATTCTGAGAGTATTTTGGTAGCACGTATTAATCTATAGATTAAAAATATAAGATAGAATAATCTAGGGTTTTGATCTACTTGAAAAGGGTAGGTGATTTATTAAGGTTTCCATAGAGTCTAAGAAGATGATTTTTAGATGAGTAGAACATAAGTTATGTTGTTTTGGAAGACATCGATCCAGAACCGGGTTGCTGCTGGGCGCAGTCATGGGAAAATATTTATTTGCCTGAGTTAATGGTAGAATAGAATTTTGGGCATATCTGGGAAGTGGTAGATAATCCCCTTTAGTTTCTAAAAATCTATCATTCATTACATTTGCATGTGTAGATTAAAAGATATTAAAATGTTAAGTCTGTTGTCCAGAAGATGAAAAATCTGTCTTCTGGGTTAAAAATGAGGGTTTAGGAGATTTAATATGGACTTTTTATCACCTAAGAAGTTGTAGGAAATTTTGTATAGATTTCAGAACTGTTATGGTTTGCTATTTTACGATGTGGGAGTTGAAAGTTATGACAATTCTAGTGTCGGGACAGTAGGGGGACTATCCGGTAAAGGGAGGAATTTGTGGAATTGGAGAGCGCGTAGGAGCATTATCGATTAAGTGTTGTTTTGCATTGCCGTTGTTGGTATTGAGTTGGGTGTTTACTGTAGATGGAGTGACTTCGGGATTGGTGTCACCTGCAAGTTATCCCGGACGTCACAACTAGAAAGGTAAATGCATGGTAGAATAGTATTTGAATGTTTGGAATTATTATTTGGTTAAATAAATGCTTGTCATGATTATTCATGTGAAATATGCTTATTTCATATTGCTCATACGCTTTCGATAACTTGATGATGATGATTATGAAAAAATAATGATTATTCATTGCATTGCATGTTGAACATTCATGATGGAATGATTTGACCCACGGGAGTGAGATGAGATCTCCATATGTAAGATACGGGCAATGAGGCCCCGTATGAAAAAGGACAGGTAATTGGTCCCCGCACTAAAGAGTGCGGGCATGAGTGAATACCGACGGGTGTTACACTCCGCTATACCGGTATAAGTAGAAGTTGAGTTGTGGCATGAGCATGAGTTTGCATTGCATTCATCAAAAGTGAAAATATGATCTGATATAATGAGAATAATGAGAATGAATTGTGGTTGAGGTGATGCCTCATTTTGTTATTTCACTTTGTACTTGCTGAGTCATGGACTCACTTTCACTTAATTGTTGTTTTTGGTGAGCGATGGCGACGGCATACTTTGGGGTGGAAGTAGAACATGGAACGATTGTATTTTTGTAGCACTTCACTCCACCTAATAATTTATTCCTTTTGGTCATAAACAATTTAGCAATTTCCATTGTAATATTTGGATAAATTGTGGTTTCCCTTAGTTCCTTATGGTTTGTAATATTGTTAGTTGATGCGTTCCCTAATTAAAATTTATTTATGATGCCTTTGGTAATTAATTGGTTCATATTATATTCGATTTATGGTCTATCATGTTGCTAAAATTTAGCATTAACATATTGTTGAATGTTTATTTTTGAAGTCTAGATGTTAGTAATACTTGATTAATGGTTAAAATTGGTAGTGTCGGCAGTTGTAGGTGACATCTTGGGCTTTTATTAAGCCGGGGTGTTACAGTTGTGGTGTCGTATTTGTGTGTGTGTGTGTCTGTGGAGTTGAATCCGGGACGTTGTAGAGTTGAATCTGTGGAGTTACGTGATGGTCTCTCGATCACATGATTTAATGATGATAAATTTGACTTAATGATATATAGAATTGTGGCGGAAGCCCCTGTTATAAAAATTTGTGATGCCATGGCAAGGGTTGCCATTTGGCCAGGTTGAACAAAAATGATTTATACTCGGGCGAGTGGTTGGATAGTAAAGGAGGAGTGCGCGAAGCAAAGTGTGTGAAGCTCATTGCGCGAAGCACATGGGTTGAGGTAGTATCGCCTGAACAACCACTAAGGACTTAACTTTGTGCGCCATTGATCTGGGCCATATCGTACAACCACATGTCCAGGATGGGGTGGACCTGGCTGAATAATTAGCAATGTTTTGGTTTGGTTTTGTCGTGGTGGTGTGATCTCCGAGTTTATGGAGGGATTCACACGGCGCAAGAGGGGGTCCAGAATGGCAAAACCTTAGCGAGCAGAACCAAGTCAAAACAGAACTTTGTAAAAGCCTTGTGATAGTCTCTCCTTGATTCACATGTCTAAGGAAAATGTGTGTTTTTATCAAGATGATTATCTCTTGTGGGTCAGGCTGTACAACCTCTGCAGAGTGTAAAACTATTCGAATAGTCGTATCTACGGTTATGGACAATGCCTGGTAATTTCGCACGAGGGGTAGATTTTCTCAAAATGTTGTCGTGGATGGTTTCGAGTGGTTGGTTTGGTCGTGGAAGCGGCCTGGTTGTGGCCATTGGTTGAGTAGTGAACAGGGTGTTCACGAGTTGTTTCAAAGAAACATGATTACTTATGTAATAATCTTTCGAATTGTGCTTTGCAATCTACTTATTGTATTTACTGTCAATACTGCTTTCTGCAAATTAAACATAAAGCTATCCTTGTCAAGCCTTGCATCAATGCTATTTGCATACTATTCCCTATAACTTACTGAGTACTTTAAGTACTCACGGCTTTGCGCCATTTGTTGATCAATCGTCGAAGAGGACCCAGGGAGTACCGAATTCTACGAGGAAGAGTACTCTGAAGACTATGCGAACTAGATCGCGTCCTCTACTCGATTGCCTGTGGGCATGTCGTATGGCTTCCGCGAGTTGTTTTGGTTTCCGCTGCAAGTTTACCCTGGTCGTGACCTTAGCCCCGCGTGGCAAGCTTTGTAAAACCTTGACCATAAGGTCCTTTTGCTGTTAAGTATTATTAATTTATTTGCTTCATTAGCTATTTTATTGTATGGATATGATTTTATCTATGCTGCAAATGTGTGGACTAGCTGTTGATCTAGGACTAGTTTAGAATGCACAGAGGGTCTCGGAGTTGTATATTCGGGGTCCTGACACATGGCCAGGGGAAGCACGGCGTGGAAGATGCCCAGAGGGGAGCCGCGCGGTGCCAGGGGCACGAGAACGGAAGCCACCTCTCAGGGGGGGACTTCGCTCCCCAGTAGGAGGCCTCTCTCCCACAGTAGAGGACTTCATCGTCGACTGACCCTTCCGAGGAGGGCCCCTTGCAGTGCCCTCTAGATCCAACACCTTGGTTTTCTTCCTCTTTGACGGATCAGGGATAGGCTTGCCCCGAGAAGGCATCACCAACTTCAAGCTATTGGCAATACTGTTCCACCCTCGGCCATCAAAAATTTCGACCTCCTCAAATGCCACATACTAGGTGACGATCATATCCTCGAGGATCCAATCAGCCTCCTCAATTGCCCTCTTGGGGGAGCGCACACTGCACAAAGTTGAAAAGATGATTTAGATTCACAAATCAAGGACAAATCACACATAAAGGAGAAAACTAGCCCAGCCGTGACCACCTTTGTTTTTTGAGACCTTCAGGTAGTCATGCTTCTTGTCAACCAAGGGGCTAGCATCCAGAAGGGTCATTTCCTCCATCAAATCCCGAACGCTGCCCCACTTGCGGACTTCAGATGTAGCACGAACAAACTCCCAATCGGCATCCGAGCGAGGAGGAATCTCAGGATAGCCGTCCTGGGTAATCTTGGGCTGGCTGCCGGTGTATGGAAAGCCCTCCACCTTCAAGTAAAACCACTTTTTCCCGGAGCAGCTCCAGTTGTACTTGGTGGCATGGACGGGATACTCACCCTGGTGTTGAACAATCGAGGTCAATGAGCCTAGCGGTCCGAACCTCTCATCCAACCGCTGGAGATGGAAGAAGTAGTCGAAGGCCCAAATGGTAGGCTTCAGATGCCTGCCCTCGACTGCCGTCTTGCACAGCCACAGGAACACTCTCACCCTAGCAAGGAGGTTGGGGGAGAAGTGCGAAAGCTCAATCTGGTAGTACTTCACGAGGGTCCGGATCAAGGGATGGATCGGAAGTCCCAGGCTGGCCTCAAACCAAGCTTTGAGTGCAACGGTGTACCCCTTTGGGGGTAGGGGTGCTCGTCTAGCCTTGGCCACTGGACGTCGCTCAATGTGAAGCTGCTCCTAGGTGCCATCAACACTGCCTTCTCCACCTTAGTGAGCAAGGAAGGCTCGACCCCCACAAGAGCCGCCTTGCCGGGGCCGTCGTTGAGGATCTCGACATCCTCATCAAGATCGTCGCATGGCAGATCCATCCCAGCCGCCTTGGCTCAGTCCTTGTCTCCCCTTCCTTGGCAGAAGAGGTCGCAGTCCTTAGTCATGGTGGCAAAGCGGCCAAAACCTGCAATACCAACAATAGAAAAAATGGATAAGTACTAGGCAAAGGAACACCAATATACACACAAATTATACGAGAGACAAATTTTCTAGCGCCAACACCAACAGCGCAAACCATGCCTAAAAATCCTACGTGGCTTGCATGCCCCAACACTCATGCCCGCATGCGAACACCCCAAGTCGGCCCCAACAATAACCTTAGTGTTGTGTATGGCTTATATATAACAAGGTTAAAGGAAGGGACCGTGTCCGGGAAGAAGGGAGTGCACCCTTGGGCCTGTTGGAAGATTAATTTATCCCTAGTGTAAACGGGGCCACTTTGCAGAGGATGCATGTACAGGTCCAAAAAATGTAGTTATACTCGTAAAAGACTATAATGCCCCTCGCTTGTACTCATAGGGTAGATATCCCCAAAGGGGTATTTTGGTCATTTGTACAGGCCCAAGGACCTATAAATACCCTATGTATCTTTCATTTCAAGGGAGAGCTCTAAAGGAATATAAGAAGCAAGACATCAGGTGTGCCTCTGGGAGGAACCCTCGAACCCCCAGCAAGCCACCGACAGGAGTAAGATGGTCATATCGGACCCCTAAACCTGTATAAACCCTCATGTCATTCTTGCTCTCATGGACGCCGGCCCGTCACACGGCCGACGTCCGCCCCCTCACTATTGTTTGGTTTTTACACCAACAACACTAGCAATGTAGTGCTTGTCATCACCTTTAGTCTAGTCTCTTCTTGCGCAATTGCAGAAATTGCTGCCCAGAAAAAAAAGAGAGACTAATCTAAAATAACGCTAATCGCTAATTAGCAGTAAATTAAAATTTTCTAAACACGAACAAAGCATAACTTCAGATTAATATTGATCGCATCGCCAAACAATTTCACATAAGATAGTATTATCAATAGTTCATCAACAACATTTTACAATATAAATTTTTCCGCAAGAATAAATAACCGATATAATCTCAGAGTCAATTACAAAAATCCATTATAATCAAAGGTAAACCATTTAAATACAATCGCAGAATTAAATTACAATAATCCATCTCTAGAAATTGCAATATGAACTTTAAGGTAATAATACAACATTGTTACACTCTCAAATTAATTACAAGAATCCGTTGCAACATATCAGAATATAAATTACAATCCCGAACACACTACAAAAGAATAAAAAATCTTGCATCTCATGTTGCCGAAGCCTTTCCTTGTCCATTCATCTCCAGCCGGTCAAACCCTTTCCTCAGCCGATCTGAACCCTTGCCATAGAAAAGGAGTTGCCGTCACATTTCAGGAGGATCACCGAGGTTCCCAGACCAACCTAGGTTAGTTGGCACTGTCTCACCTCCAGTGGGTCTCATCACCCGTCGTTTATTAGAATCTGATACCCACGTTATACCAACTTACCTGAACCACAGAAAATCTGACGAATAGAGATCTTTGGACCAATGGACATTAGCCAAATAGTATCATGTGAGAGCAATAGGGATAGGGCAAGGGAAAAAATGGTATGAACATGGCCAATGGGATGAACCAGCCGAAGGCTCCCCACATAAAACCATTTCTCACATCACAAGCTACTCACAAGCCTTCTCTTTTCATTCACAACCAAGAAAAGGAGAGCAAAGCCAGTATAGCCACAAAGCAACCAAGACAAAGCAAAGGCCAACACTAGAGAGCAAGCCAAGCTCCCTCACAAAGCCAGCACTACCACTCCCCATTGCCAACCCAAGAGCAGCAAGCCCAAGCACCACCACCCTTGCCACTCCCCAAAAACCCACCATAGAGTCCTACCGGTTAAATGGTGGGAGTTTTCTCGCGAGGGGACACAGCCACGTCGCCCCAATTTCCTTCTCCCGTTCGATCCCGCTCTACTTGTCTTCGCGTCCCTACGATTTTATTTTCGTTTTGCGTGCCTACGATCCTTTGCATCATTGCTTCTGCCTCTCTTCTGAGCCCCACGCCCAGCTAGATCCCTTCCCCCTCCACGCCAGGCCAGATCTCCTCCCCCCACACCCGGCTACCGTCGACGCCCCACTCCCCTATACCCATGCCCGGTCCGCACACCTCCACCCCCTCTGACCGGCCCCTCCTCCTCACGCCATGGCCGTGCCACCCCCACGCACACGCCGCCCGGCCGACCTCCCTTCCGCCTCACCGTCGGACTCCCAGCTTTCTCCACCGCCGCTCCACTCCCTCCCATGGCTTCCTCTCGGTTCTGGGCGCCACCTCTCCCTCTCGGTTCTGGGCACCGCCGCCTTGACTCCCTGCGCCTGACACGGCTGCTCAGACGCCGCCCGCCCCCTCTGGCCCCCCCCTCCCCCATGCTGCCACCACCACCCCATGCCCACGCCCGCCCGACCCTCCCCTTAGCACTGACTCCCAACTTTCTCCACCGCCGCTCCACTCCCTCCCATGGCTTCCTCTCGGTTCTGGGTGCCACCTCTCCCTCTCGGTTCTGGGCGCCACCGCCTCGACTCCCAAGATCGACGCTTGCCTTGGCCTACCAAGCCTCAAGCTTAGCAGCAGCACTGCTCCTCCCCATGCGGCTCGGTTCCGGCTTGCTTTCGTGCGGCTCGCCCACCTGCGCCGCTCTTGCCTCGTGCGCGCGCCTCCTGCTGGCTCGGCTTGGCCCGATAGCAGCTCGGCCTCCGGCCGCCGTGCTCCTCCCTATGCACCCGTGGTTTGGCTTGTCCCCCATGGATTTTACTCCCCTCCCCTACTACTGCTACTTCAGTTTTTATGTTGAGTTTGATGCTTCCGCCGAAATCCCCAACCCCGACGCCACCGGCTCCAGCCCCGACCACGCCCTCTCGTCGTCGCCTCTGCTCCCATCGCGCAAGCACCGCCTACCCCCCTCCCCCTCCCCCACACGCTCCTCGTCCCACTCCCACTCCCTGAGTAGCCGCTGCAGCCTGCGCTGCTTCGACGGCAAGCGGTGGCGAGGTCATCACTCCAGGCAAGATGGGTAAAATCAAATCTTTTGGTGCTTACCCTGTATTATGCCAGAGGAATTTGTTTGGCATTACAAACAATTTTCACTTCCTAGAATATAATTATAGCTTGTAATTTTGGTCTCCATTGGCTATGACATGACTAGCTTCAATTCAGTAGAAAAATACAGATGGTATTAAATAAGAAACATGAATAGGCTGCTATATTTTCCATGAGTCCATTCTGCTGTAGAAGGTGATTTATATAATAGAATTAGCGATTTAGTGTGGTAGTAAAACATAATGTCACATGTTGATTTCTTGAAGTATCAACTTTATAGGCAGGAAGGAGGTTAAGTGTGAGACATATCACGGGTCAAGGGAATTTAGTCTCTTTTTATTGAGTTCAGTAGTGAAAATGGTATACAACTGAAATGGAGGAAAGTGTTATTTATATCGTACCTGATATAGCATAAGGATTTGTGGTGTTCGTTTCGCATTGCCATTTCTGCAACATATTTTCCCTTTCTATTTGTGTTGCCTACTGGATGATCCATATCCACTGGTTATTATATGTAGTGAGGTTGATGATGGTATTAGTTTCTTTTGCATTAGTTTGATGGATTGTTCATTTGTTGTTTTTGCGTGGGGTAGATGAAAGGATGTGCATAAAATAGGTGCTTGTGCTGACTGGCGCATGTGCTTAGAGCTTTTTTTTTTAAAAAAATAGATAGACTAATAGATTGATCGTTATCTTAGTGCATCACTGTTTGGATCAAGATATATTTAGTTGTAGAAAACGAATAAGGTGCTCCTTGACACTTAGTGGAAGCCAAAGAAATATGGTTTCCGGCTGCCATTCAACTGCATGATCGTGGTAATTTTATAGGTTCTTCCATATCACGTTAGCATAATTCCCTAAATTTTTCTAGATAAAGAACCACTATGCAATATTTTGCAATGAAGATTACCCAATGACCGATGCTTGGGGTCTAACATGGTTTTGTTGGGTTGATTTTACAACATTTTGAAATTAATTTTGTAGCACACGTTAGCCATGTTATCAAAAAGACATGGCTGTTGGGGTCTAACATGGCTGTGATCTGGAAGGACCGCCCTTTGTATGGCTACCTGCTTAGTCTTTAGAAGGTTTTGTTAATGATCACTTAGACCTGAAAATTTTAATTGCTGCGATACGACTTATTGTTTTTCTCCTTCAGTGTGCATATGATAGGAATTAGGAACTTGTTTTACAACTTACAACTATTCGATCTAATAATTCATTTGTTGTGATGTATTTTGCCTGCTCAGGAGGACAATATGAGGTATCCTTTACAATAGTCTATACTTAACTTACAAAACTTTTTAGAAGCTTACAGATTTATTTTTTTTGCTTTTAGTCATCTGACCCAGTTCATGCACCTTTTACACTGATGTTATGGTGTTCATGTTTGCTAACTGGAGGAGGCTAAGCGTGGCTACAAACAGATGTTATGATAGTCCTCTTAAACTATGTTAATGCGTTAGTTACTGCTATTTTTAGTTACAATGGTTGTGTTATCCTTTTATGTTGTAATGTATTACAACAGTTTTGTCTATTTTATTGCAAAAAAAAGTGCTTTGAGGCAGGTTGAGCCTTTGTGGTCAGGTTGGTATTCTGATGTAAATATTCGGTTTCCTTCTGCTTATTCCGAAATGTTTGTGCTAATTATGTGGCTAATTATGTTTGACGACCTCATATATGGGAATGGGGAACCCACTGATAATGCATCAAAATCTCAAAAAGGGTGTCAGACAATTAATGACTTTGAAAACGTGAAGCGAATCCATAGCAGAAATATCTTTCACCTATTTATACTCACCACATTTAGCATAGAGGAATATGCTTTCAATTAGCACTAGAGTTGAAATCACAGTAATTAATTGAAAAAATGTGATGATGCATCAGACATGTAGGTTTTCCATTCCGTTTTTGCTCTGATTGCTTTTGGTATTTGAAGCATGCTCATTTGTGCGGTGCTGCAATTTCATGATGATTGGCAAATGGTCTATCAGTGTACCATTTTTCAATGTTTCCCCCTCATTAGCATTATCTTGTTGCTTTTCACTACTCATGTGGCATCGTTTGGCTATTTGCAAGTTGACATGATAACTGTACCAGATATTTGCTTTTGGTATTTGTAGCATGCTCATTTGTGCGGTGCTGCATTTTCATGATGATTGGCAAATGGTCTATCAATGTACCATTTTACAATGTTTCCCTCTCATTAGCATTATCTTGTTGCTTTTCACTACTCATGTGGCATCGTTTCGCTATTTGCAGGTTGACATGATTATTGTACCAGCTACAACTGGTCAGATGGGTGTTTTGCCAGGCCATGTTGCCACAATCGCAGACCTCAAGCCTAGTGTTCTATCAGTACACGAGGGAAATGATGTGACCAAGTACTTAGTGAGCAGTGCCTTTGCACTCTCAAATTGGATTCACTAGCTGAGTCTCATCGTATTGAGGTAACCTCATTGTTTGCTAATGTGCCATGGCCTGGTCCAGTGGTTGGAAAAATTGTGGCATTTCATACGTTGTGCATTACTTTGTGTAAAATCATAGATGCCACTATATTGCCGTAGAAATGACAATGTTAAGTAATGAAGATGCATAATATGTTAGCTACATTCCTGACACATTCATTGTCTGATTCATGATTGACTCTTGACATGCCTATGGAATATTGAAATTGAAGCTTAAATCATTTTAGATTGAAATCTTACTTTAGAGATCAACATCAGTAGATGCATTAACACAGCTTCAGCTGGTGGCGTTAGCATTTTCACTTGTCTAAATGAGGAATGTAATTTATTACACTATCTTTTTTCTATATGACCAGGTTGAAATACACCATGACAATGAAGTTGATGCGATTTTTGATGCCATTAGCTATGATAAGGGTGCTTCTACTCTTCACATGCTACAAAGTTACCTTGGTGCATAGCGTTTTCAGGTTTTCTACTGCCTCTCCTTGAAACTATATCAGAATCTTGTCATTCTTGCCTAGACTCAACATCTTTTACTCCATCGTGCTGCTTAAAAGTGTATGTAATCACCCTGAACCACGTCCTTGTTGTTCTTGGAGGAAGCAGTGACACTCTGATGTCATTTCCCCCCTATGCATTTGGTTTTCAATACATTTAATGCGTGAATGGTCCTTGAACCATACTAATTGGTACTCCTTCTGTTCTTTTGTAGGTGATGTTTCAGGGAGATATTCTTGTTCTTTATTAGTTATGTTCTACATTCTTTAGGGAAAAAATAAACCATTTCTTCCTCTCGTTTTTTTTTTTGAGTTTTCGATGCAAAAGATGGAAACAGAAGGACAATCTTCTGGACCTTGATAGGCTAGATTCTGCAAGGAACAGGCTCCAAAAGAATTATCAGGAAGCACAAAATGGTAAATTACTAAATTATTATTCGCCTACATTGTAAGAACATAGTGGTAAATGTAACAAACTGTTGGCTTCCCATCTGCATACTAAATGGATGAGAGAGTAAATAGGTGTTTCAATCATGTCAGGCATTTATTGTGGATTATATATTGTAAGTTTGGATGTGCTTATTTGAGATAAATGCAGTTAGTTATGTAACACAACGGGACATGTTGGGCTATTCACATAAATCTGTTAGTTTTTCTAAAATATCTATTTGTGAATTATCCGCTATATCGTTCTATCCCTTCCCTCCTATGCGTTTTTTGGTTGTTAAGTTTATTGGTGCTAACGCAATACTTTCAGCCATCTCAGCATACTAATGAATGAGGGAGTAAATAGGTGTTTCAATCATGTCTGGCATTTATTGTGGTTTATATATTGTGAGTTTGGATGCGTTTATTTGAGATAAATGCAGTTAGTTATGGTACACAACTCGACATGTTGGACTTTTCACAGAAATATTTGCTGATAAACTTCTCTAAAATTGAAAGCGTTTTATATTTATTATTATTTTGATTGCTTCCATGCTTCTAGCTATCTAACTCTATACAATGTTTCCGCGGCGCGCAAATGCGCGCATGTGGCTACTAGTAGTTGTAAAAGCAAGAGAGGATCAAGGGAGACGGGGAAGATGACAAAGCAGGAACATCATCGGCAATGACTTCGACCCGTCATCGACCACTAGGACCGCGCCAACCGACAAAGACAAGAAAGACCAAAGGAAGCACAAGGGAGCATCAACACCACCACACAACTAGCAACATCAACCAAGCACTGTCATCCCCAAAACTGACCAAGATCACCCAAGGTAGCTCCCCATTCCACCCCACTGCCAGTCTTGTTTAAAAATGAACTCACAGTATGAACAAGAAATGCATAGAGGGTGCTCATGCCACAATAAGCCCACAATATCAATAGCCCTCGGTATACATCATAGAGCACTAATCGAACCCACCGTAGTAGCGCCATCATTCATCCATGGCATCACAGAGCAAGTGGAGGGAAAGGGAAAAAGAGGAAGTAGATGTTATAGACAGTTTTGTTGGTCTTTAGTTCAAACGCAGGAAACCGAAAGTTCATAGCTAGTTTTTAAATATAGAAAGTTAAAGATAGAAAGACTAGCTTCAGTTAGCATTATTACAATTCAGGTTAGTTTCCAATTCGAACTACTCAGCCTTCACACTATATAAAAGGCCGAGGTTTGTAACAGAAAGGGGAGTTGAATACAAGTATCTTCCTTCTTTAAAGTTCTTCTTCTTCTCATCTCGTGCTAGCTACGCATCAATACAGCTTACGTTCCTCAAGTAGATCATCGGTAGATAACAACTTGGTATCAGATTCACCGATCCCACCCACCATGCCACCCAAATCCGATCCACCGCCCGACGCTAGAATTGAGGGTTTGGAATAGGCGCAGTCCGAACTCCTTCAAGCGATAACCAATCTCCAAGTTAGCAATGAACAGAGGTTCCGTGATCAACAGTTGGCCTCCGAGCAACGCCTCGACAACCTGGCCAAAGAGATGCGCCACATGTTCGACGCATTACGCGGGGTACCAGTGGTCTCTACCACGCTGTTACCGTCTAGCCAGATACCGGCGACGTTGGGTGGCGTGGGCTTCCTTCCGCCCCCTGTCCCGATCGCAGACGGGTCCGTAACAACTTTGTACACTCGGATTCCACCAACAAATCGATACGAGGCTCACCGTTTTCCGGTAGGCTCCGAACGACGTCATTTGCCTGGGGAACCATTGGACGATCAGTAGGATTATCATCAGCGTCAGGAAACACCTCGGTTGCACCTGGAACGCTCCCACCTGCCTCGCCTGGAACTGCCTGTCTATGACGGTTCCGAAGATCCTCTCATCTGGTTAAATAAGTGCGAACACTACTTTCGACCCTATCAGACTCCTGAAGATGACATGGTCTGGATGACTATTTTCCACCTTGCCTCGGTGGCCCACTCCTGGTTCTATCAACTAGAACGTGATGAAGGTATCATCTCCTGGCCAGTGTTTAAACATTATTGTTCCATGCGTTTTGGGCCAGCAATCCGCATGAACACTCTCGGCACCATCAAACATCTTCAACAAACTGGCACCTTGGCACAATACCAACAGGACTTCACCGATCTCTTGTGTCACACCGTCGGCCTTTCGTGGACGCATCAAATTGAGCTCTTCACCGCAGGACTCATGGAACCAGTGCGTACCCATGTGGAATTGGCAGGACCCACGACCCTGCAACACGCGATGAACTTGGCGCGCGCTTAGACAGGCTCCAGCCTCCTGTAGCCCATCCGGCAACCGTCAGTCGGTAGGTCTCCACACAAAAAATAGGTTCCCGCGCATGGCTCCCACTGCCACCTCGCGCCCCATCGACAATGTCAACACCTCTGCCAACCCCACCGGCCACAGCCACACCAATACTCCCCGAGACACGCACGGGAGTTTTTCGCCGCCTGTCTACCGCAGAGATGATGGATTGGCGACAACGAGGTCTGTGTTTCAATTATGATGAACAATTCGTGCGGGGCCATCGCTGCAAGCGTTTGTTCTGGCTAGAACCCGAAGGCGACCTGGATCCCGGGGACCAATTGGACGATCGACAACCAAATGAAACCGAACCTGAGATTTCCCTGCTCGCTGTCACTGGCATCTGTACTGCCCAAATGATGCAATTAAGGGTGCGCCTAGGCGATTTTCAGGGTATTGCTTTGTTTGACACGGGATCCACCCATAATTTTCTCAATCAAGATTGTGTGTCCGCCCTCCAGCTACCCATCCAACCCCACAGTGGCTTACAGGTCAAGGTGGCCAACGGCGACAGACTTCAATGCGACGGTATCTGCCGCAATACACCAATGACAATCTTGCCGTCAAGGTTCACAGCCGATTTTTATATCATCCCTCTTTCCGGTTTTGACATTATCTTGGGGATGTAGTGGTTGAGTACACTGGGACCTGTCCTGTGGAATTTCGCCCAGCGGCAGTTTTCTTATTGGGAGCATACTCGATGGATTACTTGGACCGGCCTTCATGATTGTTAGACCAGGAGGTTTTTTGGTCATGTTATTTGATGATGAACACATTGACAATAGAGAGTCTTAGTCTTGGTGTTTAATGAAGAATACATTGTTTTTCGACATGCTTGTGATCTTAGGTGTTGACATGCTTTGTAATAGCTTTTGAGTGCCTTTGATTTATGTGGAAATCAGCCTTTGTCGGGTTTTGCGGTAGTACCGGCATTGTGGTCATGATATTACCATCGGTGCGGTACAACCGCAAGTGACGCCTAGCGTATTACCGTAAGTCACTTGGGTCCCGACGCAGATAGCGAACCGTCGAGATCTTGATCGACAAATTCATATTGAAGAAGAACGGTCGGACCGTCCGAAAGTAACAGGTCGTATTAGCCTTTGGATTGAAATCAGACAGTAGTTATCGAGAGGGACGTTCGGACTTTGAACAGTTTTCCAGATCCAACGGTTTTGACACGCGGTCCGAAGGCCAAGTTAATCTAGAGCGTCCACGTGGCAAGGCATGTGTTTCTGAGTCTTTTGCGCGTTTCAGTTGAGCGGTAGTACCGCTTGGGAAATGGCGGTAGTACCGCGACTCGGTAATACCACTTTTTAGATGGCGGTTGCAAATTTCCAGAGAAGGTGTTTTTGAGAGTTTTGAACCCAAGTGAAAAACGGTAGTACCGTAGTCATGGAGCGGTACGACCGCAGTTCGGTATTTTTATTTTTTACATGGTGGTTTGAAAATTCCAGAAGACATGTTTTTCGAATACTTGGATTTCATTGGAAAGCGGTAGTACCGCAGCTTTGAAGCGGTACAACCGCAGATTGGTAGTACCGTAGTTTTAACTACGGTAGTACCGCAAAATGGTATGACCGCAAGGTTGCGGTATGGATTTTTCAGAGAGCTTGTTTTGGGGAGTTTTGGATGACTTTGAGGATCAGTAGTACCGTGTGTTTTGAGAGGTACGACACCGGGCAAGATAATCTGGGACCAAACGTGGAGGTACAACCGATTGTGCTCTGTGTGTTCGCCGCTTTGGGGATTTGGCTAAGATTTAGATCAAGTTCTGAGTATCATTTTATTGCATGATGCATGATAGTGTTTTTGCGTGTGTGTGTGTGAGCTAATTGTTGGTCAAGTTAGAGAACTTGTGCCAAGGATTTGTGTTTCTTTGATCTTTGCATGTGCAAGTTGAGCGTGGAGACAATTATGGTCGTGACGAGGAGGACCCAGACTAGGATGGGGAGATCTGAGGTCTAGGAGGTCGTGGATGTCACGGGATGGTTGGGGTTACGCTGGAGCATGTGGAGATCAAAGGTGGTGCACGGTGAAGCTTTGGGAGGCGAATTCTTGAAGGCTTACGATGTAAGGAGATATGGAAGGTTCCGGTTTTGGAAAATCTTAGAAATTTTGAAAAACCCGTGTTGGTAAGGGTTTCGGGTCCCTTGATTTTCGGAAAGATAGATTGCAGTGTTTGTTAGAGATAGGGAGATGTCTTTGCCTATAAAAAGAGGCAGAGGACAGGTCCTTTGAAACGAGTCAAGAACCCGTAGCTTTCATGCTGTTTGGTTGCGGGGGTTTAGAGAGAACTTGAGAGGACTTTCGGCTGAAGGTCTTTTAGGGGTGCTTGCGGAGCGCTTTGTAGACACAAATCTAGTCTGAGAAATAAAGTTCAGATTTATTCTACTTTGTCTCTGGTTTGCTGTGTTTGGGTTGTGCGCTGAAAAGCTTCTTGAAGAGGTTATTGGAGAGATTATGTGAAGGTTATCCGAGGAACTCCAAAGAAGGTTGCAGGTGTTTCAGTGCATAGGTTTGAGATTGAATTTGGAGGACAATTCGTTGCAATCATTCACCCCCCTCTCTGATTGTCATTACGATCCTACAATGATCCACCCATGTCAGCAGCCATGATATAGGCCGTCGTTGGTGATGATCTTATGGCCACAATCTTGGCCGAGTTTGCACATAGATTCGCAGAACCAACAAGCCTTCCTCCCACCCGTGCATGCGATCATCACATTCGGCTTACTCCCAATGCCCCGTCGATATCCGTGCGGCCGTACCGCTATGCTCACATTCAGAAAGACGAAATTGAACGTCAATGCACTTCAATGTTGTCTCAAGGTATTATCCGTCCCAGTTCATCTCAGTTTTCATCTCCAGTGCTCCTTGTCCGCAAGAAGGACGCTTCGTGGTGATTCTGCATTGATTACAGAGCTCTGAACGAACACATGATAAAATACAAATTCCCGATCCCGCATGTTGATGAGCTCTTGGACGAACTAGAAGGGTCTTGTTACTTTGCCAAACTCGATTTACGGTCCGGTTATCATCAAGTTCGTATGTTTCCCGACAATATACTGAAAACGGCTTTCCGGACTCACCATGGACATTTCGAATTCTTGGTACTGCCTTTTGGTCTCTGTAATGCTCCAACAACTTTTCAGGCGATGATGAACTCGATTCTTCAATCATTCCTCCGCCAATTTGTTCTTGTGTTTTTCGATGACATTTTAATTTACAGTCGCACGTGGGTGGAGCATCTGTGACATGTCCGACAAGTGCTACAGACCCTGACTACTCACCAGCTATACCTTCATCAGAAGAAATGTATTTTAGGACAACACCAAATTTCGTATCTGGGACACGTTATCTCATCCAAAGGAGTCGCAATGGATCAAACCAAGGTATCGGCCATGCTTGACTGGCCGCATCCTCTCAATATCCGGAGTTTACGTGGTTTCCTCGGACTCGCCGGCTACTATCGCAAATTTATCCAAGACTTCGGGCACATTGCTGCTCCCCTCACCAAGATTCTTTGCAAAGAGGGTTTTAGTTGGACTGAGGAAGCAACCGTGGCTTTTGACGCTTTGAAGAAGATGATTGCTACAGCTCTGGTTCTGCAGCTGCCCAATTTCGCCAAAGATTTTGTAATCGACTGTGATGCCTTGGGTACTAGATTTGGGGCAGTATTACATCAAGGGGGGGCATCCCATTGCATTTTTTTAGCAAAATGGTCGCCTCGCATCAAACTCAACTTCATGCGTATGAACGCGAACTCATCGGGCTTGTGTACACCGTCTGGCATTGGCGTCTGTACATCTGGGGCTGTAAATTTCGAGTCAGGATTGATCACTATAGTTTGAAACATTTGTTGGACCAAAGGTTGACCACAGTACCTCAACACCGGTGGATTACAAAGCTTCTCGGCTATGACTTTACAGTAAAATACAAGCCAGGCAAAGAATACATTGTGGCCGATGCACTTTCACGTCGACATGATGATCTCTCCTTACAGACCATTTTGTCGGCTGATTTTTCTTATTATGATGATTTACGTTGTCAACTAAAAGCGCTTACATCCTGGAACAACAAATATAACGAATGGAGTGCTGGTTCTCTTTCGGCGGACTTGGAGTGTGTGGATGGTCTTTTGCTTTTTCGTCATCATATCTTTGTTCCTGCTGATTTCCCTGGTCTTCACCACCTTTTTCCAGTAGCGCACTCCGTGGGCCATGAGGGTATTACTAAGACTTGGCATCGCCTACAAGCCAGCTTCTATATTCCAGGAGGTCGTTGTTTGCTTCAGGACTTTATTCGATGTTGTATCACTTGCCAGTGGTATAAATCCGAACACTTACATCCGACCGGGTTGCTGCAGCCGCTACCGGTGCCTCACCACGTATGGGCCGATATTAGCATGGATTTCATCGAAGGATTGCCTAAAGTTGCCCATAAATCGGTGATATTGACAGTCGTCCACCGGTTTTCAAAATATGCTCATTTTCTAACTTTGAGTCATCCCTTCACGTCTCAATCGGTGGCCCAGATATTTTTTTTTGACAATATTGTGTGCCTCCATGGGTTTCCAGAATCGATTGTCAGTGATCATGATAAAATTTTTACTAGTCATTTTTGGAAAGATCTTTTTCATTTAGTTGGCGTGAAATTATAAATGAGTACTGCATATCATCCGCAATCCGATGGGCAAACTGAGGTGGTTAACAGGACAATTGAGATGTATCTTCGTTGTTTATGTGGCGATCATGTGCGGTCGTGGCCTCAATGGCTTGCTTGGGCTGAGTTTTGTTACAATACATCTTTTCACTCCGCTCTCAAAGCCACTCCTTTCGAAGTCGTTTATGGCAGGGCACCCCCTTCGTTGATCAAGCATACTGGTGATTCCGAGGCCATGCAGGAAGTCCAGCAATTGTTGGGTGATCGGGACGAGTTCATTCATGAAATTCGTTTAAGATTGCTTCAGTCTCAACAACATATGAAAAGTTTGGCTGATAACAACCGCAGAGAATTACAGTTTCAACAAGGTGATTGGGTGTGGCTGCGGTTACATCAACGTCAAATATCTTCCATTGCTCTAGGACTCAATGTCAAGTTGTCTCCTCGTTTTTTCAGTTCATACAAGGTGGTTTCCAAAATTGGTCCAGTTGCCTATCGCTTAGAGCTGTCGGAGTAGGTCGGTATTCATGATGTCTTCCATGTTTCAATCTCAAACCATTTCATGGTGTTCCTCCTGATCATGTTTCGATGTTACCTCCAATTCATCATGGACAAATTCAGCTTCAACTTATCGGTATTGTTCGTGCAAGACTGAATCGTGGTGTGTGGGAATTGTGAGTTCAGTGGCTATTAGATTCGATGCAAGAACCTGTGGAAACCTGGGTGAAGCGTGATGATTTTTGCAAAGAATTTCCAGATTATCAGCTCGCGAACAAGCTGTTTCAAAAGGACAGGGCAAATGTTATAGACAGTTTTGTTGGTCTTCAGTTCAAGCGTAGGAAACCGAAAGTTCATAGCTAGTTTTTAAATATAGAAAGTTAAAGATAGAACGATTAGTTTCAGTTAGCATTATTACAATTCAGGTTAGTTTCCGATTCGAACTACTCAGCCTTCACACTATATAAAAGGCCGAGGTTTGTAACAGAAAGGGGAGTTGAATACAAGTATCTTCCTTCTTTAAAGTTCTTCTTCTTCTCATCTTGTGCTGGCTACACATCAATACAGCTTACGTTCTTGTAAAGAAGCTATTTGGTTGAGAGGTTTGTACACTAAGCTTTGTGGAGATAATTCTTGCACTACTATATTTTGTGATAATCAGAGTGCTATATGCCTTATAAAGGATCAGATGTTCCATGAGAGAACAAAGCACATTGATGTAAGATATCACTTTATTCGAGATGTTATTGCTCAAGGTTATGTCAAAGTGTGCAAGATAAGTACTCATGATAATCCAGCTGATATGACGACAAAGTCAGTTCCTGTTACTAAGTTTGAGCTTTGCTCGAGCTTAGTTTGTGTTAAGTTTAGTCCTAGTGACTAGTTGGCGCACGGTGATTTTTTTTATATTATTGGGGAATCATTTGGTGATTGATGATTCTTTATTTTTCTATAAGAGGAAATTCATCTCAAGGTGGAGATTGTTGATATTTGGATCCGTATGTGATCCGAATTTCTAATATGGAAGTATCTGGAATATGCCATATTAGAGGATTAGTTTCCTACTTGGACTCTAAGTCCTTTTACCCCTTTATATACCTCTTGTAAGCCGCACGAGGAGAGGGACGCCTCATTGTAATCCCCTGCGTTTTTGTAATCGCTCCTCATATAGTGATAATCGCCGATTGGCGCCCGTGGTTTTTTCCCTCAAGGGTTTTTCACGTAAAAATTTGTGTCTCCTTTGTCCCTATTTTTCTAACAAGTGATATCAGTTTACCTCATTGCGACATGGTAGCCACGGTAGTAGCTCCATCCCATTACCCACTTCACCGTGCATAGCATCAATCAACCATACATCAGTAAATGAATCAAGCCCACAACCAAAGCACACCATATCAAGGAACCGAACCGCAGGCCACCATGGGTCATCGGGCATCACCAAAATCAATCCACCTCCATCCCTTCTGCATGCATAAACATCCATCAACACGAATCAGAAATGAATCAAGCGAACATGAAAAACCAAAATAACCAGAGAAAGGAAAAGGGGGAACAGAGGGGAGGCCGAGCCGAGGGCGCATGGGGTGAGGTGACGGTAGGCCGGGCTGAGCCGGAGCCACCGCGGGCGCGGCTCAGGAGCGGACCGAGCAGAGGAGTCGAGGGGAAGTGAGCCGAGGGAAAGAGGCGTGGGTGCACTGGCCGCGCCACGCGTGGGCACAGGCGGCGGGGCTGAGTCAGGGGCGGAGCCAGCAGTGAAGGGCGAGGAAGCCAAGGAGGCACGGGAGGACCAAGCGCACGAGCTGGGCACCGGGCCGAGCATCGGCGCAGGAGGCGCGGTGCGCCAGCGCATTGGCAGCATGGCAAAGCCGAGCAATGGAGGAGGCACCATGGGCACATTTCAGCCAAAGCTAGAAGCTCCAGTGGAGAGAGAGAGAGATCAATTGGGGGAAATAGAGAATGGGAAGAAAGCATGAGGAGGAAGATGAGGCCCAGGGAGCCGGCGGCGGCGCAGGGCGCCGAGGGCGGCCTGAGGCGGTGCCGGTCGAGCCGAGAGCCAGGAGGTGGCGCTGTGGGGAGTTCGGCTGAAGGAAAAAAGAATGAGAAAAATGTGGAAGAAGAAGACCACCAAGGGATATTTCGGCTGAACCAAATGGGAATGAGAGGAGAGAGAAAGAAGAGATAAGGTGGAGAGAGAAAATGGAGAAAAGAAAAGAAAAGAAAAATTAGGGAAAGGGTGAAACGGGTAAATTTTTAGGGAGGATTCGTAGTAATTAACTTAGATGAGCACCGTTATTAATAGGTTCCGGAATGGTGAAATTGTTGGATTAACCAAATTTAAATAAGTTGTGTACGGATAAATAGCTGTAGACCAGACTGATAGAAAATAAAAGCAGACAGATATGTAAAATTAATCCGAGACTGTTTAGAGAAATTAATCGTCGATAGAACTCATTAAATTAGATAAATCATCTGACACATTAGAAGCTAAATTAATCATGATAGATTAATTAAATTAAACAACACCAGCGTAAAATAGATTAGGCATTTATTTGCATGCGTAAAAATTAAATAAATATAGTTGCATGCGAGTACAGGTAGTATTTTAATTGTTGTGTGATAAAACCCGAATATAGGCAACTAGCGACCCTAGAGCCAATAGACCGTAGAATAAACTGCAGTTGGGGAGTGCTAACTTAACGGGGTATCCGAAAAATGTTATTACAATTCAAATCTGCTAAAAATAAAATCATCTGACTAATGTATGCATATTATCCCCCTACAACAACTAAGTATTTATTTATTTATTATTTGCGATTTTGTATAATTACAGAGGACAAACCAACGCAGGCAGGGGTAGCTGATACCGATTTTGTCGACGGCGATCATTTCTACGACTACGAAGGCAAGCTTATCTCTTAAACATCAATATAGTTATATTAAATATAAAAGTTACATTCTGTATAAATATACATATGTGTATGAAAACTATGTCTCAAAATCAAATCGTATAAAAGAGATAAAGATGAAAAAGATGAGGAATGAGAAAAGAAAATATTATGGCTAGTAAAGGGGGCCTGTGGCAGGAAAGATGTGAGGGAAGAGGTGGGACCCTTTACATATGGTTAATATATAATAACCAACAAAACTCTCACCCGGATCAGGGGCCGTAAATTAAGTGCCAACCATTTTTCCGTTTTGGCGGGCAGAAAATGCTACCTTGTTACGTAATTATGCTCTCCACATCGGGTAAGTAATATGTGTGAGTGTGATGGAAGAAGCAAGGCACTATAGCGCTAGGTGGAGCGTTGGGTCGAGAGAGAGGGCCGGCCTAACCAACATTACCAAAAGTCAGTGGGTAATGAGGTCAGTACCGACGGAAAGTAATGGGTGGAGAAATAGATCACGTAACTTGGAAAACATTCTGTATTCTGATCTCGAACCAGCATATAAGGAAATGCAGGGGACCCAGTTCAAAGAGAGCTCAGAGTAGCTATGGATAAAGTGGTACAAGCCTACGCAGTGCTAAATAAAATCATGAATTCATGTCTGTCTCCTGGATTGGAGTCTACGAGAACCACTGGGGGTCTATCTTCTCTTCGAGTGATAAGTAGTCTTTTTAGTATTAAAACTTGCCACCTAAAGTTTTGATGAGTTAATTATTTTCAGAAAGAGAGATGAACTAGGACATTTTATAACAAATACAGATGAGTCATTCAGTGCATGTTTGCTATTAATGCTTGCTGAGTACACTAGTACTCAACATTGCTTGTATTCTCCTTTGTTAGCTCCTAGTCCGACCGAGAACTATCCCGAGTGGGATGAAGGACACGCAGGTGCCAATGGGACTGCAGGAGATGAGGACGCTTACTACGAGGAACCAGGAGAGATGGACACCCTATTCGGCGCGTGGGATGAGTAAAAGACCAGTGGAGCATGGTAGGCAAGCGAGGGGACTTAGTCCCATTTTGTAGTTGTAAATTACTACTTGTAATAAAGAACCATAGCCTTGCGTGGCTAACTGGAATAAAGAGTACAATTTCTATCTTATTGTCCTGCTACGTTGGCTTTGGTAAGACTTACTATTCGTTGGAGCGGTGTCCTACCAGACAGACGAATAGTAATCCGTATGCCTAAGTGTGATTACCCTCTGGAGTAATGACACGGGGCGTCGCATGTAGGAAGAGTAGGCTGGTGAAAAACAGTAGCTCGCATTCCATCAAATATTGGATTTAGCCCTTTCAGAAATTCAATCACCTGCCTGCGTTCAATCCACTTCTTAATAGTGGATATGCAGTCTGTATGAGGCAACTCAAGAGGGTCGTAGTGATCTAGATCAACCCACAATTGCTGCAACTCAGCAACATACTCCATCACGGAGCTCTCCCCCTGTCTCAGATCACTAACTCTCTCCTGTGTATTAACCATCAACATCACATTCCCTTCTCCCGAGTACAATTTTGACAAAGTTTTCCATACTTTAGCCGCATTTGAGATGGTCTCGACAGTTGCAGCAATAGTCGAAGACACCGAACTCAACAGCCACCCCACCACCAGTGAGTTGGTAGTACTCCAAGTTCACCATTCTGCACCCGTCTTGTCCGCCGGCTCAATTGATTCTCCTTTAACAAAGCTCTCCAGCCCATTTGTCCTTATGATCAACAATGACCTCTGTGGCCAACTCAAGTAATTTCTCACATCTTCCAACTTAACATCATTCGACATCAATTCTATTTTCTGCACCATCTCAACATGAGGAACAATTGTCGTGCCTGAGGACGATGCCCCACTCGTCTTCTCTATGAGAAGTTGTGCCAACTTCTCGAGTATGTGTTATCGTCCCTAATTCTCCCCCATAGCTGCAGCATGACCTCAAAGACACAGGCAAGCAGCCCTAAGCATCCGCGCCACTCGGAGCTCTCTGCCCCGCACTACTCGGTCCCCGCCCTGAGCCTTCGCGCCTTCTGCGCCACTTGGAGCTCTCCACCCCTCACTACTCGGTCGCTGCCCTGAGCCTTCGTGCCACCCGGATCCCATCAGCCGCTTCCTTCCTCTCCTCCACAGCGACCTGGCTATCTTCCTCCTCTGCCTCGCCTCTGCTTCCACACACCGCCTCAGCTCCCCTGCCTCAGGCTCTTGAGGCTCGAACCTCTGGTCGTAGCCCCGAGCTTCCGCGCCACTCGGAGCTCTCTGCCCCATACTACTCGATCACTGCCTTGAGCCTTCGCACAGCCCGGATCTCGCCTCCTCGAGCCGCTCGGTCGCCGCCCGGCCTTCCTCCTCCACCAGGACCAAGCACCGCCACCACAGCACCTAGGGTTAGGGCGTCGGTGAGTGCTCTGATACCATGTTGATCTTTGTGGTTGTTTTTCTCTTGTGTATTCACTTTTGCTCACTTCCATATACATACACATTACATGGGCCACATGGGCCGGTGATGAACCACGAAGGTCCTGTTTTAGCCCGATCTTTCGATGAGACGGTAAGTTCGGTAGTAGTCGCTCAACTCTCACGATCCTAGCTACGAACACGTAAGGCTCGAAACCACGCAATCGCTGAACTGCTCGACAAGTCGTTATCAACCGTGCACGAATACCCGGATGATCTGACCACGAAGGTCGATTCCTGCATACACTGAAGAAGCACGCAAGAACAAGATAAAGCAATCTGAGATTGCAAATAGGAATTGAAATATTTGAATTGAGTTGGGATTCCGAATAAGGATCTTGACTGGGTGGTCTAGTCGACACACGCAGAAGATACAAGTTGCAACGAAGGCAAACTAAACATAAACAAAATCCAAAGAAACTAGAGTGAGTGCGGCCTCCTTAAATAGGGGATGAGGAGCCATACATCTAATTGAACTAAGGGGGTGGTACTATTGATGTTTACTGTTCGTGTGAACAGTGCATACCCCACTAGGTGGCCCGCCGGCATATGGGCCAAGTTGAGTACAATTACAAGGCCTAAATTGGCCCAAACAGGTGATACGATATCTTCTTTTGGTGATTTCGATGTGCACAGAAGAAATTTAGAGGTGAGGCTGGATCCGTTGGAAAGAGGACAAAATAAGCTTTCCGTCAAGTACTTGTGGACCTCCAACGGACTCCGTATGTGAAAATTATGCACATTTGAAGTTGGTGCTATCTCCAGAGGCCGAACTGGATTCCAAAACGTATCCAATTTGAACTCTTGCTTGGCACGTGCAGTAGCACCATGGTATGTAGACATAGTACCATGGCATGTAGACGTGGCACCATGGCATGTAGACGTAGCTCGATCCAATTGGGTAATATGGCATTGCAGTAGCCAAAAGTAGTTCTATCGGAGAAGATGTTGTTGAAGTAGAGGATGCAGTGTAGCGGGTGGAAGCAGTGGTTGCATCCTTAGGTTTGATGTCCTCATCAGCCGGTATATAACCCATATACTCAACACAAACCAAACAGCAGCCAATTTTCGTTGACGTTACCAATATTTAGTTTGCTTTGCAAGGATAGCAAACCAAACAACCCCATACTGCACGATTACTTTTTTAAAAAATAGAATAATGTGGGAATCAATAATCTAAAAAAAGAACATACGGGACTCAAGCATCTAGTTGTTGGTTTGGATTCAAGATTTTTTTTTAGAAAAAAAAAAAGAACACACGTGATTCAAAAGTAGAGTCGTGCCAAACCAACAGATTGGGTTCTCGGTCCGCTGCTAGGTTGATTACTTGATTGAGAAGGTGATAGCTTGGGTTTTCGGTCTGCTTCTAGGTTGATTGAGAAGGCGAGACATGAAACTGCTAAGCCGAGAAGACTAGGTAGACTCTAAATGACTGCGAACTAAAAGAGATCTATATTTAAAATAGAAAGATTATATGGAGCAATCAGCGAGAAAACCTAACACTTGTCAGACTAGATAGAGTACTCTGCACTGAGGCATAGGATATCCGCTTTAAAATTCACATCCTGCGCGTCCTATCCATATCGCTTTTTGACCACTGCCCCTGCTACTCTCTAGTAGCAGTGGGATCTTTCAGTTTCAAAAACTTCTAGACTAGGATGCAGGGTTTCACGAACGTCGTCATAAACACCTAGAAAAGCGCCAATCACCATGCAAAACCCTTCCATCGTCTCAACTGCAAGCTTGCCACCACGGCCTCGAGGCTCAAGGTTTGGAGCAAAACCTTTTTCTCTCAAAACAAACTTCAACTCCTCATGGCCACAGAAGTGATCCTACAACCTGACGTAGCTCAGGAAAATAGACAGCTCTCACCTCACGAACATGAGCTCAGAGCTAGTCTCAAAAGAAGAGTTATGGGCCTTGCAGTGATTGAGCGCTCTAGAAAAAGATAGAACTCCTACATCGTTAACATCAGAGAGGGGGACGCCATCACAAAGTTTTTCCACTTCAAAGTCAATACTAGGTGCCACAAAAATCACATCCAAAGACTACATACCGAGTAGAGATGGGCTATTTCTCACGACGAGAAGCGAGATGTGTTTCAACAACATTTCCAGAGTATGATGGCCTCGCCGAATGCCAGATTTGTGGACCTGAATTGGGAGGCCTTAAACTCCACCCTGCGCAACCTTAACATGCCGGAGGAACCTTTCTCAGAGCAGGAAATCACCGATGCTTTAGCAAAGATGTCAGGGGACAAGGCACCAGACCTGGACAGGTTCATGATAAATTTCTTCGAATCCTGCTAGACCATCATTAAAGTTGATACCCTGGCAGTTTTCTAGAGTTTTCACAGCCTAAGTACGGCAAACCTCCACCTCAAGAAAGACAGAGTAGATAGGGCTACAAACTACAGACGAATCAATCCTATTCATGTAGTGGGGAAATGGATCTCCAAGATGCTCGCCCTAGATTGGCCTACTGTCGGTAAACCAAAGCGCTTTTGTCAAGACAAGAAGCATTCATGAAAATTTCTTGTACGTCAAAAACCTCACAACATGGCTCCATAGGTCCAAAACCCCGACGCTCCTTCTCAAGTTGGACATAGCAAAAGCTTTCGACATGGTTCGTTGGGAGTACCTCCTGGATCTGCTCCAACGACTGGGCTTCCCCTCCAGATGGAGAGACTGGATAGTGGCCCTCCTATCTATGGCAACCTCCAGAGTTCTCCTAAACGACAACCCTGGTGGCGTCATCGCCCACGACAGGTGTTTGCGACAAGGAGATCTGCTATCCCCTTTCCTCTTCATTCTGGCGATCGACCCACTCCAACGCATGTTCTAGATGGCAATGGATCTAGGTCACTTGGAACGCCGACGTGGACGCTTTGATAGGCTAAGGACTTCCCTGTATGCCGATGGCGTAGACATCTTCATCTTGCCAACAGACACGGACATTACAACAACGACCCAAATTATCCAAAGTTTTGGAAATGTCTCGAGGCTTCACACCAATTTTCACAAGAGCATGGTAGTACCTATAAGCCGTGACCAAATTGATCTACAAGCGCTCCTCCATGATTTCCCCGCAATACGATCAAATTTCCCCATCAAATACCTGGGCCTACCGCTAAGGTACAGAAGACTACGAAGAGTACATTTTCAGCTGATCCTAGATAAAGTGGGCCACAAATTGGCCGGTTGGCAAGCCAGACTCCTCACGACAGCTAGTCGAATGACCCTGGTCAAATCAGTGCTCCCCTCAATCCCGATCTACTACCTCACGGTTCTTTCCATCCTCCATGCTCTAGACCGCACTAGGCGATGGTTCCTCTAGGGAGGCACATTTGCGTTAACAGGTGGTAAATGCAAAGTCAGCTGGGCAAAGGTCTGCCGCCCAACCCACCTTGGTGGACTCGGCATTCTAAGCGCCATCTGCAAAGTCCCTAAGACTTTGATGGCTATGGGAAGAATGGAAGACTCACAATAAACCTTGGGTAGGGATGGAGATTCCGTGTGACGAGGCTGACCGACGTCTTTTTGCAGCAGCTACTAAAATCACATTAGGCGACGAAAATAGTGTCAACTTCTCGACCTCTCAGTGTCTAGATGGTGCAGCCCCGAGAGACCTAGCCCTGATAATCTATCTTTTGTCTAGAAGGAAAAAACAAAACAGTCCACGAGGCACTTTGGGATAGTCGCTGGATTCAGGACATCAGCACTCCAGGGCAAATAACAACTCAACTAGTCCAATAATTCTTGGGTTTACAGGGGAGATTAAACCAAATCACCTTAAACCCTCCCATTGCAGATGAGATCACTTAGAAGTTCACCCCGCGAAGCAAGTACACAACAAAATCTGCTTATGCGATGTAGTTCCTTGGCTCAATAATAATGGAATTTAACAAATTAATCTGAAAACATCAGCCCCCCCCCCCCAAATGCAAACTGTTCGCCTGGATGACCATTCAGAACTGCCTTTGGACTTCTGACAAATTACAAGCGAGGGGCTAGCCAAACCAAAACACCTGCCCCTCTGTAGACAAGCGTCGGAATCGGCCATGCATCTTTTCACTGGCTATCGATACACCCGCAGAGTGTGGAACTCAATGGCGACTGGCTCGGATGTGCACCACTCAGACCAACACACTGACTGCCAGTCACAACATTGGCGACTAGTGGTCTAAAACAAACAGTTTCACACTCATCCCAAGAAGGGCGATGGCCACGGTGGTCATCCTAACCACCTAGGAGATTTGGGAGGAACGTAATGCAAGAATTTTCCAAAATAGATCATCCACTCATATGGACCTACTCGCAAAGATCAAAGAGAAAGCAGAGTCTCTTCCCTCGCGGGGGAAGGTGTTTGGAGCAATTTATTTCCCTGTAAATTAAACTAAAACCTTTGGATGAGGTCTTCAGCCTCATGTTCTGTTTCTTCTCTATTAATGCAATAGTCTGCCTTTAAGCCTGTTTCCTTCAACAACAAAAAAAAAGAGAGAGAGAGGGAAGACTAGGTATAGACAAAAAAAACACGGAGCTGGCATTTGTGCATCTGAGTTTGGACTGGAGTGCTTGCTGCAGACGCAGCAGCTTACGCAATATGAGATTGCTCAGCTTTCTGCTGAATCCATACAGAAACTAGCAGACAGATGCAGTGCGTGTGAGCATCCAGAGAGTCGATTTCAACCGTCCCAAGAATCCTCTGATAAACCGCCTGAAGAGTTACCATCAGGCATAGTTGGCCAGTATAATTAACCCACGACGAGTGACGCCATTTTAGCGATGGCCTTCGACTAGAAGCCTTTTTTTAAAGATCGCTAGAAGGCTGAAATTCATCAGCAGGGCCGACGATGTGTGGGCGTTAACGAAGTCTCATAGAACTTCCTGATCATTCGGATATTTGATCTCGCCTACGAAATAAAATGTTATGCTCAACGTTTATTATGGTCCTAACTATACTGGCAGGATTTAATTATGTAAACTAGATATTTATAAACAGAACTCGATAATGCACGGTGCTACGACACATAATAAACCCAGGAATAAGCCACACATATCAAACATCATATATTACACTTGTTTATATTGAGGCCATTTAGGCCTATAACTAGGACTCCTAAACTCGACCAACTTAACCAGCCAAACTGGTCCTCTTCGACTTGAAACACTCCCGTACACCGGATCATTCCCGGGTGGTATAGCCGCACGCTCACTCTAGCTCAGGGGGTTGCTGACCCTCAGCGGCTGCTTAGTATCGCGAGAGGGGGAGGCGGCTGCTGTTGGTAGCACGGCCGCAGAGGAGCGCGTTGGTCGGGATGGGGAACTCGTCGCGGACCGAGTGCGACGGCGTGTACACCCGGAGGTAGAACTGCTGGCCCAGGTACCTGCGCGGCCAAACCTCAGACCTGAAGTTCCACATGCCCACGTTGTCCAGCGCGATGAAAATTGCCGTCCACGCTCTCGGATACACCTGGACAACGCAACAAGTTAACGTTAACAACCTGCATGCGTGGCTGTGCCATTCATTGTGCTCTATGACCGGCACGCCTCGAGTAAAAATGCAACTATGCAGGTGTGTCTTACTTGGACCGTGCACCGCGCGACTGCATCCACAAGGTTGTAGCCTTTCCTGCTCTGCTCGCTCCACTTTCCCTTGTCCATCCTACGAGAATTTCCAGCCAAAACACGACAAATGGCACATAGTATTAGGGAACAGATCGGACCAAAGATGCATGGTGTAACAAAGGGTATGACGTCTCTCGAAGCATGCGCATGACGTACCCAACGACGAACACGCTGTAGCCATCGAGGTGCCAGCTCTGGACGCTGTCCTCGCTGTTCTCGAACACGACCTCGACGAAGGAGCGGTGGTCCGAGTCCATGACGGCTGTCTCGTTCCGCACCGCCGCGCCGGCGGCCGGCGCGTCAGGGATGCCGCCGAGCCGGAACACGCCGCTGATGTTGTAGTAGTCAGCCAGCTTGATCGGCGTGTCGGCGTCCTCGAACAACACGCCGTTCACGGCGTACCGCTGCTTGCCCGCGACCCGCACCGCAGAGTTGGCGAGCCGGATGGTGCGGGTCACGTTGATCGAGCCGTAGTGGTACGAGCCCTGCGGGTTCGGCCGCGGCCCGCTCGCCGTCAGGTTCGTCCTGGCGGTCACGACAACAAGTTGGTTCAGAATCCAGAAGCGCTCGCTAATAGCCGTCCATCTGTGAAATTGAATGGTCGAGATGAGGAGAAGTGTACCTGATGGAGCGAGCCTGGTCGAGGGAAAACTCGAAGTCGTTGACGGGCCCAGCTGTTGGTGGCCCGGAGACAGGGAGGCTCGAGCCGGCGTAGCGCAGCACCACGGTCGACTTGAGGGCGCGTTTGGAGAAGCGGGTGGAGACGGCGATGTGGTAGTCGCGGGCCGGGCGGTCGGCGGTGAAGAGCACGGAGAGCGACTGGCCGGCGTGGACGTCGAGGGAGGTGTAGGTGTTCTGCACCGTGTGGGTACCCTCCACCTCGACCAGCGTCATGTTGTGGTCTTGGATCATCAAGTTGAGCGTGCTCAGCAGACCAACGTTGGAGATGCGAAGCCTGTACGTTTTTCCTGAAACGAGAGGAGAGAATGGGGACGTGTTTCGATCGATCTCATGCTCTGCTCAGATTGATCTGGCCCTGGATTGTTGATCCGGCCCAGGCCGCCCAATACAATTTGCAATCTACTACAGTCGTTCCCGCGGTAAAAGGAAAAAAGAAAAAGGTTAATCACCTTGCTCAACAGTGAAGTTTGCACCATCTGGACCCTTGCCGTTAATCAGGATGCCATCAGGGAAAGGCAGCTGCTTTCCACTGTCCAGCATAGCTTGCAGAGCCTTGTGGCTGGTCTTGTACCAGTCGCCGATGAGCATGGTGTACTCGTCGGCCGGCGGGGGGAAGGGTACGGGGATCTGCGGCCGGCTGTGGATGTGGATGGCGCCGAAGCCGCCGCCGGCCTTGTGGAAGGCGAGCGAAGGGAAGTAGAAGAAGCTGCCGATCTGGTCCTTGGCCTGCATGTGGTAGGTGATGTTCTGGCCCGGCGGGATTGGGCAGTTGGTGCCGGACACGCCGTCCTGCCACGAGTTCTTCCTGTGCTGCAGCCCGTCCCTGTTGCACCGTCAGCATCTACGTTACTACGTTACCTTTGCGTTGCACCAACTACCAACACCTAAAAATGCTTAAATTAATGCATTCCAGTGCATGTAACTTCTTCGTAATAACTAGAAGAGAGAAATCCGAAAAGAGTAGTACGATCTATCTTAGACCAAGTTTCATAAAAGCACGACAAATAGTGTGATATAAGCAACAGATAGAAGATGCACTTCGATCGTGATGTACTCCATCAGTGTTTCGAGTTTTTGCAATTACCAGTGAAGGAATCAGATGCAAATCATGCAATGGTGCGGAAGGACATGTTTGAGATGGAATATGTCGTGCATCTAATTTCGTTTAGTGACTTATATTTCAAGACTAGATGAGATGCGAAAAATTGCGGCCGATCTTAAAACTTCATATATGTAAAAGAAGCCGTAGAAAATACTGGAAACGTACGCAAACCCAGAAGTAAAAGAAGGATGTGCTATCTCTAAGTTTGTATATTAGACACTGAGGCTACAGAGATGGATTTCTGGTGCCTAAACAACCCTTACTACCCGGTCAAAATCAAGAACATTACAAGAGTGAAGATTGAATAGGCACAACACTTCAGAAGGCTTTGAGTAAGCTAAACTTGCCATGACAGAAGGAACGGCTCCGGCAAGCGGTTGTGCACGTTGATGATCAGATTGTCATTGGTCTGGCACTCGATCTCCGGCCCCGGAAACTGCCCGTTGATCAAAATACCCTAGAGAAAACAAACAAGTAATGCTAGGTAAGTGGTTTGTGTACGCAAAAATAAAAGGTAAATGCAGCATACGTTTCATAACTTGTCAGATTAAACCGAAAAAGTATGCTTTTATACCTGTTGCCGGACACCTAGGGGATTGATGTCGCCATAGGTGACCTCCCAGTCGAAGAATCTGTACGGAGTTTCTGATTGCGCAGAGACGATGAGCGAGCAGATACACGCAAGAACAAGGAGGGCTACCTTCTTTCCTGACATCTTGACCTCAACCTGAGAGCTCTTTGCTTGTTGGGCAGAGGAGAAGGAGATGGCCAGGTGCGGCCAGGCGGGGTTAGTACGCAGCTTCTCGCCCTTACTAGCCTTCAATCTGTGGTATATTTTGAGTATTTATAGATGAGAAGAGACACCGTATCGATGGTGCAACCTTATGTGCAAGCTAGCAGGATTTCCACTTATCGTTTAGACTTCAGAGATAGTACTCTCGATTGACAGCTGTTCTGCTGTTGGGATCAAGAAAAATTAAAAATCTGTTGCCAAGAGATAAAATCTTCACGCTTTGGTAAATGGAGTCCGACAACCGTTTTTCACCCCCTCAAAACGCGATATTTTTTCAGTTTTCGATCAGATTTAGTCGACACACGAGCCCGTTCTTGTAATCCTGTGGTTGTTGCAGTATCGGAACAACCTAAAATTGATCTGGAATAAGGTTGTGAGCACAATCCACAAACAGCGTAGACAAGTATATCTGTAAATGTGCAAAGGAAACAAGTGGGCATTTGGGCTTCATTGGTTGCATTAGAAGACACCATTTGTTACTGATCTGGACTTGGAAGCCAAGGTAAAAACAGAGTTGACGACTCAACAAGGCTGGACAAGCCACCTAGCACGCATTTGCCTTTGTTTTGGCCAAGGCTTACGTGCGGAATACCTGCGGGGATACATGCAACGCAGATTGGTTAATCGATTCCATTGTTTCTTTAGATGAATCGGTTCCATTGTTGACATTAAAAACTGGTGGTATACACAGTCGCAACGGTGATGTTAAGTTGTTAATAACTGTCTGGATTTTGCAGTTGTAGATTTTTTTAGAGGAGCTGTACTGCTGTAGATTATTATTCTGTTGGCGCTCAGGCGCTTCGACGCTGCTCCTACGGGCCGTGCAAGGACTGGGCTGCAGGCTGACCTACGGCATGGTTCGTCTAGGTCCTGCGGTGGTGAAGCATACCTCAGTCAAATCGTCAGAAAAGTAGAATTTTAATTCTGTAAAGATAGATAACATTAGGTAGATCGGTCTAAAATGAAAATAGAAAAAGATGTAAAAATAAATCTGAGACTTTTAAATTAAATTAATTCCCAGTATGAACAGCTAAATTAAATAGATGATCAGATGCGTTAGAATTAATTTAATCAAGTTAAAATAATTAAATAAATCAACCCCGAGTCTATTTAGGGAATTAATTATTTGCGTACACAACTAAATAAAATTGTTTAGGTATATTTGCGTGAATAAAATTTGATAAATTTAGTGGCATGATAGTACGAGTAGTATTTTATTTTTTGTACGTTAAAACACGAGTTTCGACAACTTCGACACGAGAGCGAATAGACCGTAAAACGACCACAGTCGGGAAGTGTTAACTTAATGAGGGACCTGAAAATGTTATTAAATTAAAATATGCTAACAAAATAAAATCAACGGATTTATGTACGTGTACTAGCACCAAAAGCAACTAAGTATTTATCTACGTATTATGTGTGTCTGCCGATCTAACGCAGGCAACATTCGTCGATCCGGAGTACCTTGACGCCGCTTTTTACTACAACGACGAATGTAAACTTACTTTTGAGCATAAATATAGTTATATTAAATGTACATAGTATATTGTTGTATCATATATGTATTGCATCAAAAACTATGTCTCAAAATCAAATCAGTTAAAGAAGGCAAGAAGAAGAAAATATAAGAAGAAGGTAAGAGTCGTACAACTAGAAAAGAGCCGTTGTACTAGAAGAGAGTTAATAAGGTTGGTAAAAGGGACCCTAGGCGAGGAAAGAGAAGAGACAAGAGGCGGGATCCCTTTACATATGGTTATAATATAAGGACAAAGGAAACTATTACTCGGATAATGAGCCGTATTTAAGTGCCAACTATTTTCTCGATTCGGCGGATAGAAAAGGTTACCTTGCTACGTAATTATGTACTCCGCAACGGGTAAGATAGTAAGCACACGGTGGAGCGTTGGGAACCGGAAGAGAACCGACCCATCCAACATTTCTGGAACTTGGTGGAGGTAAGCCACCGACGAAAAGTAATGGGTAGAGGCAAAAATACGTAACCTGAAAAACATTCTGTATTCTGATCTCGAAACCGCATAAAAGGAAATGCGGGAGGCCCAGAATCATTAGAGCTCAAAGCAGCTATGGGTAAAGTGGTACAAGCCTACACAGTGCTAAATAAAATCATGAATTCATGTCTGTCTCCTGGATTGGAGGCTACGGTAATCCTCTGGGGGTTTATCTTCTTACCGGGTAACAAGTAGTCTTTTCAGAATTAAAATTGCAATCTAAATCTTGATGACTATTTTCAGAACAAGAGAAGAGGTAAGAATATGATAAGGACAAGAGGTAGAATCATCAGGTGCATTTTGTTATTACATGCTTGCTGAGTACACTAGTACTCTCTTTTGCTATCTTTCCCCTTTCTTAGATCCTAGTCCGGCCGGGACTTATCCCGAGTGGGATGAAGGATTTGTAAGTACCGAGGAGACCACAGTGATGAGGGTGTTGGCTACGAGGAATAGGGCGAGGTAGATGTCCTATTCGACTCGTGGGACGAGTAGACTATTGGAGGGACCAAGTAGGCAAGCGTAGAGAATATATTACCCCTATGTAATTAAATAATTGTATCCAGAATCTTAGCCTTATGTGGCTACTGTTGGAAGGAAGGACAATTTTTATCTTTTTATTCTGCTGTGCTAACTCTGGTAAAAGCTTACTATTCGTTAGAGCAGTGTTCTACTGAGCAAACGAATAGTAATCCGTATTCCTAAATATGATTACCCCTATGGTAATAACACGGGACGCCGCACAGGCTTGCTTCCGTGGCCACCTAGTACGCACGTTACCTTGCCGATCTGCTCTTGTCCGCTTAAAAACTTTAGACTTCTCTCTGATGATATTCAGAAGCTTGTCCGTTTCAGGCCAGGCGGGCGTTTCGCACCTTGAGGAGCCCGGTGAAGATGCAAGCGTTAGCTGGGTTCAGACGCGTCTTAAGCAAAGCGACGCCACCGTTCTGTGCATGAAGGTGCTCGTGCGGCTGCAGGTGCGCGTGCGCGTGGGCACCAGGCAGCTACTCGACATGTCCAAGTCCAAGGACCTGTAGCTGACATTAATATTGAGGCTTACACTCATCGATTTGTGAAAATTAATCAGATCATCTAGTTTGATCTTTGTGTTTCTTGTTGTGTTGTGTGTTGGTTTTGCCGTAAAGTCTCTTTCTGCAGAACTATTGGCATTCAGTTGGTTTTGACAATATGTGCATCCGCTTCCACTACACCATGGCATAGTATTAAGGGCAATTATCTGCTGGAGAAAAACTGGATTAGTGGCAATCTATCTACCGGCAATATCCAAGATTTTAGGGGTCCCATTATCTGCCGGAAATAATTATTTTCTAGAACAATCTATCTACCGGTAATATTTTAATGTTTGCAACAATACATCTGCTGTAGAAAAAGTCAACCTATCTGCCGGGAATAAATATTGTCTAGAACAATGTATTTGCTGGTAATGTTTTAAAATTAGGTACAATGCTTCTGCCCTAAAAAAAGTCAACCGGGTCAACCTAACTACCTGGGATACCGTTTGAGTGGGAAGATGAAAAAATTTAGACTCAGGCGCGAAAATTCTGACTTAAATGCACTGTCACAATTGCGCAGATGGCAATACAAATACATCTATGCAAATGGTTCCTATGATTGAACTTACATGTTATCTCTACACCATGACATAGAATTAAGGGTAATTAACTGCCGAAAAAAAATAGGATGAGTGGCAAAACATGTGCCGGCAATGTCCAAGAGATTACGGGTCCCGTTATCTGCCAGCAATGTTTTTATGTTAGCTACAATACATCTGCCCTTGAAAAGAGTCAATCAGGTCAACGTAACTGCTGGGGATAATAGCCAAGTCAACCAGGTCAACGTAACTGTCGGGGATAATAGCAGTTACTGTTCACTATTTTTTAATTGTTTGGTCAAAATTTGTAGAGCAGTAGTGCGAATAAGGATTACATAGGTAAATAGGGAATATTTTTATAAGACCAAAATGTAACATCCTCAAGTTAATTAATGATAATTAGTATGCATCTTATCAGCATGCATGACATTTTGGAAATATTTGCATAAATTATTGCACTTGAAAATCTTAATCAAAGATTAAACATACACTTTCAATTTATGAACTCCAAATAAAAAAAGCAACCAAAATAATACTCTCTGCTACATAAACATGTTTGAAAACAATTTTAATATAAATTTCATTAAAAATGAAAATTATCAGTATTGGTTTCATCCATTTTGGAGTTGAGATGAAATAGTTATGTATTTTTAAAGTTAATAGTCTTTTCTAGTTCAAAAATAACTCAGTTTTGGATCACTCTCCACAAACTATATTTTATGTGATAGTGAAAAGGTTGCAACCTATTTTAAAATAAAGTCCATCTAAAATGAAAAATAACAAAATTTTCACTGGATTTGGAGTAAAAATGTAATAGTTATGCAATTTTGAAGTTAAACGTATTTTTCAGTGTATAAATAATCGTTTTCCATATTTTCTAATGCTTTTATTACTTTCCTACCGAGTGCTATGCTAGCCTCGACTCGACATGGGGCTCACCGGTAGCGATCGCGAAGGAGCTTGTGCTCGACAGTGGGGCCTACCGGGCAATGATCGCGAAGGAGCTTGTGCGGTGTAGTGAAGTGGCGCATCGGCTCGGACGTGGTATTCGGACCGTGCGATTAAATTTTGATGGTTTGGATCAAGGGGGACGATCGAACTGTTCGATCAGTCCTCTCGTGTGGACCACACGATTGAGTTTCCATGGTCCGGATCACGCGGGACGTTAGGGTGGTCCGGACGGCCCAACTGATCCGGGCGGTCCGTTTAAGATCGAATGGCCCACGCGCGCTGGCGGGTTTGGTGGTTAGGCGGTCCAGCCCAGTCAGGTGGCGCGGTGCGGCCTGAGCCGGAGTCTGGCTCGAGCTATATGAACAGTGATGGGTCCGAACGGCTAAAGGGTTTGACCAATTTGATTTTCCAATGTTTCTACTTTGACCAGGGTGTTAAAAATAGAAATAAAATTATAAAAATTCTGAAATAATTCAGGGGTGTTCCTGGGATGGTCTAGTACTTATATAAAATTTTAAAACCCACTGTTCATGATTTAATTTGTATAATTTAAATTCAAACTTAACTTAGGTTATTGATTTGAGTTTGAATTTTCTGAGGGTTGAAACACAAACCTAGATTTGGGATGTTACACTGATAGTCAAGATCAAAACCAAAGGAGGTCTTGACGGTCAAAATAGACTCAAGGGGAGGTCCTGACGGGAGGCCCTGATAGTCAAGATCAAAACCAAAGGAGGTCTTTACGGTCAAGATCAACTCAAGGGGAGGTCCTGACGGTTAAGATCAACTCAAGGGGAGGTCAGTCTGTTTGGTTGGTTGTATGAGATGATAGGTTTTTTTAAAATAATCTATTTTTTATTCGAAATATCAAAAATATTCCGGCGAATTTGTTTTTTACAAAAATATACGTCTGTCGCCCAATGGTTGGGCGACTGAGCAGAGCTTGATCATAGCGATGGGCGATCGCAAGATCGCCGCCCAACCGTTCGGCTTTAAAACTGCACAGGAGGCGAGCCGTTGGTGAAATTATTACAGTCGCCGCGACGGTTGGGCGATAGGTTCCAGTCGCCCAACCGTAAAGCGACAGATGTCCATCCTAACGGTGCGGCGACTGTTTCTACATAAGCACTACAGCGGTCCCCAGGCGATTCGCTTTGGCGAGCCCAAACAATCAAGGGAAGAAAGAAAGAGAGGGAGAGGAGAGGAAAAAAGAGGAGGAGAGGAGAGGAAAAAGGGGAGGAAAATAGAGAAGGGGGAGGGAATGGGAGAAGGGAAGAGAAATTTGGATTGCGAGGAGGTAAGTTTGATTTGTTTTGTACTGTATTTTTTTAAGTAGGTATTTAGTTAGTTAAAATAGTAGGTATAAGTAGCGCTCGTAGGAACATGTAGTTAGAAAAAAAAAGTAGAAAATCGAAATGTTGTTGATTTATACGTAAGTGTATTTTGTAGTGTATTTTTTTGGGTAGGTAAATAGTTTATTTAGTTAAATGAGTAGTATCGTAGCACCCGTAGGAAATTATGGTTAGAGAAAAAAAAAGAAAATCCCGTAAGTTTGTTTTATTTTGTAGTGTATTCTTTTAGTGGGTAAATAGTTTAGTTAGATAAAATAATAGTGTAAGTAGCGCTAGAGGAAATCGTAGTTAGAGAAAACAGAGAGAAAATCGAAATGTTGTTGATTTGTATGTAAGTAGAAGCGATAAAAACTTTAGAAAATCATCAAACACCGAGCGATAGTAATAAGATAAAATAAATAGATGCGCGGACATTCAACTATAGTGTTTGATAGGATACTTCAAAGGAATCGAAGTTTCGTGATACTTTTGCAAACATACGGAATGTAGAAATGTTATTTGCATATAGTCAAACCATTCGCATAACTATTAAAATGGCATACAAACTTTATTCCTTCGTAGAAGAATTGAAGCATCGTGAGGGCGTTCTACGCCCGCCATGTGACTAGCGAGTGCAATGCCGTAATGTAGTGTATTTTTGTAGCCGCAATGCCGTGTAATGTAGTTGATTTGTCGTGAAGAAAATTTATTTTGTAGTATAATTTTTGGCGTAAATAGTTTATTTAGTTCAATGAGTAGTATAATAGCACTTGTAGGAAATTGTAGTTAGAGAAAAAATAGAAAATCGAAATGTTGTTGATTTGTATGTAACTAGTAGCTTATAAAAACTTTAGTTAGAGAAAAATAGTCTGTGAGGGAGTATTATTAGTGTTGTTTGTGAGATGTATTGTAGTAGTGTCGCAGTGTGCGTGTGCTGACTATTCTTGGGTGAATAATGCGTGACCGAGCGCATAAGGAGGATGAATTATTTGTATAAACTAATTAGTAGAAGTAAATTAGCGTCCCTAATCGGATAATGCCTGCTATGGAATAGCTCGGTTTTTAGATTGAATCAATATCGCATCACACATTCATTGCGGCCTCTCGCCTTAGGGAATGAATGATGTCTTGATCATGCTGTCATGTAGTTGTCGATTTATAGGCGAAGGGTCTTACAAATGTAAATTACAATGTAGCAAGATTTGCATGTCGCTCGCTATTGGTGACTAATTGCAATGTTGGAAATATTTGCGACCATACAATAAGTCATGCCTGCACCCACTACATTGAAAGTGCATTACGGTGTTGGCACCGCTCGTGAAGGTCCGTGCGGTGTTGACTTGAGCAGTTTTGGCAAGCCACTCTGGTACACCCGACGGCGAGAATGCACGAATCGAAGATGTGAAGCATCGGGTCGACCCGCAGCTTCTCTTTGAACCCCGAGGTGTGCAAATACGACATACAAGGGCTTTGGAGTCGGTCTTCCACTTAACATCACCGGGAGTTGAGAAGACCGATGCGCACGGCAATGTGGAAGGGCTTTGTAGAAGGATGTCGCGCCGTGGATATGAGTGTGTGATACTTGTGCAACCATGCCCGAAAAGAAGCTGCGGTAGGCCCCCTCACGGATATCATCCGGTGTTGCGAAAGAAATGGGTGCCCAAAGATGTTGGTGAAGAAGAGGATCCGGAGGGTCAGGTTACTGAAGAGTTCAGAGAATGTTGCTTGTGATGAGCCCGATGCGGTACATACAGAGAGGAAGATCGGCACCGCATGGTGAGCCTACAGACAGCCGATGAAGGAGAGCATAGGGATTACATATTGTATCAAATGGAAAGCGATGACCGATGGCCTTGGTCAAGAGGAAGCTTTACAAGAAGACGACGAGGGCGCTCCGATGAGGACGGAGCTCCCATCCCCTGAATGGAACAGATTTGACGCCGAGGGTCTATGTACGCACGACGAAAGCACGAATCGCCGTGGGAGTACCATGCCACGGAGGTTTGGTTGCACTCAATGTTTGTCGATAAGACATCCTTGCAGATGCCATTAAGCCGTGGGCTATGTCTATGCAAATGGACGCTTGGTCGCCAAATCTAGCTAATAGCAAGACACCGTCAAATGCGAATGCGGCAGCCGGTTGTCCTTGGCGAGTGCACGCAAGATAGACCGAAGTATGAGACTCGCTAGATTGTCTCAAGGTGGAGCCGCACTCGCATGCTCAGCGGTGTTTTGTGCGACATCGTAACATAACGCCGACATTCATAGCTAATTTGATGTATGGAGAGATAGTGGAGAAGAAGGATATGGAGGCCAAGCACATTATGGTGGCTATTGAGAAGAAATTCAAGTACAAGATCAGCTATGGGAAGGCGTGGCGTCGGGCGTATACTATGGAAAACGGTTTGGATCTTTTGAGGCGGCGACGACAACCTTCCTCGTATGCTTGAGGTGCCGCAGAGAGAAACCCGCACGTACATTGTCGTGAAGGACATGCCATCTAAAAATCCGCGAGGTTTTTAGTAATGCATAGGGCCTTCAGAGCCTTCGTCCCTCGTGACGAGGCTTTTAGGCATATGCTTTGTGATCTCGCTTAGCGGGACCTTTTGACCGGAAATACAAGGGCAGATCTCACGCCATAGGCGCGGACGGAACAATCAAATTCGCCATTGGCCATCGATTTGTCGAAGGTGAGAATTTCCACACCGGTTGTGGTTCCTTCAACATCTAAGGGTGGGAGTTGTTGGAGCTCGCCCCGTGTGTGCGTGATCCATGATCGCCACGCCGATGTCAAGGCCATAAAAAACTTCAGAAGACCCGAGGAGCCGCTCCCTTGGCCGGATATGATGAGTAGATGGTGTATTTGCCATTTGGGGCCAACTTCTTCAAGAAGTTCCCGGCAACCCTTGGTGAAGCTATTCAAGAGGTCAAGGCTATGCGTAACCAAAGAGCAAGAAATTTGACGCTTTATGGGCGCCGCCGACTAACACAAAGAAGAAACACGTGGACGCGAGGAACCAAGGAGCAGTAGTTCGAACTCGCCGGTCCGAGGCAGAGGACCTCAAGGAACATCGAAAAGCTTCCCATCGGATCGAGGCCCAACCATTGGACAAGTGGTCTCGCCGCATGACACGGACGGGCAAGGTACGGCATAATGACCACTAACCTTGCGGAGTTGTACAACCGGTTCTTAGAGGGCTTGCTTCACTCGCCGCCATCGTGGAAGGTGTTCTCGCAAAAGACAATCGGGTATTTCAGGAGAGGCATGCAAATGCCGCACTTCATGCCATTTAACCTCAAACACCGTGATCGCTTTCAAGATTACGGCATACATGCAAAGCGAAGACACGAAGAGCCGCCGCACACGGTGTACGGATGGGCAATATGGAGCATCGCTTCGACGTGTTTTGCGGATAGAGCCGGATTTGGGACGGCTCGTTCTCTTGTCACCCACGAGGTGTGCCTTGGAGATCATGTCAACGAGCCTAGTCAGACGCGTGCAACAAATCAAGCTCTTACACAAGCCATGCTCTCATGTACTCGCCACATGCGGATCGTCGCGATGGACCCTTTGAACTTTGTGTCCGAGTATTTTTGAAGGAGAGGGTGGTGCAGGCATGGATCGGCGAGCTTAGGGGCTTGTGGTTATGGGTAACTTCGCCACCTTGGATATTGCAAATAGGATCTGGATTCGGATCTTGACATGTCAAGGGTAGCAAGGGTCGCCGCCGAGTCGTCAGATACCAATGATATGGACGGCACAAGCCGGGCGCGGTAGACGCCGCGCATCGCGCCGAGAGGGCACACACACCCGCATTTATGCAAGGCACCACCGAGGAGTAGGCACTTTATGGTTTATGCGTAGCACTTCTTTCGATGTGCAAAGAGGGACCTAAATTGCAAATCGCTGTACATTGTCATTTGTACTTTGTATTGTTTATGTAATCGCTCGCTACTACCCAATTTTCATTTGATGTACGTAATGCCGTAAGACATGTATCGTATGTTGCACGTAATGTTTATTTAAGTGTTGTAGTACTATAACTTTTTTTCGTTAGTTTTTCAAAGACCGCCCCGTAGCCTAGTACTCTTTTGATTTGTTTGTTTGCAAGTTAAATTTACTCATTCGTTACACTCGATGTTTTATTTCCGCCAGATTTGCTAACTTAAAGTTGTTTTGCGGTATGGCTCACGGATCGGATCGAGTTTCGCCTCTGGAGGAGCGATCGACCAAGTACATCGGCGCGCGCGTCAGGTCCCTCATCCTACGGGCCGCCGACGCGATCAGTGTTGGGGGTGATCCGCGACGCGACACCTCGGGGCCTCGGAGGCTAGACCCACGCCGACAGCGTGTTAGTATACGTCCACACTATCTTCTAGCGAACCGTACCTTTCGTACTGACCTTTTATTCCTTCGCAGGTTGAGCGCTGCTGGTCTACTACCTATCGCCCGGATGGTGCAGGCCACGGACGAGGATTTAACCGGCAAGACCATGGTCGGCGACGACGGAGACGCCCATGCCGCCGGCGATCCACGACGCTTCCGCTCGACCGCCCTCGCCGACAGCTCTTGTGGACCGGTGGCGACTCAGAGACTCACACTTTCCACCTCCCATTTGGGGAGATGGCCCCTACCCCGCAGACGCCTCCTCGCTTGGCCTCCCTATCGCGGAGGTGCCGCTTCCCGCAGAGCCTCCTGGACAACCGGGCGCGAGGACCTTCGCCGTGTTTCAGGAGTCCTCCCACTGTGTTGGCGGCCGAGTACTACGCCTTTTCCGGAGGCACAGAGGCACGCCCGCCTTGCGGTGGTTGTCGCAGCTTCCGCACGTGTTCCACACCGCGCTCGCGGTAGTGTCGCTACCGTCCTTTCCGCATACATGGGTCTTACTATATTCTTCGTTGTGCATGTGTCGAGCGGATGGACCTCACGCGACGACCAGCAGTGTCACGCCACCGAGGTGTACTTGTTGTCGCCTCTACGCACAATCGCTAACTACATGTTACGCCTTGCGCCTTTAGTAGGAAGGAGTCCGCCGCAAAGACGAATCGGGGAGTAGGATGGGCCCGGGTAGCGCAGTGGGAGGATGCACTACAGACCGTGTGCGTGAGGACATCCCCACGACCACACGAAGCTATGACGAGTACATTCGCCGGTACGCCCGCAGACATCGCACCAAAGCTCGTGCTTTCGCCGCCGACGAGCCCGCACCACGCGTCCCCGGATCGATCGACACGCATTTTGTGCATTTAGCGCAGACGGCACAACGCGGTACGTTACATCCTACTCCAAAATTTCGCTTGTGTTATCTCGCCATTACGCTTTCACCGTGTCTTCTTTTCGATGTAGGCGGGCATGGTTGCCGAAGCTTCGCGACGGATCGCGACTTCGGGTACGCAGAGGTTCACGGACGGTGTAGAGGGCACACGCGAGACACGGCCCGTGTTTTCCATCGCTGAGATAGCAAGGCGGACGATTTTCGACTGTTGTCGCACCAGTGCTCCGGAGGTTGGCACGCCCAACTCGTTCACACTCGCTCGTCCGCCCGCCCGTCCGTGAGCACCATAGCAAGCGGAGGGTCACCGGACCACGCCCGACATCGACGCGCCGACCAGCCGCTCGAGCAGACCACCTCCGACATCGACGCTACCGACCAGTCGGCTCGGCAGCATCACCTCCGACACCGACGCTACCGAGGAGGCCGGGTCGAGCAGACACGCCCGACAAGGAGGCGACCGACGAAGCTCGCTCGAAAGCAGAGCACGTCCGACACCGGCAGCGTCGCACTACGTCGTGGCACAGTTCCGTGCGGACAGCTTTGTACACGCCATGGCGCTAGCCGAGGGTACGTCACGTCTCTGTTGGTCAGCACGCTTCGCGTTTTTTTTATTAAGTAACAATATTTTGCTGTGCAGGTACATTGCCCTATGACGACGTGGACGCGCATCACGTGGACGCGCTGGACGAGGACGCGCAGGACTTTTTGGTGGATGAGGACCCGACACTCACCCCACACCTCCGCCCACACCGCCGAGGTTCTGTCCGGCCACAGCTTCTCGGTGCCAGACCCACACAAAGACTCCAAGGTTGCCCACCCTTTGCCGCCTCTCGGTCCTCGCCGATCGTGGTTCTGCATCGTTTTTCCTCTCGGGGCCGAGGCCCCGACACCCAGCGCAGAGGAAGGCGCCGAAGCGAGCCCGTAGGGGAGGACGCGGAGGTGGACTCGGTGGTGGCGACGCGAGGGGATGTCAAAAGTGCGGTTGGGGGTTAGTAGGGGCGGCGATCGACCGCTTAACATTTGTTCTTTATGTGATACTTATATTTTGCACTTAATATATGATGCCCGGATTACTTTTGCATTCTTCTCAGATACTCTTTCATATAATGCATGTTTGTTCAATGCATGTCAACGCTTATAGCTTAATGCACACGACACCTCGATGCAAAAGTCAACTCGATAAATGGCAATCGCAATGACGCTGGCCCACCATTTACTTACATACGCTACGATTGAACGTAATTGCGACACATCGATACAACATGTCAACTCGATAAAAGGCAACCGCAATAACGCTGCTCACTATTTAGTTACATGCTTCATGAGATTCAACATAATTGCATACGTAAGGGGACACTAGCGACGCATTTGAGCCCGCCTCTCTAATTGTAGAAGGTGCCTCTCGCAACCCACATAGAGTGTTCTCGGTTAGGCGCCTCGGGCGTGGTCATTGTCGTTGTAGTGGCACGCACATATGCAAATTAGGGTTCGCGACAAAGAAGATGCGGATCATAGGAACTTCCTATGTTCACGACCTCCTCATTGCCCCTCTCGCTGTTGATCTGCTGGTGGAGGTCGCCATTTTGCTCGCTCAGATCGTCAATTTGTGCCTCCAAATCAAAGATTCGGTTCCACAATACATCCACGCATCGCATAACAGTGTCGCTCATGGGGAGGATCGATCCAATGGTGGAGTTGCATTTCGCCATCTGCTACAAGGGACGGTTAGTATGGACGATGTATTACCAGTAACATAAACAAAACTATTTATCCCAGAGTATGGTCATCGGAAGAAACGCCGCCCACCATCGAAGGGCCATCTATGGCTCGCGACGATAAGCGCCCTCCCCGTGTCCGCATTTCGGCCACTTAGGTTGAGCACGCTTGTTTGGCATCAACCGATGGTTAGGGCCGAAGTCCTCCATCCTTTCGGTGAGAAGGTCCGGCTTCGGTGAACCCGGTTGATCGGGTCCTCGGCGCTCGCCATCGATATGTTATCACAAACGGAGAAGGTTCTTCCTTCTACGGTTTGAAGGGTCGAGTGGTCGAATTCGAACGTATGCAGCATTTTATAGGCCCGCGGGGAGACTAACAAAGCGGGTTTGCGCAGGATAAGACCACACGCCACCTTTGCGCAGATGATAAGATGACACGGGCGCTTTTGTGCAAAGGACAAGACCACACGGGCGCCTTTTGTGCAAAGGATAAGACCAAAGGAGACAAATTTTCTCAAAGGATAAGACCACATGGGCAGCTTTGCAAACCGACAAGACCACACCGGGCACTTTGCGCAGATGATAAGACCAAAGGAGACTTTTCTGCGGGACAAGACCACACGGGCAGCTTTTGCAAACCGACAAGACCACACGGGCGCCTTTGCGCAATGATAAGACCAAGGAGACAAATTTTGCGCAAAGGACAAGACTACACGGCCCACTTTTAAGACCGACAAGACCACACGGTGCGCTTTATGCGAAGGATAAGACTAAACGAGACAACTTTTGCGCAGCTTTATGGTTTAGGTTTAGGTTACGCCAGACGACTTGACAACCCCGACCACCTCGCCACTTTTTAAGACCGAAAAGACAAGACTCAGAAGAAAGACGTGAAAACACTCTACTCGCCAAATTTTTCAGACCGATAAGACAAAGACTCCATAAAGCAAGCCATGACTTCACCGCAAAGTAAGACGTGACAACACTATGCCTCGCCACTTTTTCGCATCGACTTGACAACACTCTACCTCTTCACTTTTTCGTAATTAAAATACAGACTCTCTACTCGCATGAAATTAACCACACCATGCCAACCATGGAGCTTATAAAAGAGGGTTGAACCAAACCCAACTCTCCACAACACTACACAACACATACCCAAATATGGACTCTTCGCAAACTTCTACGCGAGGTTGTTGAAGAAGCAAAAGTGGCTTAAGAAGAGGAAACAGCATAATACCCAGATAAATCAATGAAAGATGCTCCAAGACCACCACGCTTTTCGATCCCACAGGTGTGTGTGTGGCGAACCGGCAGAGATCATTCACCCACACACCTGCACACCGCTCCGGCGTATTACACATGCGGGCATCACCGTAAGTGTTTCTTTCACAGACGATTTTCCTCTCCCAACGCTCAATTCCTTAAATTTTTAACTTCATCCCCACGTAATGGCAAATGAGATGCGCCGCCACTTCTTCCAAAGGATCGACGGCCGGAGATGTACGACAGGCATTCATCCAACAGAAGGACATGTCGAACTACTCGGTGCGGGCCGAGAACTTCGGCGGTGGAAACCTTACGCATCGGACCTGCTGAGGAGGCACCAAGGCCCAAGATTTCGCCGGCGTAATCCATATCGATGACGCCGCTATCGATATTTTTACATCCTTATTACGTAAGGTTTCGCAGACGGTGTACTTACATCCATCATACAATCGCAGACATGGACAACTTCGACATACCACCGACGTACGCCCCGCGACAAAGGCAAGGGAAAGGCTCATGCGGTTGACCCTGCCGCCATAACAGATCCGGCCGCCTCGGCGAATCCGTATGGACGACGTGAGTTACGAAGAATTTACATCATTCTTACGATTTTCACTATACGGTGCCCTTACATCACGGAATCGCAGGACATGGACGACTTCGACATACCAGCCCGACGTGGACAGTCCCGCGACAAGGGCAAGGAAAGGCTCATGCGGCCGAGCCCGGCCACACAACAGATCCGGCCGCCTCGGCGAATCCAGACGACGACGTGAGTTATGAAGAATGTAAATCCTTTTCACAATTTCAAATATACTGTGCACTTACATCATGGAATCGCAGGATATGGACGACTTCGATACACCAGCCCGACGTGGACACTCCCGCAACAAGGGGAAGGGGAAGGCCGGCGAGGAGTTCAACGCCGAGCTAGCAAGGAAGGGAAAATGGCCCCGGTCCACGCAGTAGGTCAGGTCATTACGTAGTAGTCCCCCGTCCTACCCCCCATGTTTTTTACTATCCTCTAAAGGCATGTATACATACATGGTCCGGATGCTTGTGTCACAATGTACCGTAGTAGTAGCGAGGATGACTAAAGCAATTAGCCGAACCATCATGCCATGTGACTACGTGTAACGTGCTTCTGTACGCGGACTCTAATGTAGTTCTGGTTCCAGAGACCCATCAAAGCAAGACTATATTGCAAGTATGCCTCTTCTAGTGGAATCCCAGAAAGAACCATTCGCACCGACATTGAATCCTCCATGTTTTAGGCCATCTTCATAATCACAATGAGCATTCTCACTCTTCACTCATATTCTCAGATAAGCTCCATAAAGTACGACATCGACTACGCATGCATATATACGATATACGCTCAGACGACTTCATCGAGGAGAGACTCTCGCAAGATCGTAATATCACTTACCTTTGTATTTACATATCATTATCGCCTCAATCGCCCTCACAAAATTCAAATGTAAATTTACCGCGACTACAACAATATACAACGATCACAAAATGTTATTATGAAGTCCGACAAATTTCGACTCCATGATATTCTACTTAAAATAACAAATGCATCAACCAACATCGTGACAACACTATTATTTTCAAAATAAATAACATGATATAATCAGATTTGCTAAATTTAATTAACCTACAAAATGTAATATTCATTACAACCGAATTAAACAATAATTAAAAGGTAAAAAGCACGGGGGCTCTTATCGCCATAGGGTGGGGCGACAGACCTCCTGTCGCCAGAGGGTTGGGCGATCGACTGCCGCCGGCTTATTAGGCGATCGCAAGCAAGATCGCCGAGGATCTGGCGATCGGTTTGGCCGCCTAACTGCTGCGCTGATGATTTCAATCGCCCTACTTGGGCGACAGAACCGATCGCCTAACCTGCTCGGCGACTCCATTGAAATCGCCAACCATTGGGCGACAGACGTATATTTTTGTAAAAACAAATATCGCCGGAATATTTTTGATATTTCGATTAAAAAATAGATTATTTAAAAAAAATTCGAGATGATACATGGTTTTGTTTGGTTGGTTGTATGAGATAATTCTGGATGGTTGAAGATGTTGTTTGGTTTGGTGGATGCAGTTGGATATGATAACCCTTCAACAAGAGGTGGTGAGTTCATCTCCTACAATTGTGAGCATTGAGTTTAGAAATTGATTTGAATTTAAATTCGAGTTTGAAAATAGTTTTGCAAACAATTAATTATTATATTTTTTCCCAAGCCTCTAGATATCAAGTACACCTTAACAACCTCAATTAGGTCATAAAACTGATCAAGCGCCGAATTGAATCCATGCATGACTTTTGGAAACTTTTGCATATTTTTTTGCAATTGGAAAATCTCAAATAAAGTTTAAACCTACAACTCAATTATAAGTTCCAAAAGAAACCAAGAACAAAAACTCTTCTTCATCATCTGGAAATAATTTATTGAAATACTATAATAATTATCATGTATTAATATAATTTTATTCCAATTTTTAAAGCCTTGGTCAAACCCTTTTGTTTCAAACTCAAATGAAAGACCTATTCTAAGTTTGAATTTAAATTATTCAAATTAAATCTTGAAAATTGAAGTTTAATATTTTAATTGAGTCCTAGGATGTCCCAGGAACCCCTCTGATTTATTTTAGAATTTTAGAAATTTTATTCCTATTTTTAAAGCCTTGGTCAAACCCTTTTGTTTCTTGGTCAACTGTTTTCAAAACTTGGGCTAGCACTGTTGGCTCGAGCCCTACGATAAAAAATGAACAGCCCAGATGCGTTGGGCCATTTGGACCGTCCAAACGGCACAATGGATGTGAGCCGTTCGATCCACATCGGACGCCCGGTCGGTTTGGAGTTTGAGTTAGGGTTTAAAAGGGTTTTGACCGAAAAGGCCAAGAGTTTGACCGGCCGATTTAAAATACAAGAAAATTTTGAAAAATTCTAAATTTTTTGTGGGTGCTCCTGGGTTCACCTAGAACTTAGGAAAAATAATTTTGACTACTGTTCATATTTTAATTGCCAGATTTAAATTCCTTTGTACATCTGTTTTAGAGACCTAGCTAGAATTTTAATGAGATCAAAATAACTTCTAAAAATTTGGGAAAAATTATTTAAATTCATGATACTTTATCTAGTATTTTACAAAATTATTTCTAGAGACTTTAATACACACATTTTTCTGAAATTAAAAATAATCTTGATTTCAAGTCAAAAGTTTGAATTTTAGAAACAAAAATTTGAAACCAAGTACAAACTTATGAATTTTCAATAAAATTTTTTGAAATTCACATACTTTTATACATTTGAAACACAAACCATTTTCCATGATGTTACAGGGCCCGAGATGGCAGTGACACACACGCGGTGCGAGTCGGAGCCTAGCTCGGTCGATGTAGCTAGATGGTTGTAACAACCCAAACTTTGGTTTGTATTTCAAATTTATGAAAATGAGGAGAAATTAAAACTTTTGAACATGCATTGGTTTTTCTAGAGCATTTGCATAATTTGTGGCATTTGAAAATTTTGAAAACATAGAAAACTTACAACTCAAATCGAAGTTCCAAATAAACGTGGAAATAAATTTTTGGGATCATCTTCTGGAAATAACTTATTCAAATACTAAAATATTTATCATGAATTAAAATAATTTTTCCAAATTTTTAGAACTAAACTCAGCCCACTTAAAATTTAAACTCAAATCAATAACCTATTGTAGGTTTGAAATTAAGATTAAGCAAATAAATCTTGAACAGTGGGGTTTAAGATTTTATTTGGATACTAGGTCATCCCAGTAACCCCTCTGATTAATTTTGGAATTTTTAAAATTTTATTTCTATTTTTATAGCCTCGGTCAAATCTTCTACTTGGTTGGTCAAACTGGATTAGAACTCAAACTTAGCACTGTTGAGTTGACCGAGCCAACCTCTGTTGACTTGATCTAGCCTAAGCCACTCAGCCCCGATCGGTCTGAAAATCAACCACACGTGGACCGTCCGATTCAAATCCAACCGTTTCGCTCGGGCCAAATTTCAAATGAAAGCGAAGTCATTTCACCGTCCGATTGAAACGCACCGCCGAGATTGACGGAACGCTCGACCACGCTTATCATCCTCATCATTGTGAATCATTCGATTGGAAATCAACGCATCGGATTGAAAGGAACGCTCGACCGTCCAACGCCCCTTCATTTGAGCCGTCCGATTTCGATCTAACTGGCCAAAACTCAAACCTCTAACTACTCGCACTTCGAGCCACTTTAACTTGATCGAGCCCAACCGCTTAATCGCACCGCCGAGCCACACAAATGACGCACCCACGCTTGAGTCTCGCACTTGAGTCATCGACGCTGTGGCCCCACACGCCGCCTTCGCTTTCCACTCGCGACGAAGCGCAGCAGCGTGAGCAGAGTTCAAATGCCACGCTGAAGGGTTTCATGGTGAGCGCTGAAGGTGAAAAATGAGAGGAGGAGGGCTGCCCACCTTATCCCCAAATATATCCTCACAAGCCATTCCCCATTACTCTCATTCTCCCTGCTCTCTCCCCCGGCAAAAGCTTTGGCCGAGCTTCCTCTTGGCGCCATGGGGTCCCTCCCACGGCTCTTTCCCTGCGCCGCTCGGTCGCCCCCCGGCCCTCGAGCCCATGCCTGGGTCGGCTCACCGCCATTAGGCCTAGCTTGCTCCGCGGCGCTTAGCTCGGCCCCATTCTCAGCCGCCTCAGCCATTGCCATTGCCGCCTTGTCGCCTCGGCTCGGCTCGCCTGCGTCTCCCTCGACTGGCTAGGCCCGCCTCATGGTAGCTCAGCCTTCCTTCGCCACCGCCGCTTCTTCCTCCCCGATTCAACCCCTTTTCTCCTTTCTCTGTTGATTTTGGTTTTAATGTTTGCACCGATTTCATTTTCTCGATTTTACTTGTTGATGCGTGGTGACAAGGAGGTATGTGGGTCGCTATCGTGGCTACCGAGGTACTCTACTCCGCTCTACCCCTTGCTCAGGTTTCTACTCCGCCTACCCCTTGCTTTGTGATGGAATGGTTAGTATCTTCTATTGATTAGAGGATCACAGATTCAATTCTATTTACAATTTGGTGTGTTGTTACTTTTGGTCCATGCTCGCAATGGAACCCGAACAAATATATACCTTTTTCGCAATTTCAATTCTCTCTCAACCATTAATTGTTGCTTCTAGATGATCTAAGCACCACACGTAAAAAATTGCAAGACTTAACATATGAGAGTTACTTAATCAAAGAGAAACTAAATATCGATAGTTAGTCACATTTGACTCAACCAACCATGACCTTTTCCTTATATTTGATAATTTTTTACTCAAATTGAATCTATCACCGCTTCTTTCTCTCGGGTTTGCTCAAAAAGGTAACCGTAAGTTCTTTGAAAAGGCAATAAAATGCATAAGAAATGCCGATTTGCTGGTTTGAAAGAAACAAATATATATGATATGATCGCTTATGTGATTCTTGGGTTTGAAAGCTAGATATAACTTGAGCTTTTATCCTTTACAGTCCTATATTGTCAGGATTAAGAGCTATGTATCCTATGAAGAGTTGTCGGGACCCAAAATTACACTTCGACCCTTCGTATAATGCACTAGTCCAGATCACGCTTAGTGCACACAAGCAGTTAACAAAGGTGGATATCGATCCACACAAGCTTAATAATAGCATAAACGATAGTTTGATTAGTAATAATGGTTTGACCTTACTACGGCCGAAGTTTACATTTATTCAAGCCACGCAGGCTAACAGAGAAATAAAGCAAGGGAAACAAAAGCGTAGTGGCACCCCATCGATTCACCACAGTAACCGATCGATCAAGACCTCGCGATCGCACCTTCGATAAACTCGCCCTCGAAAGTCGGTGAAGACTCCTCTTCTCGCTTGATTCACAAAACAAGCGTGAGTAAACACCGTACTCGCAAGCCACACCACGTAAATGCAATGTATACATGCTGGCTTTTTACAAGGGAAAGGCATTCTGTGGCTCTTTTGCAGAAATGCAATATTTGCAGTTGAATACAGATAATAGATTGAAAACAAGTAAAACGAATAGACAATAATAATTTAACAATTTATTTCACAAAGACACACACAGCCTAAACAGATTATTCACATAGCCATATGACTTAGATCACACAGCTCCCTTCCCACACAGTTTTATGAAAATCTACCCCTAGTGTGAAATCCCGAGCATTGTCCATGATCATGACGCGCTATTCAATAGATTAAATTACACTCGCAGAGTTTGTACACTTTACCCACAAGATACAATTAGTGTAGCTAACACTAATCATAACAAAGCATTTCAGATACCTTATCTTACTATGCTAGGCCTGCCTCAAAATGTATATGTGGTCGTGACAGGCTCTGGCCTTCAATGGCGCACATGGTGAGGTCCTTAATTGACCAAGGCAAGACTTCCACATGCTAACTAAACCACACGCATACACACGATTGTTATTCACACACCCACCATCTCACACAAAGATCCACCGCTCACACAAGATCCACCACTTACCTCGCCTAAATCTTTTCCCACCCTGCTGGTTAAAGTGCAACACATGCCATAAAGACACATAGTACACACAGATTATTCAAGATTTCATATTCACTTAGTCAGATTGATAATTTGCAACTTCACAAGAATAAATGAGTCGTGGCATGGCTAAGCAATCTACTCAGACTAACCAACCCACATTGGTGCTACAATAGTTACCAACTAAATATCAACTAGGGTGACAAAGGATCGTGGCATAACAATTACACAAGGAAGGCATAACAATTTGAATTAACTCATCGCACCCAAAAGCTTTTAAATAAATACTTGAATTAAGATGCAGAATTTGAACTAAAATACTTTTGTAAACTCGAAGCAAAATGGTCAAGGGTATAGCTTGCCTTGAAATAAGTTTATATGTCGGGTCCCGGTCTTGAAAGCTCCTTCTTCTTCACTCTTCCAACAAATACAAAGTCTATTCGCAAATCAAGCACAAAAACAAAATAAATAAATAACAGAGGCAAACAACTCCAAAAAAAATATCTCCATTAGGTAGATCTTGATTTTAGACTAATTTAGAAATTTGAATGGGCTGATTTGGAGTTAGGATGCAAAAGATATGGGTTTTCAAAGTTTGAATCTAAAGAAAACCCTAGAAATTGATTTATCGAATTCCGAATTATTTCTTAATAGAAAAATCAGAATATTATGCAAGCACGACATCAGCATGACGTCAGCGGCGATTTTCCGGAATTAAAAGAATTAAAGAATTAATCGACATGCGGGACCCACATGTCGCTGACTCTACCACGGAGATCGGGTCTACCGAGCCTCTAATCTGGGCGGTGGATCGCCACGCGGCAAGACACGCTGGCGCCGACGCGGCGCCACACAGATTTACACGCAGCGGGCGCCGAGGTGGTCGCTAACGTGGCGACGCGCGGCAAAACCACGGCGAGGGCGGCGCCAACTGCTGGGACCTAGGGTCGCCGGAGCTACAACGCTACGGCGGCGCGGCGGCGAGACGCGCGAAGAGAGAGGAGGGATGGGGTTCTCAGCGCGCCTCCCACTCGACGAGGCAGGACGAGGCGGCCGGCGCGAGGAAAAGGCGGCGGCGAAGTTGCGGCTTGACGGCGAAGATGCGCCCGGTGGTTTCTCCGACGACGGCGAGGCGCGCACTAAGTCCGCGGCCGGGCGATGGAGATGGTGGTGGTGGTGGGGATGCGGCGTCTACGGTGGCGGCAATCGAAGAAATCCCACCGGCGGTGAGGTTCCTTAAAGCTCGAATCGGCGGCGATGTGGAGGTTCTCGGGTGGAATTGAGCGAGGGGTTTTGGGAAAGGGGGCGACGCGGTCCCGGGGGTGCCTTTTATAGAGGCCGGGAGGCACCCGGGCGGCGTGGCGATGAGGAGATCGTGGGCGACGGTTATGCGGCCAGGCGAATCGCCGCGGACGAGGGTCGGGGGGGGCGGCGTGGTCGTGGAGGTCGTGGCGACACGCGCGGAGGACGCGGAGCGGTTGGGCGCCGTTAAGCTCGGCTCGCCTGTGAGCTTCCATGGCGTTATCTTGGGCGTCGCTGGAGAAGAAAGCGGGGGACGAAGGTGGTGGGTCCACTGGCAAGAAGCAAAGGCGCGGCGCGGTCTGCCAATGGTCAAGGCGAAGGCTGAAAATGGGTCATGAGCGGCTCACATGAAGAATTGGGCCGAAAAGATTCGGCCCGAGAGAGGATTTGTGATTTTAATTACATTTTCCTTTTTAGAAAATACTGAGAAATCAAATAAGCAAAAGAAAATAGCAAATGCACTCAAAAAAATTCTAGAAAATTCTAGAAAATATAACTGAGCACATAGAATCCAAATAAAATAGTTTTGACCCTTGTTCATGTTGACTTTAATCATATTAAATTGTTTTGTTACTCAAAGTCCAATATTAAGCTTTTAAATTAAATTCAAATAAATCCAAATGGTGAATTTTCTCACTACAACTATTTAAATGATTTTTAAAGCTCTGAAAAATTGGGATGTTACAAGAGTACATATTGGTTTGCCATATACAAGGTTTGTCTTTTCATGTGCTTCCAGAATACTGATAAAATCCCTCAGGTGAGTTAATTTACTTGCCGTGTCTTTTTGTTTGGAGCACTGCTTGTTTTAAACTTTTGGGATACCAATTGAAAGATTGTTGTATTTCTTTAGCGCATTTAGCTTATTTATAGAAATATTTTTGTGCCTCTCATTGTGCTTAACCAGGTCAAAGGTATTCCTTGTGGAACAAAAGGTGGTGTAATGATCAGCTTTGACAAGATAGAGGTATAGTGCTATCTGTTTTTCATTTGCTTTCCCATCAAAGAAAAAAAATCCATTTACTTGTTTCTGAGATGATCCACTTCTGGGCTTGTAGCTTGTCAATCGTCTCCATAAAGAGTTTGTTTATGAAACCCTACTCAATTATGCTGTGCATTATGACATGACATGGATATATGACAAAATTCATCATGAGATAAACCAATTCTGCAGTTAAGCTTACAGCTTATGCAAAGAAGTTTATATTGACATGTTTGATCAAAGTTGGTGAATCCTTTTAGTTAATCAACTTTTTGTTCTTTCTATTATGCAGCTGTGCAATATAGGAGACCTTATACCTGCATTACTAGCTCACCAAAAATACATATACAAAGGTATACACTCCATGTGGCTAGATCATATGTTACAATTGTGTCCCCTGTGAACATCCATGGACAGTTTATACTATACTGAGTACTTGAGATGGTTTTGTTGTTGTAATATACATATCCTCTGATACTAGAGCTTGACAGCTTGTTTGGTATTAGAAAAATGCTCTTATTGATTGTTCATGTTGCATATACTGAGATCTAAAAAATACATTTATTAAATTTATTAAGTTTATACTTTCCCCTGCTATATTACTCCACAGTTGTGCCAAGAGAATGGAGTCTATGTATACAATCTGGACATTATCAAAGATGATGTTTGTGTTCTGCTGCCTTCTACATCTGAGGTAAATCCCTGCCATGGAAGTACCTTGATAATATTTTGTTCTATTATCTATGAAGCTCTTTCTAAGTTTGCCCCCATGCTTTTTTTTTTGTTAGGACCCTGTAGCATGGAGGGAATGTTTGGAGAGAATAATTTGGAGCATTCTGATTACCATGCGCGTTCCTGCCATTTATGTCCATAGAAGTAGTTGTTCTATTCTCTATGAAGCTCTTTCCAGGTGTGCCTATGATACAATTATACCATACTGATGTTTTAGAATTAGATTAGCTAAACAGAACCCTTACATTTGTACCATCACCCATCTCTCCTCCCGCACCATCTCCTCCTCTTTACTATATACACACTATTTATACCATGTGTTTGTATGGTACATCATTAAGGTAACTTTTACCATATGGCTTTCCTATTCATTAAGAGTTTATCAAACTATCGCTATCTTAATTCCATATCATTTTAATTTTACCCAACATTGTAGCAACTAGCTATTTAGAACCATTGTAGAAGAGTAAAATATAATGAAATTTTGTTTCTTGAAGGAACTCCTATAGGAAGGAAATCTATTTTAGAAGTTAGAAGTGCTTGTCAAGCAACTTTGTGTGTTTTCATTAAGCCGCTTAATGCTAGTAGGATTATTTACTTTATTCTTCGCTTTGTATGCTACTGCATTTCAGTGGCTAAGAGGTATCCTATAAAATTGGAAAGCAAGGAATCTGAGGTTTATAATGGAACCAAGATGTGCGCTCTTTATGCTGACACTTCCTGAGAGAAGGAATCATGGTGTAAAGCATTTTGTCTTGCAGCTACAGTTGACAAGGAGAAACTGATACCCCATCCGGGTCTCGCTTTATGCATCATTGGGATCTTTTTCCTCGTTATTGATTCCTTTAAGTAGAACTGTGGATATTCAAGAAAATGAATAGACTGTCATCATACATTCTCTGCTTTTATTCAAATTTTTCCATCCGACCATTGTACCAGTAGTTCAAAACATCTGTGGAGTTAACAATAATAATTATTTGATGTTACCTTTCAAGCAATTGTCTGAACTTTCACTCCTGTTTGATTCCTAGTTATTAAAAGTGCATCTATTTTAAGGAGGCATATTTGCTATTAGTTCTAGTTAGTCTAATAATCTAGAGTCTAATGTCCTGATTAGTGATGCTTTTAAGTATTTGGGAAAAGAGACAATCGAGGGCAATTAACTGCCGGCAAAACTCTTAACTGCCGGGAAAACAACTAACTACCGGGGAAAACCAATTTATCTAGGGCACTTAACTGCCGGGGGAAACAACAATCAAGGGCAGGTTAACTGCCGGCAATACCTCTAACTGCCGGGGAAACTCTAACTACCGAGGAAAATCAACTTTTCTAGGGCCGTTAACTGTCGAGAATACACATATCTGCCAGGAAATGTTTTTCCCGACAGCACTTTACCGGGCAGGCCATAAGTGCCGGGAAAACTAATTGCCGACAGATAAATTGCCTTTGAACGCAGTTTTTCCCGGCAGTTGCATTGCCCTTAATACTATGCCATGGTGTAGTGTTCGTAAATGCAAATGCCAATTCATGTTCAAACTTATTCAGGGGAATGTTTTTTTATTCAGGGGAATGTAAATTCCAGGGCAATGCCTGATCAAACTTATACAAGGGAACGTAAATTCCAGGCAAACTTAGGATATATTGGTATTTGCTGTAAAAAAATTTAGGCATCCATCTTTTTGATGTGTCATATCTGTTAGAGATATATGTATAGTGTGTTATTCCCTATTTTTATGAGGGGTTATTTGCATATTCACCTCCTGTACTTTGTATAGATATACTGGCCCATTGGCCTCATATTGAATACAAGTTGCTATTCATAACATGGTATCAGAGCCCATTAGGTTTTCCTCTTCCGGACGCGCAACTCGTCCTCCTCGCTTTAGCCGCTGTCGGCTTCCTCCTCTCTCAAGGCTTCTCACCAGAGGACCTCGCCGCCACGCTGCCCATCGCCACCAGGTCCTCCGACGCCGCCTGCCCTTCGCCGGATCTCGCCGCCGCTGCCTGCGGCCGCGCCGATCCTGCTGCCGCTTCCACGCCACCTCCACGGATCCGGCCGGCGGAGCTTTCGCCGCTGCTGCTGCTGCTGCCGCCGGGTTCGCTGGTGCTTGCCGCCGCCAGCCTTTTTTGCGCCACGCCGCCGTTGCCGCTTTGCGCTGTTGCTGCCGCCGCCGCCGCCTTTGCGCCGCTGTCACCGCCGTTGCCGCCGCCGCCGCACGGAGGGAACTTAGGGTTCCCTCCCACCGTGCGTGCTCTCAACAGGCACCCCCCCTCCCCCTCCCTTTTTTTCTTTTGCTGGGCTGAGTGAGTCGGCCCAGCCGAGAGAAGAAGAAAAAAGAAGAAGAAGAAGAAGAAGAAGAAGAAGAAGAAAAACGTCGATCTAACTGTCACGCCGTCCAGCGTCGTCTGTTAGACTTTATTGTCTTGGTTGTCGCGCCGTCCAGCGCAGTCTACCGATGGCTTTCGTTCGCCTGAGTGGTGCTGGTCTGATGATATCATCAAAATTATTATGTAGCAAGATGTTAACTTCTCATCAGAAGCACCAAAATACGGACCAGAACACCATAATTACAGGACAACATAAGTGATGGCTGCAGGGACAGTAACACACTTCTTGCTTCTCGTCAGCAAGCTGTCACAGCTCGAACCACTCAAAGGGCTAGTCCCTTTGCATAGATGGAAGAAAAAACACTTCATTACTTCACCACCTTCCAAAAAATTACTATCTAGCAACTTCACAATCAGGACCTGTCAAGCATGGCAAAAGATTTCAAGAATACGTTGTCCATGTTGTCGGCATTCTTGTAGACTGGATAGTAGGCGCATTCCGAACATTGATGTCAAGTGGCAACATCCGGTATTCGATGTCAAGATCTTTCAAGATCTTGATCATCTCTTGGAGCACTAGCTCCCTCCTCTCGAACCTCATCCCCATGTCGTGAAAGTTGATCGTGTGACGGTACCATATGGATACTTTTAGTCTGTTCGTGTCATCCACGCCACGGAGGACGCACCATGGAACCAGATACCGTTGTTCTTTCTTGTTGTCAAGGTAATCGATCAACCGGAGATGCTTTTTTGCCGAAAGTGCCTCGTGCACTCTAAGACAAAGCCGATATACACTTCAAGAAAGGCTTTGCCGAAAGTGCTACACTCGCAAAGGGCGCCGTAAACAGCTTTATCGGCAAGACCCTTTGCCGAAAGTGCACTTTATCCGCACTCTAAGAAGGCTTTGCCGAGTGCTAATCTAACACTCGCAAAGAAAAGTCGCCGGACGACGCCTTTGCCGAAAGTGTCAAGGTCAAGCACTCTCGGTAAGGTCTCCGCTTTGCCGAAAGTGCCATTGAATCAAACACTCGGCAAAGGTGGCGCTCGTGTCGAAAGTGCAACCGGAGGACACTCTAAGAATCGCCATCTTTGCCGAGTACCGCCCGTGGCACTCGGCAAATCTGCGATGTTTGCCGAGTGCAATGGCCTTTGCACTCTAAGAAGCAATGGTCACTTTGCCGAGTGTCATGGCCATTGCACTCGCAAGTAGTATGGTCACTTTGCCGAGTGTCATGGCCATTGCACTCGCAAAGTGACCAAAACAACCTTTTTATTTGTTTTTACATCCCATCCAAACAAATGTAAGATATATATATAACAAACATCATCAACATCACATATATATCATCAACATCACATATATATCATCAACAAAGACATATATATCACTTAACACCACATATATATCACAAACGCCACATGTCTCACAATATATCACAAATAACTTCACAAGTAATACAAGTGCTCCATCATCTACAACCATAATTGCAAATAGAAGTACCATTAACAACCACAAGTAGTATCACCAAGATGGCCAATGAGACTGATTTGGTGAAGGATTCATCAAGCATGAGGATCGCTCGATCCCGCCGATTGATTCTCGCACAAAGGAGAAGAGATTGCATGTGTGAGACAAGATAAATATATACCATACATGAATAAAACTTTCATACTCCACTAGGTTTGACCGTAAGCATGAACATACAAACTAAAACATTTATACTCACAGAGTAGAATAGTGAGGAGGTGGAGGTGGAGCGAATAGCGAAGGTGGCGGAGCTACACCAGAAGGGCGCCAAGACTTTGCATGTATCAAGAATCTCCGCCATCCTCCGCCGCCGGCCTCCCGCCGCCTCCACCTCTCCATTTTCTCCATCTTCGCCAGATTCCGCCCTCAGATCCTCCTCTCTTGTTCCAAATTGGCCTACAATATATTCACCCCAATGTTACAATAATGCAAAGGAAAGGTATGAAAACCAATGAACAACGAATAAATCAGAATAACCTCGAGTGCCTCCACCCGGTGGTGTGAAGTATCCCGCCGAGGTCGATGGTCGCTCGTGCTCATGCCGCTTGTTCGAACTGGGAGAGATCGAGAAGCGGCCGAGTCGATTGGCGCTGCCGCCAATCCAAGATCGCCCATGCTTTTGCCTCCTCCCACCCTCATGACGACTTCTCCATCAAGGTCCTCGGTGCTCGGATCGCATCGCCCATGGACCTCCCTTGCCATCGATGTGTACTCACTAAGGCGGTTAGGACGGTCGATTGTCAGACGCCTCGCCCGCCCTCCGGTTGTAGTCGACGCGGACGCCGCTTTGCCCTTGTGGGCCATAGCAAATGCCTTGAAGATGGAGCAAGGTGGCCACCATGTGACGCCGATCGCGAGAAAACAAAGAAGATGATTAGAAATCATGCGCATTGAGCGTTAGAATAAATAAATGAATTCACAGATCTATGTTTCACAGATCCGCGAGGTTGCGGCTACCTTGATGGTGTGCTACACCGCATCATCAACGCCGCCCCCGCACAAGTTGTGCGCTCTCCACTCGCGTGAGCACCACTTGTGCACCATCTGCTCCTCAAAGATCGATGCGCGCGACCAATAAGGAATCATCTACAGCCATCAAGTACATGACATATCGAAGATGAAATTAAGCCTACTTAATCTCAAAAGGAATCAAGATAATGTTCTATATTTACCGCAGTATCGGTCCCGGTCATTATGGTTCTTAAGGCCCCTTTGGTGACCTTCGCTCCAAGGACGGTCCTGCGGTAAGTTACGACGGCCCGATGCGCTACCGTAATGCATGTCCCCGACGAAGTTTTTTGCAAAGATTTGGTAGCCACCGTGATCCGCCTCGCCTCATGTCCGCCCCGCATCTAAAGAAATCTCGTGATACAAACACGATGTATCCATTCATTATTTCAAGAATGTCCAATGAATACGATGTATTGAGCAATGTAGTGCGAGGAAGACTTACCCACGCCTCTTGCTTCACCCGCCCGCCTTGTTGTTGAATACCTCGGGTCCCGATCTGCAAAGATCGGGGCGGAGGCGAGTGGTCAAACGAGTAGGCCGGCCCCACACTCCGGCAGACTCAACCAGTGCCAGGAAGTGCTCCTTGCACGTAAGACCGAGGATGCCATTGACTTGGCGTGTGAGCACCTCCACTCGCCACAATCGCCCGCCTCGCCCAAGTGATTAAGAAAAATTATTAATTTCTATTTTGATTTTCAACATATCATATAAAGTAGTGATAACATCTAAAGTTACTTACTTTTCCCTGTCGAATCAATGGGCGCTCTCACGAGGTATCGGTCGCCGAGGAGGCTCATGGACCTCGCAAGTAGACGCCGGCGAACTAGAGGAAGCGAACCCCTCGCTGCCGCCTCCTCCTCGCCGCCCTCCTCCTGGCCCTCCTCAAGGCCTCGCTGCCCTCCTCAAGGCCCTCCTCAAGGCCTCGCTGCCCCCTCCTGCTGGCCCTCCTCAAGGCCTCGCTGCCCTCCTCAAGGCCCCCTCCTCCCTCCTGGCCCTCCTGGGCACTCCCTCCTCCTCCTCCTCACGCGACGGGCAGAGGCGACGACCTCTCGGCGCTTCCTCCTCCTACTCTCCTCGGCTCAATGGTCCTTGTCCTTCTAAGACAAGGACGTTAGCTTCTCATCCCACCGCCCACCATCTTTGTTCAATCACCGTAATTAAAAAGAGTAAACCAATAAGCACAGATAAACAAGAAGTACTTAGAAAGAGATGCAAAATAAACAAAACGTAATTACAAAATAACATAGTATTACATGTATTAGAAATAATCTTCATGATCGGATTAGTGGATCATAAGTCTCATCATCACTATCAATCATGTCGAAATAATCAACACTATCCTAATGAGCAATGTTGCCATTGTCATTGTCTAAATGTAATCGCCAAGCATTTGTAAGTCCTTCACATTTTGCACCTCATCTCCAAATTCCCTCTTCAATAACCGCTTTCATTGTCTACTTCCATTCCGATCGCTTTGCTAAGTCTATCTCAAACCTCCTTCTAGTCCTCTTCTTGAAAGAACTCTCCGTCATATGTGTTTGGGTCTGTTGTAATCTTCATCGCTTGGGGATGTGCACTTTACCGTGTGGCGATACCTCAGGCACAATATCCCAACCCTTAAGATGCCTTATGGTTTGACACGCATATGGGAGATATTAAACTTGCGTGGCTCGTTGGGCCACAATATAGACATCGCCTCGGTAAGACTAAATCTCGTCAATTTCGACTAGCCCAAGATTAGAATATGTCCGCTCACATTTCAGATCAAACCAATGGCATTTGAATATGACGGATTAAAAGGTTTGGAACCATGAAACTTGAGTTCAGATATTTCTTCAATTCTTCCATAATACTCGACCTCATCAACGCCGGCGAAAACTCCGAACTTGTGGTTCTTCGACAATGACTCGCCAGAGCTTGTTGTGCGAAAGCGATATCCATTCACGCCATAACCGTAAAATGACTCGACCCTTATAGGCAAAGCCATCGGCAACCCGTCTCAACTCTAAGACACATAGACGATCCTCCGCCCCGCAAGCTCAAGCAGATACATCGTTATATTATTCGCACGCACGAGTAACTTGGAATGTCAAACTAAGTACGAGCTAAATTGACGGTACCTTCCGCTTGAACCAAGAAATGAAATCGGCATTCCATTTCCGCACTCGCCTAAGAAGGGTATCTACCGCCGTGGGGTAGGATCCCTTGATTGACGCCTGCATTCATGAAGAAATTCCCTGCACTAACGAGAAACAAGGGGTTGATGCGCATAGTGACGGCAGATTTAACAAGTTCGTTGAGAACTTATCGCATGTACGGTGCCACTTCGCCAAGGTTGGTCAACACGATAGCATGATATGGCGCCACTCTTCATGATTCAAGGTCTTGGGGGTCGATGCACTTGCGCTCCGAGTTGCCCTCTAAAAGGCCGAGGTTCGATTCATTTTCGCCAAAGATTGTAACGAGGGGTGGATTATGCACGCTAGGGAGGTTGTTACCATAGTATGTTGTTGTGAAGTTCGCCACCTCCTCCGTAATGTATGCCTCGCAATGGAAGCCTCGATTTTGCATTTATTTCTACATTTCTTTCAAGAACCTTTAGACATCTCTCGATTGATAGCACCAACGACTCAAGACGCCCCCCATTCGTGCCTCAGACGGAGGTGCAAAATCAAATGTCAGATCGGATTGAAGAAGCCGTGGAAAGATCTTCTCCAACTTACAGAGCAACACAGTGCCATTCTTTCCAAATCAGCAATCACGGTCCGAGATAACTCCTTGGCACAAAGTCATGAAAGAAATAGCTCAACTCGCCAAAGACTAGCCGACATGCTCAGTGACATAGCCTCGAACCATCGCCGAAGAAGCCGCCAATCCATATGTGGTAGTCATGACTCTTCATCCCTAAGACTCGTGATAGTAGATAAGTTCACTCCTCCTCGATTAGTCAGATACCCATCAGTGAACATTAACGTCTCGATCCATTCTAGTACTTCCTCCTTTGGGGCTTGCTCAAGACAAAATCGCCTTAGGCCTTCTCCATGTCTTGCCGCCGCTTAGGAGGCTTCATATGTTGGTTTGGTCTATCGCATATCGCTGCTGATCCACTCTAGCCTTAACGTTGTCCTTTGACTTGTCAAGAATGTCCATGATTGTTGCCCAAAGTGCCTCTAAGAACATTCTTTTCAAGCAGTGCATTACATCAATGTTGTGTGGAAGGAGAAGGTCATCAAAATAGGGAGCCGAGTCAAGCCCGACTTATGAGTCCACATATGTTGCTCACCATATTCCACAAAACCACCTTCCGGATTGACCACGAGACCATCTATCTGCTCACGAACCGCTGCACCACCATTATTATCGGTGGTGCAGGTCTGCCACTACGACACCTTTCAGAAAGTTCTTGATGTCTCGTCTCAATGCATGGTCAAGAGGGAGGAATTGCCGATGTTTGTCGAACGATGAATACTTGCCACCCTTCCGCAACCAAATGAACCTCGACCTTCCTTGCATATCGGGCATGGGAACTTCCGTGAACACACCAGCGCAGAATATCCCATACGCCAGAAGTCATGCAGGAGTAGTGGTACCAAACATGCATTTTGAAGTTTTTCTTTGTAGCTCTGGCCAGATGTCCATAACCCTTCCTCCCAAGCACGGACCAATTCATCAATCACAGCTCCATGAACACACCCATATTATTCCCCGTGTTCAGAATTATCAACGACAAGAATACATTCTGTCGCTGAAAGCATACGGGGGGAGATTGAGGGGATAACGAACACGGCCAACATGTGTATGGGGCAGCCATCATTCCATAAGGATTGAACCCATCTATTGCCAAAAGAACACGCACATTACGAGCCTCTTTAGCTTTCATGATGAATGCCATCAAAGTGGGTCCATGCTTCACCATCGGATGCATGTACCATCCTCGTCAGATTGTATCGCTTGCCATTTTTGTGCCATGTCATCTGCTTTCATGGATTCCTGGCCATGTATAGCCATTGATCCTCAGATGAACGGAAGGTGCCGAGGATTGTCACGGAATGTCAAGTCGCTTCTTCCGCCATCACCGAATCTACCTCCAGAACCTAGATGATTTACACTTTGGACAAGATTTTGCTTCCACGTATTCGCTCCTAAATAGGACGCACTCTTCTGCAAGCATGTATCCGCTTCATACGGCATCTTAAGTGCACGGCGAGTTTCGTGACTCGCATGCTCTTTGGCGTATAAGACCTCCGGCAGTGCCGCCAATAATCGCCAACATACCATCGGCGCCTCGACTCAAAGCATATCGACTTTAACGCCATTATGCGCCCAATGGCATCCAGCTGAGAAACTTTTGTCCGCCATGAAGGGTTTCGCGTCGCTGCAAACATGTCGAGAACGCCTTTGCGGTTGCTCGCTCCTCCTCCGACGCCCTTCAAATAACGCGGCTCGTGATAGTCATTTAACATGTCTCTACCCCTAAGACGCGATCATAATCCTCGACGCTGGTCTCACCACCTCCTCTCATACGACGGCTTCACCATGGTAGACCCACCGTATAGTCTCGCCAGAATCCATTCTTCCAAAGATGTTCCCCATGACCTTCTTCGCTTGTCTTTTCCTGCTTGCACATTTGTCGCAGGACGCAAATTTACTCGCCCTTTAGCGCCCACGCCAAATGCCCGCTCCAAGAAAGCATCGGTCTTGTCGATCCATTCATTGGTGACTGACCGACTTGCGCGCTGCGTACATCCACTCACGGTCCTCCATCCTCTAACATATATAGCGGCGAGTAATATAAACATCAATTGCATCTACACGACGCTCCTACTATCTAATAGGTGAGGATAGGTCCTAATCTCATCGCGAGATCCAGATGAGGTTAGTTTCATGTTTCATTTTATTCGAGATGATTTCAAGAAGATTTCTCGCCGTTCTCCAAATACACGCCCCGCCACGGAGAGTGTGTATCCGGAGAACAACAGGAGATGATGCCAAACTCGCTCTCGGACGGAGCAGCACTCATGGAAACTAACCCCACCCACGCATCCGCTGGCTGTCCAAAAACGTGGACAATTCAAACAGATATTTGTTTTAGATATGGAAATATCTCGTGATATTTCCAACCGTATTCTTTCAACGGAGACGCTTAATCGGGTTACGGATCTACGCACCATGATACGGAAAGAGGGGTTATACCTAGGTGACGGTGGAGTCAAAGCTAAGCGGGCCGTGGGGTCGGTGCAAGTGGCGAGGCGACGCGGCAGTGCAGACTCGCAGCCGGCGAGGAAGGCGATCGGGTCGCTGAGGTACTCCGCGCCGCCCGATCGCTCTTTCTCTCGCAAAAAAGAAACATAAACTCGCAATACAAAATTTCAAGAAGACTCTCCTCGCACGGTGAGGTTTCCAAACCCGAAGAAAACCAACGGCACGATGGCCGACATGCACCTATATATGAACGGCACGATGGCCGACATGCACAAGATTATATCCAACCACGATATATAACAATGTCACAACCACTCCTACGACTACTTAGACTACCACCATCGCTATTTCTACCACTACTACTACCAAGAACTACTAGTAATACTACGACGACGACGGCAGATGGCATACCTAGTGGGCGCCGAGGGCGACGGTGGTGAGTAATAAGGCGCCAAGCGCTAGAGCGGGCGGCGGCGGCGGCTGCGCATACTGAGCTCATGCCAAGTGTGCGGTGTGCGGTGTAAGGGGGTCGATCGGCCACATGGAAGAATCTTTGTCGAAAGTGCCCCGATCCGCACTCGCAAAGAGGGGAAAAGAAAACAGGGTATGGAGGAGGAAGAGAGAAAAGTGAAACGATTTGGAGTTATATATGAATAACATTTGGTGGGAAATTTTAGCTAAGTTTAGTGACAAAAAGTTATTCCATTCCGCAAAATTCAAAAAGAGCACCCCTTCCATGGCTTTTGGCTTATAGGCTCAAAATAGGTTAAGCTTTTTATAAATTAGATGAAACAGGCATCCATTTGTTTAGGCTTTAGCTTTTTTTAAGCCAAATAAAAATCCTAAACAAACAGGGTCTAGGAAATGTATATAGGCACTTAAAGTAAGCATGAGAAAACAACAATTAAAGCATATAATCTGAATCCTAGAACTTGAAGGACTTGGTAGCGACAGGGTACTCGCAGGGTTGTAGGACTTGGTTGCATTACTTGGCTAGTGCAAGAATCAAAGTAGACTTACCATCTCAAGAAATAAATTTCTCAATTATGCATGTCGTGTGTAACCTAGATAGCATCAAGTGATTTGCCATGTTTACTATTAGAATAAGCAAGAACACTTGGATTCAAGTGTGGTTAACTAAATGAAATGGTCGAACCTACATTAATAATCTATTATCCTTCCTTGTAACATGCATGAGCTCACTCAAACTAGGCATGTTTAAGCCCGATACTTGCTGGACTACAATTTAACTATGTGATAATGCCAAAACACACATTTCTTTTCTTTCTATGGTTTACAACAGTAACACAAGACAAATGGTAACGAGTAACTAAAAGATAGAAAGATGTTAGGAAACTTCAACAATGGCCCGTAGGATATCTCGAATCGATAGTCAAGAACTAACAATTCATTGACAACAATATTGACATCAAATGTAGAATGCATACTTGTGAGATAGTGACAACGTTGGGACAACCTCAAGTACTTGTCAACCACAACCAAATGCTCTCATGCTCCCTCTCGCAATCAAGATGATCAATGGAGAGAATGATCGGCATCTATACTACTTATCTATGTAGTTAATAAAAGTTTCTGACAGACTATCATCTTGCATTTTGAACACTTAGATGGTTAGTGCAATGATGTCTCATTCGGGAGCTATGGGCTCGAACCCATTGCCAAGCAATATTTTTTTGTTCCTGTCCCTTTCTTTTCTAAGTATGTCACATGAATTATATTTCGACAAAGATGTAAATCATGTTTAGGAATTTCAGAACACCTCATCGACAGCTTCTAAATATCACAACACAATCTGACGACGTAGCTTCCACAGTAACATCTAACACACTAATCATCAACACTTAAACACGAACAAAGAATTAGCGCTCAAAATACCAAAGTATCGATTTAAAGCAATTGTGAAATAGCAGGAAGAAAAGAGAAGGAAGTGGAAGAAATGGGGATGTGGATCAACCTAGAGTAGAAAGGGAGGCAAGGAGTAGTAGATGCGGTCGAGGGGTCTCATGTGTCAGACGCTGCTAGAAGTTGACGTTGAGGTCACCGCAAGCTTGCATGAGGAGCAAGAACAAATTGTCGAGGTGGCGAGGTCCTCCTTCTTCCTCCTCCTCCTCCTCCTTTCTTTCTCCTCCTCCGCGCTGGCGCGGCGGCGCGGCGGGCGGGCGGGCGGCGGCAAGGCGCGGCGCGGGCGGCGGCGGCGCGGCGGCGGCGGGCGCGGGCGGCGCGGCGCGGCGGCGGGCGCGGCGGCGGCGCGCGGCGGCGGCGCTGGCGCGGGCGCGGGCGCGGGCGCGGCGGCGGGCGCGGCGCGGCGCGGCATAGCGGCGCATACGCACAAGGCAAGGCGCAGGCGGTAAGGGTGGGGCCGATCGGGCTAATGGAAGAATCTTTTGCCGAAAGTGCCCCGATCCGCACTCGCAAAGAGGGTTTTTTAAAAAATTTAAAATTTTGTCGAGAGTTCCTCGACACTGGGCCTTTGAGATTTTTTATTCAAGAGGTCTAAAAAGGCTTTTTGACTTTTTCGACTTTTGATAAATTTTTTAACTTTTTCAAGAAACACGCATTTATGCTTGCAAACCAAGAATCTCCAAGAAGTTGTCATGTATTCTTCGCTTTTCGCTGGTTTGCAAGCATCGACGTGATAACTTGCGCGAAACCTTCTCAAATTTTTATCACAGCCTCCACATATGATATCATGACATCTTCCCAAGTTTCATGATTTTCGACTTCGCTTGCTTTTTATACAATTTAAAACAACTCGACCGCAAGTTCATGGTCATGTTTCGTGAACAAGATGTTCGAAATTGGTGGTCTGCTCTCGTTACGGCCTCACATTATACTAAATAACATGAATATCATTTTTCCATTCATTTTTTTTCATTATTCAATGACTAGCGCTTATAATTTGAATTATCCAAGAAAATTCAATTAATTCAAATAAATTAAAGAAATATAGAAAAGTCCGAGAAATGTGCCAAATTGGAACATGGAGTACCGTATTGTATGAGGACCGCAGAAAAGTTTGGAGGTCAAAAGTGGAAAAAAATATAGTTTGCCGAAAGTTCAGGGATGACACTCTAAAAAGGAGCCTCTTTGCCGAAAGTGTCGAGAAGACGCCGCAAAGGAGCCTCTTTGCCGAAAGTGTCGAGAAGACACTCGGCAAAGGGTTAACGGCGTCACGGCATTTAATCTGTGGTGCCCTTTGTCGAGTAGTTCGGTTTGCCGAAAGTGCCCGACACTCGGCAAACCATCTCTTGCCGAAGTGCCGATGTTTGCCGAGTTCTTTATATCCGCACTCTCGGCAAATAGCCTTTTTGCCGAGTGCCCGATAAAAAGCACTCGGCAAAGTATGGGACACTCGGCAAAGAAGCCGTCTCCGGTAGTTGAAATGACAAGACTGATAAACCTAACATGTACAGTCAAATCATCAGAACAGATAAATCTATATACATTCTTCTACATGGTTAGATTGCTCAGAACGAAGAGACTTTTGGCATGAAAAACTGAGGTAAGAGCAATGGTACGTACTGCAGTAGTCTTTCCTTCATGAGGGCCAATTTCTCCACTGATGTAGCGACATGAACAGAATAGTCAATTGCATCTCCCATATCAGGAGTTCAGGACTCCTGTAGTAATTCATGATGGGTAAGATGGCGAGCTGACTGTTGGGATAGTAAACTTTGAGGTTGTCATATCGGAGGAAGATTGTTGTCATGATGTTCATTTCCTCGACGACCACCTGAAATTTGAACAGTTTGCAACCAAATCAATTAGTGTGAAGCAATCCTTCAATGTAGATAAAGCAACAAGAATAAATTTAACCTGCATTCCATCTACTTCACAACGATCACCAACATCAAAAGGATGCATCACAAATAAGAACACGATCGCCTCGAAGATCGTCTTAAGGGTGTTGCCAAACATGAAAACTGCCACAAGAAGCTGCGAGCTGAGGAAGACAAAGAAGCGTGTCGTTGCTATCCCTAGAATGAGAAGCCAGAGTGCAAACACAATAAGCCCAACAACAACATTGGCCATCTGGTGGAGCTTGTTCACTGCAGTTTTCGTGTCATTGAGCGTTAGGGCAAGAGCTTTGCGCTCTCTGAATGCGTTTACCTACAGAACCCACATGACAGTGATAGAAGATCACGATTAAGCATGGCACAATTTCTTTCCAAGATAGAGAAGGATCCGTGTCAGGATCATTACCACCCAGTTCTTGAGTGACCTCTTGCTGACCCTGTTGTGCTCCTGCGCTCCTTCAAAAAGATCCATTGCTTTGAGAGCTTCCTCCTGCCTCATGAAACGCATCAAATCTGACAAGTATATGTGCCTGCAACACGTTCACAATTCAGAATTGGATCAGCATATTGCTACGACATTTGAAACAACATTGTAAATATTAATCCAGAACAAGTGTAAAAAAACTCACTTGGATCCAGGTTTGGCGACATTGTGGAAAATCCTCTTGGCAGCAACCTTGGCCTCGTACTCACTGTGTATCTGTGTCGCCAGCTCGTCCTCCTCGCCTGTCGCATGCTTGATCTTCTCGTCCATCGTTGTCAGCGCTCCATACCGAACAACCTTCATCAACCTCTTCATGCTCCACGCTGAGATGTTCTTCTGGCTGAGCCTGTGAAGCTGGTCGATCGTAATCCCTTCATCGAAATGCCGCTCGGTTTTCTGCCTCTGCAGTTGCTTGCTGACCCCTCCTCGCCGAGACGCCGCCGTCGTGAGGCGTCCGCTCTTTGGCACAGGCCCAGACTTGCCAGGCATCGCCGCTGCTTGGAGCTCATTCGGGATGGCTGCCCCGGCGCTCTGCAGCCTCTGCACCTCGGCAAGCATGCGGCTCTCGTCGACCAACGGCGGCCCGGAGAGGGTCTCGATGACATACTGGTTGAAGAGCGCGTCCTGGATCCTGTCGAAGTAGGTCGAGACGTGGAAGGACGAGGCGAGCACCTTGAGCAGCAGCGTCGTGATGAGGCGGATCACCGTGGCGACGAGGAGGCAGCACAGAACCTTGGTGACGTAGGGCAGCACCAGCTCGTGCGTCTCCCGCTTGACGTCCTTGTCGAACAGCAGGTGCCAGGAGACGAGCGCGAGGCCCAGCCAGAGCACGTTGCGCACGGCTCGGCGCACGCCGTAGACGAAGTAGAGCACCTTCTTCCGCAGCAAGAAGTTGCGCTCGATGAAGAAGACGGCGATGCGGATGACCCAGCCGGAGACGAGGCGGCCGCAGATGAGCACGAACACGAGGAGCTCCCACTTCCAGAGATGGAGCCCCGAGATCTTCTTGTTGGACAGGCTATGTATGGCGAGGCTGCAAACCAACGCGGCCACGATGACCACCAGGCCAACCCATTCCAGGATGATGAGGCAGTCGACCGTCTCGCGCTTGAAGTCCGAGGTGAGGCCCTCGTCCATGAATGGGTCGTCGTCCTCGTCGTCGAAGGCGCCTGACTTGCCGACGGGACCTGACTTTCCAATAAGCCCCGACTTGCCGATAAGGCCCGACCGGAGCTGCCCGGATTTGGGCGGCCCCTTGTTGACAAAAGACTTGCGCTCGCAGCGCTCCGCCTCTGCGGCGGGGCCACTCGACGGCGGCAGGGGATCCATTAGCCGGGAGCGCGTCTTGCTTCGCGGCAATAGGCCTGCCCCGGTGGACGTCGACGTGCAGCGTGTCACCTCGGCGGTGTCCCCTGCGTTGGTAGCCTGGTTTCGATTGTCGACGGCGTCGGAGGAGGAGGAGGAGGAGGCCGACGACGACGACGGAGAGAAGCGCTTGTGGGGGTCTTGGAATGAGACGCGCAGCTCCCGGGAGGCGGAGATGGACGCGGGCGCGCGCGGCGGCCTCCTCAGCTCCTCCATCTCCAGGTCGGGGTCGAGCGACAGCTCGCCGCCGGCTGCCGCCTGCTTGCGTAGGAAGCTGCCAATGAGGCGGCTCGGTGGGTCGTCGCTGTTCTCCCCACCAGCGCTCAGCGCCGGCGACGCAGGTGACTGCGGCGGCCGGTTCTTGAAGCTGAACGACTCGCCGTCACGGCCAACGTCGTTCCCGGCGCTGGGCGAGGTCGACGCGCTCGACCCCGACCCGGACCCCGGGACCACGCCCGCCCCGCCCGCAGCTCGCGGCGTGTTCACGGTCGAGCTGTAGTTGGAGCTGTGCCCGGACACGTTGGCAATGCCGCCGGCCGCGTGGAGGGCAAATGAGGCTTGGCCGTCATCATCGATCTTGACGACGACCTCCCGGCGGTCGCCGTCGCGGTCCTTGTCCTGGTCGAAGTCGAACGAGCCGGACTGAGACGACTTGTTCGACCCGTACAACTTGATGCTGCTCTTCCGCCGTAGATCCATCGCGCGGGATAGAGAGAGCCCGGCAAGCAGCTTAGATTACGGGTTTCAAAACAACAAAAACCGATCTTCGATGATATCTTCTATTCGGAATCCCACAATGAAGTAGGTTTTTCATCGTATTACGAAGGAGGTGGAAAATAGGAACAAAGCTATTTTAGCTTCAGGCTTTTGATTTTGTTGAGCTATGTTGCTGTTGCAAGGTGTGACTAAGACTTTGCTTTTGTGTTGTTGTTTTCTTCTCTCTTTTTTATGTTCTAGGTTGTAGCAGTTAGGCCACTAAAATTTGCTTTTTCCTCTAGAAGTGACCTGCAGAGTTCCTGGCCCGGGAAGTTAATCAGCAACTCCGGAACGGGCTGGCTCGTTGGTTATTAACGGGCAGACTCGGCATGGAACGCGCGACGGGGCGGGAGATAGCGGCGTTTGCTTGGGCCGCCTTCGGACACGCGCATCGCGCGGGGCGCGGGGCGCTACGTTTATGCAACGCAAGCCTCACGGCGCGACACGGACGCACGCGTGCGTGCACCTGCGGCGAAAACTGTTATTTCGCGGCTGGGACGAGCAAAAAGCCGAAGCTTTTGGTTCGGCGGGGAGAGCGGCGCGAGCGTCGGCCGGGGCAGGATGGAAATTTAAATTAGCAATGGGCGTTTACGTGAGCGGGGGAGCCTTGCTTGGCTGTAGTATATATCGCGGAACGGCGGGCATGCGCCGGAGACGTGGCTGCAGCATGGAAATGCGGTGCTCTCCGCAACCAACGGCGGGCAAAATAAGTTGGGTGGGGCTGTGCGGTCGTGGTGGTGAACTCTGGTGGGCTAGTGGTGGTTATTTCGGCCCTCTGGACCTCTTTTTTGGGCGCTTTTGATGTGCGACCCAGACCCTCACGTTTTTTTTTTGCTTGTGGTTTGTGGATGGTGACTGATGAGCCATAAATGATCGAAAAAGAAGTGACGGACCATGGATTGTCATATGCGTGGACTGCTTTTCTAGCCCATCTAGGAAAAAAAAGGCCCAGAATGCCTGGTACATGATTGAGAGATGATTGAGAGGGAGGATGGGTCGAATTCGTGTCAAGTACACGGGTAGATCTGGGCCAAACAGGTTTAGAAGGACTTAACGGCTGCAGACCTTTTAAGCCCAACAAAATCTTCGCAGGCTAGCAGCGGCCCACGGAAGTTGGAGAATCCCATCGAACCGGCCGAGCCTATCGCCGGACGACATTCAGACACCTAACATACAAAGCTCAGCGCCTGCTACGATTCAGTTCGTGGATTTGGGGCTTACACGAAGATTAACGCTTTACAGGGAGGGAGTCCTTGAAGTGTCTACGCTACGCTCCAGGTGAGTTTTGTGTTTATAAACAATGCAAACACCAAAGGCAAGGCTTGTGATGGGACATTTGAGCTTAGATCATCATGTAGCTAAGCCTAGCCCAACTGCCGCGCTGGAATTTTTTGTTGTTAACATCAAGAACTGCCCTTGCTGATAGTGATAGATATTCCTACCTACCTACATAAATTTTCCTCTTCTTAAAAGTTGCTTTCGTTCGACACATTTAATTTAGAGTTGTGGGGTCATTTGCATCAATTTTCTATTTGATTCCTCATGTTCACAGACTTGTTTAAACTTAGACACTTGTTATTCAAGGAGATCAGATTTTGTGGATTTGGACACATTGTTGATGAATACAAGTATATAACAGTTTTTTTCAAAGTAAATTAATCCAAGCAGACTAGGATTCATATGTTAGAAGTTAGAACATTGCTATGAGTACTTTTAATTTTTTTTTTTTTTATTATATGACTCCTAATAGCATAAGTATCTACAAACAAGACCACAAGTTAGAATATGCAGTGCAGAGCCTATGAATTTCTGGCGCAACTACAAAGCATTGGCATTAGCATTAGCTTCTGATGGTGACATAAGAAACACTAATCAAAATTGTTCCAACAATTACTCATAAGTAGAAATGGCCTGCTTTTTATACTATGAAAAGGAACCAGATTATCCAATACTTCATTTCATAAGTATCATCTGAACATACTTATACTGTTCTACACTTAATGTCAAATACTGTAATTTATTTTACACAAAGCATAACTGATGCATAAACAACATTCATATCTTATGATTTGCTCACATGTCTCAGCTTATCCTTGGCATAAACACCTAGAAGATCACAAAATTACTGTTATTTGCTTGGCGTGGAGTTGGCAAGCAGAATTCGATACATCTTCCTTGTGGAATATGTGTGATGGTTTGTTTGCGTCTGCCACTCTCATTCATGGATGTCAGTGCTGGTTCATTTAGATAAGCATAAGCACTTCGTTTCCACCTGCATCCAGTGGGAGAAGATGGTGGAATGTTATATCCCTCACGTGCTTCAAATAATTCATAAGGCTTCTCCAAGGACTTTAATTACACTAGAATACAAGTATGGGATTATTATCCGCGTTTGAAAATAGCCTTGTTGGCACTGTATCACGAGAAACAATTTTTTTACATATATATGCTTATAGTATGACCTACGTTACTTCTTATTTCAATTCTCACAGTTTTAATGGATACTTCTTTACCATAAGTTCTATGGCATTGTGAGTTTGTGACAGGACATCCAACTAAGGAATTGGATTTAGATGAAGTGGGAATATGGGGTACATATTATTTTCCACATTCTATATATTTAGAAAGGGACGCACTATCAGTGCTAGTGCAACTTCAGAAAAGTGCGGAAATAATATATAACATAATACTACAGAGGGCTTACCGATGTTTGATGCCAATCCGTGCCTCAGTGTTATTGGTGGCAGCTGCCACCATCCTGCTATTCTTGGTGATGTCTCTCTCCATCCTCCTTGCCTCGTCTCCTTCGTTTCCCTCCTCAAGAATCTCCCTAATCATTTGCTCGAAAAGCATATAATCTTATATCTGCTATCCAAGCAATTCAGTCACTCCAAGTTACACGATCACAAGATACTGCACTGATGATTTGTCTGCTCTAACAAAACTTTCGTCGTCTTTGATGATTTATTTGCTATACCAAATACTACACTGAGGTTGAGCTGAGATTGGAAGCCAACCTTAAGTGTCATGGCTTAACGAATAAATATACTTCATCAATGACACGGACTGACCTTAAGTGTCATGGCTTTGATTCTTGCGGCCTCCTTCTCAGCAGCAAGGCGCTGCTCCTCTTCCTCCATCTCCTTTCTCCTCCAGAACTCATCGATCTCTGCCCTTATGATGCTGTAAACCGGGACTGCCATCTTTCCTGGGGCTTTGGGAGGCTGATTTGGTGTCTGCGGACGTCCTGGCAACAGGGACCGTCGCACTCGAACACCTGCTGTCTTCCTTGGAGTTGTTCTTTGTAGGTTGAGATGTAACAGGGTCACCTCATATGAGACCGGATTTGCTGCATACGGGGGTAGCTGCCCCCGTCCTACGAAGCGTCGATGTATGCGCTGCAATGCGTGTGTGCACTGTGCAGTGCGCTTTATTTGTTGATTAGTAGAGTTCTTGAGGTTCGTAGCGTCCTTATCTCTTCCCTCTCCCGTCCCCTACCGATTGCTCTCCCCAATCCCTCCTCACCCTCTCTCTCATGCGCGGCGGCGGCGGTCTCTGGTGCGAACAGCAGCGGAGCGCCGGCCGCACGAGGTTTCCGGCAGCGCGAGGTTTCCGGCAGCGCGAGGTTTCCGACGGCGTGGTTTCCGGCCATGTGAGGTTTCCAGCGGCGTGAGGTTTCCCGACGGCGACGAGGTTTCCGGCGGTGAGATTTCTGGTGGTACGAGGTTTCCGGCGGTGGGGGGTTTCCGGCCGCGCAAAGTTTCCGGTGGCGGTGGAGTTTCCGGCGGCAGCGCGAGGTTTCCGGCCGACCTTTCTTCCACGTTGCTGGCTGTTCTTCCGTTCTTCCGGCCACGTCTCTCTCTCTCTCTCTCTCTCTCTCTCTCTCTCTCTCTCTCTCGCACGGCGCGGCGTGGAGCTGCAGCAGCGCACCTGCGGCGCATGGCTGCGCGGGCACATAGCGGGCGGGGTTGCACAGGCACAGAGCGACGCGGCCAGGGAAGGCACGGCGATGCGGTGCGGGGAGAATCGCACTGGCGGCGCGCGGGCACGGCGGCCTCGCTGGGGCATGGCTTTGCTTGTTAATTGTTCTTCATTGCGATTGCTTAGACCTTCCTAATTGTTTGCGTGGATCTTGGTGACATGCATCGGACGGCTGTAGGTGGTTGGCAGGTACCCCTCGGGTCAGCGATGTATTTTCGTATATATACACCTTCAATTTTCCGATCTTGCGTTACTACTGAACAAACCTAGTCACAACTCACAAGTCATAAAGCAAAAACTTGACTAAATAAGATTGATCTGGAGACTGGAGTCATTTACCATCATTTACGTCCTGATGAAAATTCAGTAAACATTCTATCATCAAATATAGTTCAAACCATGCACAGCAAAATGTTGCATTCATGAATTTAGACCTTGAAATAAGCAACGATACAATAAACTTAAAAGATACTTTGTTTCAACGTGATATTGAAACAATAACAAATAAAATAACATACCATTAAAAGTACTAAAACAATTGTAATTTAAACTAACATAACCAAGGAGCCCAATATAAATAAGTCCAACTCTGGAGATCATTTCCCCATTTGTCTTTCTACTCGTTCAACCTTTAATAATGAGGATTAGCACTCGCGTTGATCCTCATCTGGATGACGAAATTGACGTAGTCACGTACAGTCGCAAGGGCATTCATTAAGGATGCACGAAGACCTATAGATAAACTAAAAAAAATTAATACAATATTTAGAGGGTTGTCGTAGAGAGGTAATTATTATAAAAATACAATATAATTAGTACATAGATGCCTTTGAGAATTATACCTTCCAACTCGTCGGTATAGATTGAGCTTGGGAAAAATATGAGTTCACTCTCTACCATGGTCGACAACCCGCCTAAAGATGAATCATAGTATAAATTTAAAAGAATTTATATATATGCATGCAGTGAAAGCAAATGTATATTCTCCTTACCAGTGGTCCTATTCACCTTCAAGAGGGTAGCGGCCAGACAATGGAAGTCGGCCTCTACTAGACACCATCACGTGATGTGGCACGCCACATGGAAGTCCTTGACTCATATGAATGGCAACTCTCGGCTGTGCATTTAGGAAGGAGTGAGAATCCAAAAATACCAATCGTATTTAATCATCAATAGTTGAAATAGTTTACATTGCCTATACCCAACATTCATCAGAGATATCCCTGGTTGGCGTCCAATGGGGCCATGGTTCGTTCGTGGTACTCAATGTTGCCAATGTGCACGACCGTGCCAATGACATCTACAAGGGATCTAATTATGATCATGCATGTAATTAATTAATGGCATAGTATTGTATAACCTAAGGCATGATTGTGCATAAACCTATATGTAATGTAAATCCCCCCAAAAAAAAGGAAGGGCGAAAGTAATTCTTAGCAATGGTTATCATCTCATCTCTACAAATAATGATTATCCGCTGTCCTAGTTGTTCTTGCAAGGAAGCATAATTTTACAGTCCTGATGTCTGATGGCATCTATTTGCAGTACTGACCAAGGTTATTAAAATCACGATTCTAGTCGTAGAATCATATCCTACGATCCTACCAACACAATACGACTGAAGTCGTATCACGAGTCGTATCTACTAGAATCACGGTAGAATCGCGCTCCTAGTCGTAGAATCGTATAGGATCACGTAGGATTGCAATCCATTTCACATTCGGAACGACACAGCAGTTTGGTTGCATCCTGACCCTTTATTTAAATTGGATGGCGGATATCCCTTCGTAACAACAACACTAAACCATACAACTATTGGGTTCCTTTCCCAGCTCAATCTCTTCCTTATTGCGATTGTTTCTCTGTCTCCTCTCGAATCAAGTTTATTGCGGCTGCTTCTCTCTCTCTCTCTCTCTCTCTCCTCTCGAATCAAGTTGCCCGCATCGGCCTTACCGGCGAGCATAAAGAGGCGGCTGGCATCATGGAAACCCGGTGTGCTCAAAGAAGGCAGCCTGGTTGGTGTCTTAGCGACATCTAATCAGGCAATAGCGTGCTTGCAGCAAGCTGCACAAAATTGAGGCCTAAAAAATTTGGTGTTAGGTGCTACAGTGAGTAGTGGCAAATAGGAAACTAGTAAGTATTATTTCCTCTTTAAGATTGTTTCTTGTGGTAAGATTTGGATATAGCGTATTGTTTCTGACATTTAGATATGGTTGCTTGGAAGAATAAAAATTCATTTGATTCTTTATTTCTTTTACTTGTTTTGGGTAAAATGTCAGCTGCTATTAATTTCTAGCAAAAATACTAACTCTACAAGGAATAAAGCTATGTGTTATTTTGGCAGACAAACATTGCAAAAAAAAAAAAGCAACGGATGATGTTTGAGAGACCAAGTTTCAACAAGGAACAGGAGGGAACAATCAAGCTGTGCATGTGAAGAGGATAGGCAACTACTAATTAAAGTGGGTCTCAAATGATTACATAAGAACTTTTATCACTATGGGAATACATGATAGATTTTAAAAAAATATAGTTTTTGGTAGAATCAGGTAGGATATTAGATTCTATGATTCGATTCTACAATGCAATCCCACCGGAGCACTTCCGATCTGATTCAAGATCGCGATTCTGATAACCTTGGTACTGACACAAAAATAATTATATCAGGAGAATTGCATCTAAGCATGGATGAATTCACCTCATGAATTGAAAGGAGAGAGGACTAACTGTTGAGATGGGTCATGCAGGGCGACCTCATGCACACTGGACAGTCTTTTCTGAGGACCCCAAAATTATATTAAAACAAAGAAATAAAACCCGTTATTATTTAATCAAATCAATGGATACATGGCATAATATCAGAAACCAGTAAAGAGACAAAGCGGGTGAAACGTGAGAAGGAACAGAGGCTACCCATGTATAGCTACACTTCGATGGAGTCCAGGAAGAAGATGGACGGCACAAAGGCGCACGGGACCAGGAGGCGAAGACAACGTAGACCTGGCCTTCGCCGCCACCCTAACACCTCCCTCGCATCGTGATGCGGCCGACCGGGGTGCATGTGGGGAGTACGCGGATGGCGGCCGCGCGGGTGAGCGTGATTGAGATGCTAGTGCGCCACCTCCACGTCGACGATGGACTGGACAACGACATACGAGACCAGGAGGCAAAGACAGTGCAAACCTGGCCTTTGTTGAAGAGAACGCAGGTGAAGAAGTTGCGTGGGGTGAACAGAAGAGGAACTAAAAATCGATATTTGGGGGGCAGACCCACCTGGCGGCGTAAATATTTTCAAGAGGAGGGGTGGAAGGGAAAGAAGAACACATCACTCATCAGCACTGGAGTTTTTTTAAGTAGTAAAGATATGTTGTTGGTAGAGTCAATGTCTTCTAGTTAAAAACAAATGAAAATGGAAAGGTACTTTGGGGTGATAAAGAATAAGACTGAAGTTTGTGTCAAGAAACAAAATGAACCCCCTCACACCACCGTACATCAGTGTATACTAAATATTTATAGTCAGTCAGCGACAACTGTTAATTTGAAAAGAAGTGCAGTAGAAGCTCAGGTAATTGAAAATCCCCTTCTTTTTATTGGACTGTAATCACCATGTGATTCTTTTGTTTTTATTACTAGGCTTTATAAAACCCTAACCTTAGAAGTTCTTTTGTTTTCTGGACTAGAGTTAAGGTATTCTAAAACAACTTAGGAAGAAAAGAGTACCTTGGGGTTAACGAATAAGAATTGAGTTTGTGTCAAGAATCGAGATGAACCCCTTTACACCACTCTAGTGATGTGCATCAGTATTTATATTCCCAGTCATAGCTGTTAATATGAGAAGAGTTGCAAATAGGTTCGTATCGGTCACACAAAATACTTTCTTAGGGCATGTACAGTAGGGTTACATCAGTCGTCTATAATCTTTGTCACGTAAGATTTTTATGATATGGATGAGAGAGAACGAGAGAGGTAGAAGTTGTCTAGCATGCAACAGATGGTCTATAAGCCCCTTATAGACATCATTTTTGTTGTTGTATCTATGCCATCTATAACCCACATGTTTTGTGACCTCATTTTATGGGGATCATATATAGACAACTTAGAGACAACCCATTGTATGAGTCGTGTTTAGTTTTGCCTATATATGACATGGAAGATACTACATGCAACCACTGTCTATACCACAGTACATGCCCTTCCATTTGACGACAATCACCTCGCATGCCTCCTTTTGTTTTGCTGAGTGCTGACTAGACTTCAAAGAAACTTGTGTCTTTTTCTTTGCCAAAATAAACTTGGGATGTTTGCTAAGAGATGATGGCAATGAGAATGAAAAAGGGATACTAGTATGGATCCATATCGCCATTAGTCTTCGGCAACGAGCCAACGAAGATACTTCTAATCAACTTTGTCGTATCAAAAGGACCAGAAAGTATAAAAAATAGAACCCATGTTACTATGAGGGAAACCAAGGGATCCTTGGAAAATGGGGCCGATGTTAAGAGAAGTAAATATGTATTAATTGTCTTGAAAAAAGTCCTCCTCATTACATGGGGGAGGTGGCTATTTATAGCATTCCGACCAAGGCACCCGAGATTACAGTTCTACCCCTAAAAAGACCATACGTTAGCAGGGGCTTTTCCTTCTTCCTCACGTAGCCTTCGGTTCATGGTGAACCCTCCTGGTCCCAGAACATCTGGTTGGTGCGCGCAGTCCATCGGCACCTCTTCCCCTTCGCACCATGTGGGGTACCCCAGTGCCCAGCAGGTGGCCCCTGGCCAGGGTCCCGAGGGCTTCCTACACCCTTCGACGATACCTTCGAGGGGAGGGGATGTGACTTCTGCCTGTGGTCTTTGGGAGCCTCCCGGTGGCCTTTGGGCGCCCTTCGAGGCTCCTTCGAAGGTACGTCTAGTGTTCTTCGAGGGTCCCTAGCTGTGCCTTCGGCCTTAGTCCCCATGGGCTTTCGAGTGGCCTTAGCGTACCCTTCGTGGCCTTCCCGAAGGCATGATTGATGCCCTTCCGGAAGTCAACCAGCCGCGCTTTCGGCCTTGGCCTCCACATGCTTGCCCAAGCGGGGGGGAGTAGTCACTGATCGCCGCGACGCCCCCACCCCACCCCCGAAATTTTTTTAAAAATAATATTTTTTAAAAGATAATTACAGAAATATATAGTCGCCCAAGAAAATTACAAAAATGTGTGCCTGTCGCCAGTTCAATGGTGACAGGAACCCATCGCCAGTTGAACTGGCGATGGGGACCCTCTCGCCACTCTGTTGCCGATCAAGGTACCTATCGCTGGTTCAGTTGGCGATATATTCCTATCGCCAGTTGAACTGGCGATATGTCCCTGTCGCTAGTTGAACTAGTAACAGAAAGACTGACCCTATAAATCCCCTTTGAAACCCTAAAATTCAGCATAGGACTCATTTTTATTCAGAAAAAAGAGGAGAGAAGCTAGCGAAGCGCTGCCCGTCTGATTGCCTACCTCTCAAGTAATTTTTTAACCAAATGGATTACATAGTTTTAGATGTACGATTACGTAATGCAGTAGGGTTTAGGGTTAGGGTTTTAGATATAGGGTTAATCATGAAAATGTTCTTTATGGTGCAGTGCGTCAAATATGCCCGACATCGTCAATTTCAAAACTTACTATGGTCAAGGGACTATTATGGAGGGTCCCGAGGGGATTGATTTGCGTTATTTCCAATCGGCGACTATGGCCCTAGCAAGACCAGAGCAGCGTACATGGGGCGCTGTGATGCGGTGGTTGTTCTATACATTCCAAGTGGACCGTGATTTGTATGATCTGAGATTGAGTTGTCTTTCCCCACGAGTAGGACAGCCCACATATTGGGAGTTAGTGCAGCTGAAGGGACTAAATTCATGGCAGTCATATGTACGCATCGTGAGGGAGGCAGGGTGGAAATTGGTCCTTCTGGTCCAAGCATATGCCAAACTCACTCCTCCACTCGCGGTTGAACAAGAAGGGGGGTGCTGACACCGAAGAGGAAGTCGGGGACTCCAGCCAAAGCGCGGTGCACACAATGGCTGAAACTCCCGGAGTTGCTAATGTTGTCGATGAAGATCCTGCGGAAGTAGCTCCTACGGCTAGGCAAGCTACTGGTTTTCCTGACGAGGGTGAGGAGGTGGAAGCCATAGTGCAAAGGATAGATCTCGAAGACCAAGACTACATGGCATTGTCCGAAGATGAAGGTTCCGACAACGAGGATGATGTGGACCAGCAGGCGGTTCCATCCGATTGGAACACATACCAGTTCGAGAACCTCGTCATCAATGAAGGCTCCCGTGTGCCGTAGGAGTACGACCAGAGTGAGGTTAGGCTAGGAACTATGTACAAATGCAAGGAGGTCGTACAGGACACAGTCAAATTCTAGGCCTTGTCGGTACGGCGCACATTCAAAGTCGTCAAGTCTACCCCAAGATTCTACGACGTGAAGTGTGACATAGAGAGATGCCCTTGGCAAGTGCACGCATTTCAACCTAAGTGGAACACCTACTCGAAGTGCTCTATAGTGGTCCCTCACACATGCGTCGTTTCTGAGTCAATGCAGTCCCACCGGAACTTGTCATCAGGCTTCATTGCCAACCTTATGTATAGTGAGATTGCGGATAATCTAGATTTTGAGCCACAATCCATCATTCGGACGATTGAGACAAGGTTCCAGTACACAATCAGCTATGCAAAGGCTTGGAGGGCAAAACAGAAGGCATTGGAATTAAGGTGGGGCGCGTTCGAGGATTCCTACCACAACCTCCCCGGGCAACTTTGAGTCATACAAGACAGAAATCCCGGCACCCATATCAACATTCAAGACGCCACGCACTCGAAGTGGGCTAATAAGAGGGTACTACAGTGAGCATTCTTCGCGTTTGGTCTATGCATCAATGCATTCCAGCACTGCCGTCCAATCTTGTGCGTAAATGGCACATCTTGACTGGGAAGTGCAAGGGCCAAATACTGACTGCAATAGCGACAGACGGGAACAATCAAGTTCTTCCCGTGGCATTCGCTTTCGTTGAAAGCGAGAACATGTACAGCTAGTTGTGGTTCCTGAAGAATGTGAGGATTTTTGTTGTGCAAGGCCGTCCAAACGTATGTTTCATACATGATCGGCATGCAGGCCTGCTGCGTACAATAACCCAGCTACAACAAGGAGAGAACGTACCACTTGCATGGCCGGATCTGCAGAGCAGGTGGTGTATGAGGCACTTGGGTGCAAACTTCTACAAGTAGTTCCACAAAAAAGACTTGATGAACTTGTTCAAGTAGTTGTGCAACCAGAACCAGCAGTGGAAGTTCGAAGCACTCTGAAAGATTCTAAATGAGCAGACCAAGACGCACATAAGGGAGGCAACGAGAAGGGTCGCTCCAAGCGCTGACCAGGCCCCCGAAGCATTGCCACAGCTACCCACAAATGCTCCCAGATTGACGAGGAGGACGGGGGCGCAGGTGAAATGCTTCTCGAACTGGATTGAGTACAAGCCTAAGGAGAAGTGGTCGTTGCTCCATGACAGGGGTGGTGCTCGATATGGTGTCCTGACAACTAATCTAGCCGGGGTGTACAACTAGGTCATACGCGGCACAAGGTCCTCCCTTTGGTGGGTATTGTGGAGGTAATTCTCCGCGGTACAACGAACTACTTTGTTGACAGAAGCAACAACGCGTCGCTTGCCATGGCAAATGACAGAATACTCTACTCCGCCATGGTCACCAAGTACATGGAGGAGAAGAGTAAGAAGGGTGAGATGCACCGGGCATTCAAGATGGGTACAAGGGAGCTTCGCTTCGAGATAATGTACAAGGATAAAGGACGTCGCAGGACGAACCGCGAGAGAGTCACCCACGAGTGCACGCTATGCCGCGGTAGTTGCACATGCACTTGCAACAAGTCCCTTCTTCTGCATAGGCCCTGCTCTCATGTCATAGCCGCATGTTCGACGGTGGAGCGGCATCCTGGTCAGTACCTCTCTGACTATTTCACCAAGGAGGCAGTGATACAAACCTGGACTGGAGAGATGTATGGTTACGCTGTGGTTGGCCATTTCACTGGCCATCCAACCTGGGAGCAACTAATTTGGGCCGCGGACATTGATAGGCTCAAGGAAGAGGTTGGCCGGCAATAGGTACGACGCACCAGGAACAGCATGGACGAAGCAGAAACCGAACGTCGTACGAAGAAGTGCTCCATTTGCAGAGAGTCTGGGCACACTTTCAAGAAATGTCCCACGAGAAATCCTCAGGACGAAGGAGACATCAGCACTCCGGATGTCGCCGCGAGGATCTCATCCGGTCACCCAACTCGAGACAATCCACATGGGGGACATTGAAGCTACGACCACGAGAAAGCATGGATAGTAGTAATATGTTATTGCTAATGTTATGAATTATCATTTTGATTAAGTGTTATGATGTTTTGCTGAATGTTATGTAATATCAATGTGATTTATCGTAGTTTTGATAGTAATGACAAGTTCACATTTGTTTCCTTACGTAATATGCAGTGCATGTACATGAGCAAGTGTATGAATTCCTGGGTGAATCGCAATATCACTTACATTCCTACTTACGAATCATTCATACATCAATCATCCTCGTAAAATTCTTTAGAAATTCACCACACTAGAACAGCATATGACGATCAAAAAATATTATTGCGAGTTTAATAGATTTCGTACCGTTCAAAATCTATGAAAATCATAAGTAGATAAATTAGATTAAGGTTTTAGGTTTCTGTCACCAGTTGAACTGGCGACAAGAACCTATCGCCAGTTGAAATGAGGACGGGTACCTCGACCGGCAACAGAGTGACGAGATGGTCTCTGTCGCCAGTTCAACTGGCGACAGGAACATATTTTTGTAATTGTTTGGGACGACTATATATTTTTTGTAATTATCTTTTAAAAAATTATTTTTTAAAAAAATCCCTAACCCCCGCGTCGCCCTTTGCGAGCGGTTTGCCGAAGCTGAAGCCAGATTACTCCCGTCGATATTCATGAAAACCACAGCATTTTGACGGACCAAGCCTGGGCAGTCTGGCCTATAGGCCGAAATATTTTCGAGCTAGTTGGTCCGGTGGTTGCTAACATGCGGCCGAGCTCTACAGAAGTTAGCAGGCCACGTAAGTTTTATGTGCAGTGGATCCTGCTAGTGCTGTGTGATTCAACTAGGTTACAGAAAGCTACATTCCTCTATGAACAATGTCTACTGTTTGTTTTAGCAAAAAGCACATATATATATACTTCATCAATACTTTCCATACTATAGTCCTTCGCTTTTTAGCTTATTTCGTTGTATCCTCGTTTGGGGGTTACCGGTTACGTGTTTAATTACTACTTAATTTAGTGTTCTGGCTACTACCAATGAAACGTGTCCGGATGAGCATGGTGCAATGTACTTGCCTCGATGGCCTGATGATACCCCGGTGCCTGAGGTCTATAAAGTCGTTTATCCGATTAACCAAAACGCATGGCGCGGGATAACTTGACCGCGCACCGTTGTTTCTGAACACCGAATAAAATCACCTGGCGCTGGACTGCACTGCGCTGCACTGCTTGCATAAGATAGCGTGATTTTTACTTCGAATCTTCCTTTCCCTCTCGAGATAACCAAACAAGGCATAAAGCTCAAACCCCAGCCAGAGATCAAAAGCAAACAGCGAACAAGAGGACATGCATCAGCATCACGTCAAGCAGCTTTCCTCGTCCATCTTTTCCTCGCAAAAAACACACCTCAAAACCCCGGCTGCTAACTCCCTCAAACCATCTCATTCCCACCACCTCGAAGTCCAGAGAATCACAGGAAAAGAACAAACTCTGATAACAATGGGCAACTGCTGCACCAAGACGAACGAACAGTCGTCGGCCGCCGAGCGCGATAGACGGCGGCCGACCTTCACGAATCAAGCGCCCCCGTCGTCGCGGCCGCCGCTGCCGGCCATCTCCTCGGGGTCGCTGTCCCGGAAGAAGGCAGAGGTGGGCCCGGTGCTGCAGAAGCCGATGGCGGACGTGCGGTCGCTGTTCCACCTGGAGCGGAAGCTGGGGAGCGGGCAGTTCGGGACGACGTACCTGTGCACGGAGCGCGCGACGGGGCTCAAGTACGCGTGCAAGTCGGTGTTGAAGCGGAAGCTGGTGCGCCGCGCCGACGTGGAGGACATGCGCCGGGAGATCACCATCCTGCAGCACCTCAGCGGGCAGCCCAACATCGTGGAGTTCAAGGGCGCCTTCGAGGACGCCGAGAACGTGCACCTCGTCATGGAGTTCTGCTCAGGCGGGGAGCTGTTCGACCGCATCACGGCCAAAGGAAGCTACTCCGAGCGGCAGGCCGCCGCCGTGTGCCGGGACATCCTCACCGTCGTGCACGTCTGCCACTTCATGGGGGTCATGCACCGCGACCTCAAGCCGGAGAACTTCCTGCTCGCCAGCGCCGCCGAGGACGCAGAGCTCAAGGCCATCGACTTCGGCCTCTCCGTCTTCATCGAAGAAGGTCAGGACCACCACATCTAAACACACAAACACACATATGTTTGGTTCCATGAACCAAACGGTCTAGACCAAACGTTTGGGAAATAAGGTTGTTCAAGCTTTTGGTTCCTGAAAGGAACTAAACAGTCTAGGACCAAACCATTCGTGTTTGGTTCAATGAACCATTGAACCAAACGGTCCGGTAAATGAGGTTGTTCACGCATTTGATTTCCTAAATGGAATCAAATGGTCCAGGACCAAACGGTTCGGAAAATGAGATCGTTCACGCGTTTGATTCCCTAAATGAAACCAAACAGTCCAGAACCAAACTATTCCACTAAAGAGAATATTCCATTGAAATGTTGTACCGGTTGGTTCGTTGAAATCCAGTAAACCCTGTCATTCACCCTCGCCGCCTCCAAACGCGTTGCCACCCCGGCCTCCTTCCCCGATGAGCCACGCCGCCGCTCCAGCCCCCTTCCCTAGCTGCCTCGCTCCTCCCAGCGTCGCCCATCCGCAAAGTCGCCAAATTCTCCTTCGCCATCTTCGCCTCCTTCCCGATGAGCCACACCGCCGCTCCGACCTCCTTACCAGGCAAGCCACGCCGCTGCTCCGGCACGCTCCGCTCCCTCCCAGGCGTTGTCGTCAGAGTGCCGGCCTTCTCCTTCGCCATCAAGACCTCCTTCCCCGGCCACGCCACGCCTCGACTTCCTTCCCCATGAGCCAAGCCGAGCCACCACGAAGCTCTATGTGCTATCTCACTTCCATGTGAGGGCCACCTTATCTGTCTTTCTCTTCTCTTTGGCATGTGGGCCTAGGATGTCACCCTCTATTTCCAAACTTGAATTCGGATATCATCTCATACAACCAACAAAACACAATCTCGTACCACCCCATCCCACCAACCAAACAAATTGCTAGGACGATCCCATCTATACCATTCAATCACATCCCACCAACCAAACACACCCTAATAAACCAAACATGCCACAATTCACATGCCTTAGCTCATCGTTACATACAAGTACATATACAACCAAATGATAGAAGTACAAGGCAAAATTTTCCTCAATAAATGCAGGTAAAGTTTACAAGGACACTGTCGGAACTGTATATTATGTGGCGCCAGAGGTATTGCAAAAAAATTATGGGAAAGAAATTGACGTCTGGAGCGCCGGAGTGATCTTGTATATTCTTCTATGCGGGTCGCCGCCTTTCTCGGCAGGTAAATGTTCATACATCTTCGGCCTAACATACTACATTGTTTCCAGTATCGTACTACTAATTGTCGGAATTTGCATATCTGAGCAGAAACAGAGAAGGGCACATTTGATGCTATACTGGTCGATCCACTTGATTTCAGTAGCAACCCGTGGCCTACGATATCTGAAAGTGCAAAGGATCTCATCAGAAAAATGTTAAATCGAGATCCCCAGAAGCGTATTACTGCAGTACAGGCCCTAGGTTAACACCATCTGCGGTTATGAATGTAAAGCTCATCTGCGTTTGTGTAGTTTGTCATCCCAGTAAATTAATGTCTCCATGTGCAGAACATCCATGGCTCAAAGAAGGTGGTGCATCTGATAGACCTATCGATAGTGCAGTCCTATCAAGAATGAAGCAATTTAAGGCAATGAACAAGCTAAAGCAACTAGCGCTCAAGGTGAATCCCTCCTTAACAATGATGCCTTGGTATAATTAAGCTGACACACTGCTCCTTTCACCTCAAGGTAATTGCAGATAACTTATCACCGGAGGAAATCAAGGGCTTGAAACAGGTGTTCAATAATATGGATACAGACAAGAGTGGCACAATCACAGTTGAAGAACTGAAGGTTGGTTTGACAAGGTTAGGATCAAAGATTAGTGAAGCAGAGGTTCAGAAGCTTCTGGAAGCAGTAAGATCACTTATTTTCGTTTCACTCTTCGCTATAAGGTTAGTATATGTAAAAGATTCCACTAATCATACTGTGCAGGTTGATGTAGACAAGAGTGGCAGCATTGATTACACGGAGTTCCTCACTGCTATGACGAATAAACATAAACTGGAAAAGGAGGAGGATTTGCTCCGTGCATTTCAACACTTTGACAAAGATAACAGCGGGTAACACTAATTTTGCTAACCAAGAAATATACTTTATCTTGCATGCATCACCATAGGGCATAGATGAAGAGCTATACAATTAACAAATGCTAAAACTTCTTATGCCAATGTACGTACCAATCATGTTGTTTATAGTATAACAATGCTCAATTCATGCCATCCTTGTATTATCTTCTGCTTGGTATAAACTCATTTATGGAAACCAAAAGTTCAATAGATATTAATCAGACAACATACATAATAACTGTAGATACATAACAAGAGACGAACTTGAACAAGCCATGGCAGAGCATGGAATGAGTGACGAAGCAAATATTAAAGAAGTACTGGATGAAGTTGACAAAGACAAGGTGAGCACTTTCCCCCACTAATTAGTGCCATTTACATGGATTTAATCATTGTCACCATTGAATTCACAGGACGGGAAAATCGACTATGGAGAGTTTGTGGAAATGATGAGGAAATGAATCTATACCTGAGGAAACTCTCTGATCTCTTCATGAACGGAGTTGTATAGATGTTGCCATGTTTCAATATATATACTGCAAGGACAAACAACACTGCAAGGTTTAACTCCAGAACAAGTTGCTTTGGCAATTATGGTCTGAGACTAACGTGTGTATTTGTTGATAACCAGTATGCAACCAAAACAAAGAAAGATATAATGCTCAGAAACTTGGGGCCATCATACATATGCAAGAGACATAGAACATACCTGAAAACTGGACCTAACACAGTACATTCATATTAAAGCTTCCTTTAAAATAAATATGTTTAAACTGAGTCAAGGAAAAGGAATAGCATTCTGCTTAAACAAAAAAAACATAGTTCGTGGTAAACCAGAATGCGATTTATGCATACATGTGCAACTTATGTACCAGGAAATGCTCTCGCACGATGACGAGGATCTAATAATCCTCAGTTAATTAAGTTATTTATCTATAGTATTATAGATAATAATGTCTCTTATACAACCTTCAAAAGTACTCATCAATATTAACGATGAAGAAGATCGTACATACCTAGTGGTCGTAATCTGTTCTACGACCACTCTATATAGTCGTAAGTCCTAGTACAATCACCTTATGGTCGTAAGTTCTTTTACAACTCCCTATTGATTGTAAATCGTACTACGATCATCTGATAGTTGTAAGTCTTACTACGACTAGGTCAGCTACAACCACCCTATAGTTGATAAAGCCTATAGACATGTTAGCCTAATCGACTAGAGACATTTATGCATTGTGTTTAATACACACAGTAGTTAATATGTGCAGCTATTCCTGAGATAACTGCATGTATTAACCCTCTGTCTCTGACATAACCGCAAAGCGACGTGGGGGATATGACTGACAATAACGGCCCTTAAACGTGCGCATTGCATCAAACGACAAGATGTCTCTTAACATGAACAACTATCACCCCTTCATGCGCTATATAAGGAGAAAAGGATCAAGACATTCGACAGGGACAACGAGAGACAGAAGTCATCAAGCCCTAGTTTTAGTGTCTTCCTCCCTGTTGTAAACACAATCAATATAACAACACAGTAGTAGGGTTATTATTCTCTTAGGAGAAGGCCTGAACCTGTATAAAATTCTTATATCCTTTTCTGTGTGGTTTCGCTCTAGGAGAGCCCCTAGCATTCATGCATAAGATCGATACTAAACCATCGACACATGGCCAGCAAAAATAATGACAAAAAAAGGGGTAGGACAAAAGAATATGTTAGGTTTTATTGGCCTGAAGTAGCTGAAAGCCATAGAAAGCTAGCTACCTTTATAAACAGCGCATAATAAGTTTATCCATACCATTAATTACACATAAATAATTGGTGCGCTTTTTGAGCAGATAGACAGGTAATCTCTTTTTCGTAAGGAAACTAACCTTTACTAATGTATATGTATATAGAAAAGCAGTGTTGCCCTCAACCCCTCAGCCCACAACTCTTTTTTTCGTGATAGGTTGAAACATGCATTTAGTCTTACTTTTCACAAAAGAAAGACATGCAATCGCAGAGCTAGGACTGGCAGGCAAATGTGCACAACAGCAGAAGAAACGTTTTCTCTAACGAAATAAATAAATGAATGAAAAAAGTAAATGAAGTGAGAACTGGCTGACCTTTTATGTATTGAGTTGTACGACAACAGCACTGGTCATGGTCTAGGAAAATCACAATCATATGATTGGAGAAAGAACTCTAGTCCTTAATTCATTGGCTCTTCTGTTGAGATTGCACAATGTCTCTATATGAGGCTCATCTCCATCAACTGCAATTATTTTCGCAAAGTCTCCTTTGCCAAAATAGTCCACCACCCTATTAGCGGCTTCAAGTTCAGTCACGTATGTTTTTCCTAGCATAAAACAGCATAATCCATAAATACAATTTCTAGTGACTATGAAGCATTTTTGTGACATATTATCCCCTCACCTTTGAAAAGGATCCGACTCGGTTGACTATACAATCACCGGCAATAAACAAATTTGGAAAGGAAGTTGATCCTCGCACTGTGTACTTGTAAGAACCTGCAGGTAATGCATTTTTGTCCATAGGTATCAAGTTAGGTATCCCTCAGAGGTAGTATACCTCAAGTAGACCATTGTTATAGAAGTACTTGAGATGCACATATGCACTTAAAGGGATCACGAGTAGGATGTTTTGATTCTGGAACCTTATCACAGCATTAGTATGCTCAATTTGCTTGGACAATATGCACTGTAATGAGCTAGCACCAGTCTAGGCATCGCGAATCATACACATGGTTGGTGATAACTTGGTTATTCCCACAAACATAATGCTATCAAGAGTACTTTTCCTTTAGGCACTTACATTACAGTAAGATCAAAGTTAAGTTTACCTGGAAGAAAGTGGATTACAGATCTAGGAGATCTTCTGACCAACTGCTGGATCACAGTAGGCCCCTCAAAATCTTGTGTACATTTGATACGGTGTGCTGAAGCTTCAGAAACGATATGTTCGGCATTCAGTGGCAACAAATGGCTAGCATTATACTGCAACAAGGGATATTTCAAAGAGTAAGATACATCCTGGCAGAAAATGCTCTGTTATATAGAGTTGGTTGATTATGAGTTGAACATACAAATTCAGCCTCCACAACTGTTATTGGTTCGTCAGTATAATAATCATATATTGAGGTAAGGTAAGGTCAAAGAATGTCCAGCCAGATGAATCATCAAAGCTGGAACAAACATTAGCAACCTTAGGAATTGTGACCTGTCATTACATATCACAAAAATATATCATGAGAACAATGTGAATAACTGCCAGTGGATGAAGTGTATGTTGTGCTTACCTTTTTATCAAACCATAATTTTATAGAGAACGTGCCAATTGTTGACAGATGAAGAAGATTGGCGAATTCTTGTTGAAAACGGACTAGATAAAATTCAGTAGTCAGAAAAGCTCATAAATAGATACAAAAAATACACATTTCAATTTGCAAAACTTATGACTTCCTAAGTGCCATATATTTTTTAGAGCAATCTTGGCTCTCAAAGTTACTAAATGTAATCAGCTAGGGCAAAACTGGCCCAGGATGCACGCAATGACCACCTCAAGATATAGTGTTACCTGTTCTTAATGATATATTGTAGAGGAGAATACTACATAAAATTCAGAGGCAGGAATTTTAAGCTTTTCAGTGTAATACCCCCGTTTAGTTAAAAGGCTAGAAAAGATAAAGATTAAAGAGAAATGAAAAAGAAGAGAGGAAGGGCGGGAGTGGGCCGGGCTAGGGCCCAACTGAGTCCAAGGTGGACTCGGCGTAGGGGTCGTGCGCCACATACAAGTGATGGGTGGGGGTTGCTGCCAAACCCTAGCTGTGACCCTGCTGCCGCGCCGTCCCTGCCTCTGCCACCCCCTGCCACTGCAGCGCGCTAGGCTACCGCCAGCCGTGCCGCTGCCCTGCCTGCTGCCGTGTCGTTGCCGCGTGCTTCCACAAGCAGCCGCTTGTTGCTGCTGCTGCTGCCGACTGCATAAAGGAGGAGGAAGCAAAGAAGAAGGAGGAAGCAAGGAAGAAGGAAGAGCAAGGGGGAAGAAGGAAGAGCAAGGTAGAAGAAGGAGAAGATGAAAATTAGGGTTTCGTGATCCAATCGTCTCGTTGTCCGATTTCAAGGGGTAACGATCTAGAAACCTTCGCTGCGATGTTAGATTGTCGTTTAATCAAAGTGTAGGGTAGATTGATAGTGGGAACTGGTGTTTTGGTTATGGTCTGTTTCGGTTCAGTGTGCTGCTGAGCCTTGCAAGGGAGTTTTCAGGTATCTACATCCTGTTCCATAGCTTTTCCATATTATGAATATTGTAGTTTTTTGTTTAAGCTTTCTATAGAGTGCAAGAAAACTGGATTTGGTTAAGTGGTGTAAAATTTATGGCTTCTGGAGTGCTACTGTCCAGAATTCCATCGCCGTTGGTAGCAGTCGTGTTGTTTGTCTTTTTATCTACAGTAGATGGTCGAATTAATTTATGATCATAACTAGAAAAAGTTAGGTAGTTTTCCATAGTTTCCAGAAGCGGTAGGGCTTGCTACTTTTATGTGGTAAAAAACTAGATATAAAATGGTTAAGTCTGTTGTTCAGTAATGTTCCAGGGTGACCTTCGGGGTTAAAAACAGGGGGCTTAGACAACTTAATCAGGGAATTTGCATGACTAGGAAAATGTAGCAAATCTTGTGTTTGCTATGTTTGGATTCCAGGATTAGAAGCTATGGTTGTTTGATCACCAGAACAACGAATCGATTGCCCGGTGAAGAGGGGTTAGTTATGTCCGGTTGCGTGTAGGAGCGATGTTGATTTGTTTTATATTCTTATACTGTTATTGCATGTTTTTAAGGTGAGCATTAGCTTTGTCCAGAGAGTGTTGCTTCGAGTTCGATGTCGCATTTGCATCGTTCCGGTTTCCGTGGCTAAAAGGCAAGTGCATAGTAGAGCGATAGATATCGGTTTATTTGTCACTTATCTTTACAATTAATCTGTCATGATATATTTATGCTTTATCCATGCTTATGATAACGATGATGATATGATAAGGATATGACAATGGTGATAACATGGTAATGATGGTAATACGATAATAATGGATCATGTTAATAGATAATAGAACAAATTGCATTCTTGCATCATGTGCACAACACAATCATGTTATGAAAGAGAAAGACCAACCTTGGGTGGGCATATGATATCTACCATGGGGGTAGAGCACGGGAGTGGAGAAATCCCCGGTTCCTTGTAGGACTGGCTGATGAAAGGGTGAACACCGACGGGTGTTCACTCAGCTATACCGGTATAAGCTATGAGATGAACAAATAAACATGTAGAGTAGAGATGCATTGCATTGCATTAATGAAAAAATGATGATGCTTATTGAATACATGATTGATGATGATAATAATCAACTTGAATGATAAGTTATATGTTTATTGTTCTATTATGTACTTGCTGAGTTTTGGATTTACTCTTCCTTTGTTGTTGTTTTTAGATGATCATTAAAGGAGACATGCATAGGATGAGAGTAGCACGTACACATCACATGCTATCAATCACAGGTCATCATTATTTAGTTGTTAGAATTTAAACCTAGAGACTTGATGCTTTTATCTAGAGTTGATTAGTAGACATGAATTTCATTATCGTAGTGATTGGAATATGAGTGATTTAGTTATGGTTTATTTATTAAATTCTTTGCTAATCAATGTTCTCGGGTGCATGGTTCCGAGCGTTCTCAGGGGTGTGACCCCGAGCGTTCTTGGGTGCGAGGTCCCAAGTTGTGTGAACATTCATCCTTTATGCTTTTATCTTGTTTTGCTTGTTGAAAGGTAACCAGTGGGTTTCTATCCATGCTTAGGGTGTTGTAATTATAAGTATTTATGGTTTAAATTGTGATTGAAAATTGTATAAGTGACATTTTGGGCTCAGTGTTGAGCCGTGGTATTACATTCAATTCCAGTGATTTCAGCCAAGGAGAGAATATTTTATCTTCTACTTCCCCACGGCACATAAAAAAAAACCAGAGTTTTCCTGTAAAATAGGAAATTCATGAGAAATCACAATGCAAAGAGACAATAAAAAAGGATTCTTGGATCAAAGTACCATTTGGATGAAGATGATCGGAAGAAACCAGGGGGGAAAGAAGAAAAAGAGAGAACCTGATGGGAGAGCATATAATAATACAACATCCCCAATGTAGTAGCTTCACTACATTGCTCACCCGGAGCAAACAGGGCGACCTGATAGCTGGTTCAAAAACTTCCTTGTAGAGTCTTTGAGAGCACCGAACATCTTAAAAAAGCTCCCTTGCAGTCACTGCAGGGAAGATGACCAATAATTTGATAATGACAGCTTGCCAGGAAGATGAGGCAGAAGTGATATACTACGAATCAGCTAGCAGCTTCAAAAACTTAAGACAATAGGGAATCAAATTTCCTCACTTGTATCGTATTTCCTCCAAGCAGTGTCTGTGTTGTCAAAGTCAAGGACTGGATCAAAGCAACATATGAGTTGTTAGTGTTAGAGATATGTTAGAGATAGGACTCTCTTTTGTATTCCTTATCTACCTTTTGTATTACCTTATCTGTATATGACATACACCTCTTGTACACCCTATATATATTGCCCATTGGGCCTCTTCAATATACACACAATATTCATAACATGGTATCAGAGCCAAGTTTAGGGTTAGGGTTAGGGTTTACCGTGGCCACCGCCTCCTAGCCTCGACTCGTCCTGCGCTGCCACTACCACCGGGAGGACCGATATTCGCTCCCAGGGGCGGCTCTACCCGACGTCGCCCGGCACCCGAACTATGCTGCCTCCCGCCCGAGCGTGGCTCTACCCCCGACGCCTCTGGATCTGTTGCCGATCCGTCGCCGCCTCGGATGCACCAGCGCCATGCCCGTCGATGTCGTCTCCTTCGGCCGCAGTGGAGCTTTCCCGCGTCGCCCGGATCCTCTCCACCTCTGCTCGGTGGCATCATCCTCACCGGATCCGTGCGTCTTCGTCGCGGTCCTGCGGCTACCGCGGAGTCGCTCACCACTCGTCGTCTTCATCACCACTGGTCCCCGGCGCCCTGGGCCTCTCCTGCTCTACCGCCGCCCCAAGCTCCTCTGCTTCTTGGACGGCCGCCGCCTCCCTCCTTTGCTTCTTGGGGAGAGGTCTATGGAGATTGGGAAGGGAGGAGCTGCCGGTGGAGATGCGCTTGGAGCTGGAGCGGTGGTGGCGTCCCAATCCAATCCACCAAATACGACTGCTCAGGAGGACCCCACTTCTCCTGGTAAACCCACCGTCCGGGAGAAGGTTTGATTGGGAAGGCTACCTCAGCTCGGCTTCTCTTGCACTCGCGTGTGGGAGGCAGAGATTTTGGCACATGGAGCTTGAGAAAAGAAAGGGGGTGTGTCGGTGAGCTTGCTAGTTGTTGCCCCTCTGCTAGAAGATCCTACCATTATTCATGCATCTGCGTTGGAGAATGTGTTGTAAACATATTGGTTGGGCTTTAGTGCTGGCATATACTATTGGTGGATGACTGGATGCTGCTGTCGGTGGGGTGGAGATTGAATCGGCTGCTAGTTTTGCTAGTATCTACCGCTAGCTTTCCTTTGAGTATTTTCTCCTTTGTGTTGTTTTCTTCCGTTACGTCCATCCAAGTCCATAAAACTCTATCCTTAGAGTTCGTCTATGCCATACGAGTCCACAAATTTATTGTCAGTCATAGAAGCATAGGAATTTCTTTGCATGGCAGCAGTCACTGCTCTTTTCTTCGAACCACTGCAGATCCGTCGCTCCAAGATTTTAAGGCCGCCACGCTTCCTGTGCACTGCATCTTTATTGCGCTTCCACTGCGCCGCCGCCGTCTTGGGTTTCGATCTGCGCCGTCATGCTTCTATCTATTCCTATTCGGCTTGACTTGACAGTTTTCTCTATTTTTGTCGGTTTCATCATCTTCTTCGTCATATTGTCGCGGTCGACTTTGCTCCTACACCTTGTGCTTTATGGGCTGTCACACGACCCCGGATGGAAGATCCTTTATCAACATATTTTCCAAGAGCTGCATGCTACGACGACATTATCAAGACTCAGACTTTGGATTTTTTATATTTTAGTGTCAACCCATTCCAAATGCAATGCTATTGCATACGTCTTGCATTTGAGGGGGGTATTAGAGATATGTTAGAGATAGGAATCTCTTTTGTATTCCTTATATACCTTTTGTATTGCCTTATCTGTATATGACATACACCTCTTGTACACCCTATATATATTGCCCATTGGGTCTCTTCAATATACATACAATATTCATAACAGTTAGAAGTGAGCTCATTAACAATAGAAGCAGGACATATGGACAAGCATACCTGCAGTTATGACAGGAACCGATGTCAACCTATCAATCAAAGGAAGACCAGGGAACTGTAACAGAGAAAATTCAGGATATTATGAGGTATTTAGAACTGGACAGATAGGTAAGAACTAAGAAGCACAAATATTTAAATGAGGGAAATCATACTTCCGGATATGCAAAGATTCCAAAGGGAGCTGGTAACCGGGGCTGGTTATGAAAAATGGGGAATTCGACCTACAGGGTGATCAGAACAATGCAGCGTTAATCGCGATTCAGGAAGGATGTTAGAATAGATCATTTAAATCCGGACTAGAGTTCAATGCAAAATGACATTGTACATGCTATATTATGGACATAATTTTCTAAGGAATTTTCCACTAACATCCATTATAAGCAATAAATCCAACAAGAAATAACCCTTGAATCTGAATTAGCACGATATAAGGACTGATCTGAATCATGAAGAGCTTTGTTGAAAATCACTAGAATCTCCTGAAGGGGTGTTGGGGTCATGTTAAATCTGGAAAAGCTTAGAAGAAAATAACTTTTTCTATTTTACCATCTTTACAATCTTATCAGCTTATCAGGAAGCTACTAAAAAATAGGCATTGAGCCATCCGAACCTGAAATATGAGAGAAAAAACAGCCTGTTGTTAATGCAAACAGTAAAGGATAACCGGGAAAGTTAGGCAAGACCATGTGCATCACAATTTTTAGCACGTTCAAGCCAACACAATTCAGTAAGTAAGAAGAGAAATTACTGCAAGGCCTCGTGGCAAATAGTACGCTGCTTTAGTCCACCCAGTGAAAGGCGAGATCCCCAGCTCATCCACTAAAGAGAAAATGTTGCGATATGGATACCAGAACCCTACGTGCAACGTCACGACGCAAGAATTAGTGAAACAAAACTGGCACACCAAGTTGATATAGATGCCGACGGTGTAAATTGGGAGTTACAATACCTCTGAGACCGACCTCCTCAGTTGGACCGCTCCCTGCCCTGAAAGAGTAAACCTCGTGTCCCTGATCAATACAAGTAGTAGCAAAATGGACCTCGAAAGCGGAAATACTGCTTTGCGTAACTTTCATTAGGACGCGAAATGTATTTCGCAAAGGCCTTGTGAAAACGGAAGAGCGAGCAAACAGCGATGGAAGGGCACGCCGCGGCAGCGCAAACCCGCAGATTGGCGCACGCGCACAAGCGGATGACGCGCACGAACTCCACGCTTCCACAGGCGCGCGCGCACGAATCGACGAACTAGCTCACACGAGCGCGTGCGCAGTACAAAATCGAACACACGCATGCAGCGGGGATAATCGGGCACTCAGCACAGAGGCTGACCTGTTTGACGAGGTGGTGCGCGGCGGCGAGACCCGCCCAGCCGGCTCCGGCGACGGCGACCTTCTTCCGCTGCGTTTCGCCTCCCGGGGAGGCCTCTGCCCGGACGGAGCTTCCTCTCCGGCAGCGGCGACGGCGGAGGGAGGGTGGAGGCATCCGGCCTCCGGCGACGGGCGCGGCGGCGAGAGCCGTACACCAGCACATTCCTTCGGCGGGAAACTTCGGGAGTCGCGGGGAGTGGGGGAACGAACGAGCGGGGTAAGGCCACTCCGCGAGGGTTCGCTTGTGAGACCCACGCACACCGGCACACGGGCGGCACACCACTTCGACTCCTCTGACATTTTACCGAAGTTGTAATATAGTGCCGGAGGTTATATCGGCTTAGTTCTTAAAATAGTACATTCTGATATCGGTCTATATCGGCATATCATTTTAGATTTGATATAATAATACGAGAAATGCCACCATCGACCACTTCAAATCTAACATATAGTTCAATAGACGGTATTGACCGATATCAAGCCGGTATGGTCGGTTTTTTCATCGGTACGGTACGTAGGCTTTTACATACCGCTTTAGGCGGCGGTACGGTATATACCAACTGATATGGCCGGTACCGGAATGGTATTGATAACTTTGCATTTTACACCTTTATCCTTCGAGTTTTCGAATTCGAACAGTTAGCCAAACTGAAGAAAATAATCAGAAAATGAGGAGAAATCGAGAAGATATCTCTAAGCATCCTCCTCTCTGGTAGTGCTTATCAATATATCAAAATGCCAGCAAAATAGTAAGGGTAAGGGCAAACGTCCCGAGCAGAAGAATGACAAACCTAGGTGGTGTCATTTCCAAAAAAAATGAAGGGCATGACCTTCGCAATTGCCGAGTTTTCCAACAAAAGCTCGAGGACTATTATACCGGCAAGGGACCACTTCCTACACTTGAGGAGGTAGGACAGACAAGTGGTCGAAAGCAGTCAGATGACGATGAGGAGATGTCGTTTCAGGATTCAAAGCACACCATCGACCAAATTTATGGAGGATCTTCGACATACGAGTCAAAGCGACAACTTAAGACTGTCGAGCGTGAGGTAAAATCCATTAACTCTTCTCTTGTCAATAAATTGCCGAAGTGGTCGGAAGTCACCATCTCTTTCGAGAGGGGTGACTACATGATCATTTCTACTCGACCAGGTCGGTTTTCGATCGTGGTCGAGCCCACCATCAACAACTGTCGAGTAAATCGAGTGTTAGTTGATGGTGTCAGTTCGTTAAATATTTTATTTACAAGTGCTTTGGACGACATGCAAGTACCTCAAACCAGAATAAAACTTCTACGATACTGGTTTCATGGTATTGTACCAGGTTCTTCGGCCAAACCAATTGGCCAAGTTTCCCTTCGTATAATGTTTGGTTCTCCAAGCAATTTCAGGACAGAAAACATCTCTTTTGATATGGTCGATTTCGACACAGCATACAATGGCATACTTGGACGACCAATTCTGGCACAATTCCTAATGGCTGTTCATTATAGTTATCAATATCTTAAGATGCTAGGTCCCAAAGGAATTATCACAGTCCGCTGTGATAAAAAGATGGCGCTTACATGCGACCGTCGATCTCTCGAGATGGTTGACCAGATACCAACTCGAGCAGCAAGTAAGGGCAGACTTCGACCAAGCAGTCGAAGCCTAAAGCTGCGCCAAAGCCGAACGATTAAGTCAAAGAAGTTCCACTGGATCCAGAGGAGCCTTCGAAGACTGTTCGCATCGGAGATACTTTCGCCCCCAAATAGGAATACACCATCGTCACCTTCCTCCGAGCTAACGCAGATGTCTTCGTGTGACAAGCATCTGACATGCCCAGAATCCCCAGAGAGGTGATCGAGCATAGACTAGCTCTATGGCATGACAAGAAACCCATAAAACAAAAGTTACGGAGGTTTGCACATGATCGATAGGAGGCTATTAGATCAGAATTGGACAAGCTACTTAGAGCAGACTTTATAAGAGAAGTCGACCACCCAAAGTGGTTGGCTAACCCTGTGATGGTTAGGAAGTCTAATGGTAAGTGGCGTATGTGTGTAGACTCTACTAATCTTAATAAATGTTGTCGATATTGTCCAAAATATGATTTTTCCTCTCTCCCGTATCGATCAATTGGTTGATTCTACTGCTGGTTGTAAAGTATTAAGTTTTCTAGATGCATATTTTGATTATCATCAGATTAGTATGTGTTTAGATCATGAAGAAAAGACACTATTTATTACACCGTTTGGAATATTTTGCCATGTCAAAATGTCATTTGGTCTAAAAATATTAGCGCTTCTTTTCAATGCTTGATGCAAACAACTTTTTCACCTCAACTAGGCCAAAATTTGGAAGCCTATGTTGACGATCTAGTCGTAAAAAGTATCAAGCGACTTAATCATATTTTCGACTTGTAAGAAACATTCGACAACCTCAGAAAACACCGTTTGAAACTCAATCATAAGAAGTGTGTGTTCAGAGTCTCGTCAAGAAAATTGCTTGGATTCCTTGTCTCTGCATGAGGAATCGAAGCAAATCATTAAAAGATAAAGGTCATTGAACAAATGCGCCCTTCGATCACAAAGAAAGAAGTCTAGAAACTCACAGGGTGCATGGCGGCTTTAAGTCGTTTCATTGCACGACTGGGAGAGAAATGATTTCCTTTCTTCAAGCTTCTCAGAAAGCACGAGGGCTTCGAGTGGTCAGAAGAGGCAAATAATGTCTTTGAGGATGTCAAGAGATATCTTACGAGTGCTCCTGTTCTGGTTTCTCTGAAACCAAAAGAGATACTCTTAATATATCTACCTGCCACACCACAGGTAGTGAGCACAGTACTGGTTGCTAAACATGAAAACGTTCAACGACCAGCTTACTACGTAAGTAAAGTTTTACACGGGCCTAAGGAGCGCTACCCTCAGGTCTAGAAACTTTTATATGCTATCCTCATGTCTTCAAGAAAACTGATGCATTATTTTCAAGCACACAAGATAATTGTGTCGTTTGAGTTTTCCTTATGAGAGGTCCTCCAGAATAGGGAAGCAGCGGGACGTATGGCAAAATGATCAATAGAACTTGGGGAGTTCGACCTTTATTTCGTATCCTGAATGGCCATTAAATCCCAGATCATGGCAGACTTTGTCACCGAATGGATAATTTTTTAACCTGTTCAGGATTCCAGTACGATCCCCACGACTAGTGGACGATGTATTTTGATGGGTCACTTACGTTAAGTGGCTCGGGGGCCGAGTTCGTCCTGGAATCTCCTACAAGAAAGACTTTAAAGTATGTTATTCAATTACACTTCGCTGCCACTAATAACGTGACAGAATACGAAGATTTGTTGGCTAGCATACGAGCAGTGAAAGTGCTCGGGATTCGACGACTACTCGTGAGAGGAGACTCTCAACTAGTCGTGAATAAGGTCGGAAAAGAGTACCAGTGCTCTAATCCGACCATGTCTCGGTACTTATCGAAAGTCAGAAAGCTTGAAAAGCATTTTTTTTGTTTTGAGTTACAATATATCCCTCGGGAGGATAATTTTCTCACTGACCAGTTAGCTCGAATGGGTTCTTCCCGATCTCAAGTACCAAAAGGAGTCTTTTTGGAGTAGCTCTAGAAGTCGTCTCTGGTCGAAACATCAAAGCCATCTCCTATTGAGACAACTTCTCTATAATACGAGGATAACTGGATGAGTCCCATCTACGAGTATCTTCAGATGGGTACAGTACCCGATGATGGTCTCGAAACAGATCGTTTATCCTATAAGGCCAAAATGTATATTTTGGTCGAAGAGGCCCTCTACAAAAGAGGTACCCAAGGGGTTCTCATGCGATGCATATTGTAGAAAGAAGGATTAAACTTCCTTTACGACATACACAGGAGCATCTCTGGAACTCATGCTTCTTACAGAACCCTCGTCGGTAAAGTCTTTCAACAAGGTTTTTACTGACCAACTGCCCTTCATGATGCCAAAGAGTTGGTCAAAAAGTGTGTACAGTGCCAGTTTCATAGCAGGCAAATACACCAACTGGCTCAGACATTACAAACTATATCGCTGTCTTGGCCTTTTGCGACCTGAGATCTCGACATCCTAGGACCGTTCCCAAAAGCACCAGGAGGCTTCGAGTACCTTTTTGTGGCTATTGATACATTCACAAAATGGATCAAAACCAAACCTGTGACTGGGATAACAACGGAAGCCGCTAAAAGGTTCATGATGAAAAGTGCGATTACTCGATTTGGTGCTCCCAGTCAAATAATTACAGATAATGGTAAACAATTTTCGAGCGTAAAATTTCAAGAATTTTGCGAAGAATTGGGTACCAAGTTGTGTTATGCTTCTATTGCCCACCCACAAAGCAATGTGGCAGTCGAAAGAGCGAAACAGGGAATCACAACTCGAGTCTTCGACCAGCTTATAAAGTGCTCAGGGCTTGGGTGCAAGAATTACCCTCAGTATTATGGGCAGTTCGTATGATCGCTAGTCGGGTTATAAGCGAGACACTTTTTTCCTAGTTTTTGGAGTCGAAACCATGCTTCCACCAGAACTAAAGATCAGATCAACAAGGGTTGAAAACTACAATGACTCCAACCAGGAACAATTTCGAGCGGATGACATCAACCTACTCGAAGAGAAGAGGAATCAAGCGTTAATTCGTTCAGCGGTTCAGCGGTCTACCAACAAGCCCTGCGTAAATACTACGATTGTAAGGTCCAACCTCGCAGCCTTACTGTAGGTGACTTGGTATTGAAAAAGATTCAATCCTAGTCTAATTGGAATAAACTCTCCCCCAAGTGGGAAGGACCTTACATAGTGGTCGAAGTTACGCGACTAGGTTCGGTACGACTAACAATGGAAGATGGCAAAATCCTCTCTAATTCTTGGAACATCGGCCAACTACGCAAATTTTATGTGTAACATTTTATCCTCTCAATAAAGTTTCAGTTTTCTTCAATCTTTATTGTTTTATATTGAGTAGTGCTTCGATGGTTTTTCGATCATTTTTACACACTCAGTTTTTCTTTATCTTGGTCGAAGGAAGGTAACATCACCTAGTCAAACTCTTTCCTTTTTGCATGTGGTCCTGCCTACTAGAAGGAACTTCTCAGTGCTAACTCATTCCTAACTTTTGCAGCCAATATAAAGAGACTAGGTTCAACAAATCTGGTCAAAACATTCCCAAGCCAGCTCTTTAAACCTTAGTTTATTTCTTCGTTACTTTTGAAAAATTCTCTAAGTGAAGTATACTTTTGTAATTCGTTTGACTGCTTTTAGTACACTCAATACGTTCAAGCTGGTCGGAGCAAGACACAACACCTAGTCGAAGACTTTTCTCTCTGTATGTGGTCTTGCCCACTAGAAGGAACTCCCTAGCATCGTACTGTTTCTAACTCTTGCTATCAGTGCAAACCAATTGAGTTTACTGCAAATGGTCGAACGAATTTTTAAGGCACTTCGAACAGTTTATCCCACTCATGTTGACGCTCTTGATTCGATTACTATGCTGTAAGATCAAGGATAACCGATTAGAGGGGGGTGAATAGGAGGTTTTTAAACTTTTAAACTAATTAACAAATTAAGCCAATTAGGAACTAAGTCTATACTAGATACAATTCTAGCTAAGCAATTCAACACAAGATATAAGCTAGAAATGTAAATGCGGAAATAGTAAAGACAAGAAATAACCACAAATGAGACAATAAAGTTTTTCCCATGGTATCGAAGACTCGCTGGTCTTCACTAGTCCACGTTGAGGAAGCTTGAACGAATCAAGCCGGCTCCACGAATTAAGCCTTCCCTCGTTCACTATTGGTTGTTATTCCTCCACTCCAGTGATGGCGAACACTAAGCCACTCACAATCTTGGCACCGGGCCTCTTCACAATCTTCTTGAAGAGATCACCGTGCTCCCACCGCCAAGCCGTCTAGGTGTTTGGTAAAACACCAAGAGTAATAAACCGATGACCTTCGCTTGATGGCTCTCAAGTGCAATGGATTAACTAGGATGAATGAATGCACTTGAATGGTCTCAACAACCTCACAGTGAATGCACAAGTGTATATGAGTGGTTGAGAGGATGCTCAAGGCTCTAAGGATGTTAAATGTGGTCTGGCTTACTATTCTTGAGCAGGTGGAGGGATATTTATACCCCCCACCAACAAATATGACCGTTGGGGAGGAATTCCCCAACTTTCAGCGAAATGCGGTAGTACCGCCAACCAAGGAGCGGTACTACCGCACCCATGTCAGAGCACAGTAACGGCTAAAACAGTAGCATTAATTACTCTGACATAGCCATTGAAAATCCCAAAGCGGTACTACCGCCAACTATCATGTGGTACTACCGCTCGCCGGTCGTACCGCTCAGGAGCACGGTACTACCGTTCGCAGGGTTTTCAACTTTAACCGAAAAGGATGCTTCTATGGAATTTACGTACCGCCATCTAGAAAACGGAACAACCGAGGAGCAGTAGTTCCGCCATGAAATCTCGTTACTACCGCATCACGCGGAAGACTAGGACCAGCTTACCCAATCAACCTTGCCACGTTGATGGCTCAGATGCATTGGGCCGTTTGGACCACCGTTTTAACCGCACGATCCAAGGTACATTCGGACGGTCCAAACGTGCACCGATAGTACTGCTAAAGGATATGCGGTCATACCGCTAAGCGGTAGTTCCACCAAGTATTCTCCAGTACTACCGATCCAAGGGAGAGGCATCGAATCAAAAACGGTGTCTCTCTGGTTTTTACATACCGCCAACAAACAAACGGAATGACCGGGCTGCGGTAGCACCGCACCACGAGCCGGTCGTACCGCTGAGCGTCCAGAGCAACATGGTCCGATCGGACTCAATACGTGGATGGCTCAAATTCATTGGGATGTTTGGACTTCCGTTTTACCCACACGATTAGATGATATCCGAACGGTCCGAACATCCACCGGTAGTACCGCCAAAGGAAATGCAGTCATACCGCTAAGCGATAGTTCCGCCATGGAAACTACGGTACTACCGTTTGTGCTGAAAATTGCACATAAGGCTTTCCAAAGCAAATTCAAATGCATGCATGATCCTAAATTGATCCAATTTGCACAAGAACAAGCTATCAAGCTACTAGTCACGATTTCTCTTAATAGTACAGCATTTAACCTATAATCTGGTCTTCCAACCATTTCTCCTAATAATGGTAAAACACAAAAGGATCCTAAATTACTTATACCTTGTCTTTGAGCCATGTAGATCTTCATGTTGTCCTTTAGCATGCATCTTCAAGTCATCAAACTCACCAGTGGGACTTAACCTTGTAAATACTCAATAAACATGTTAATCCCATATTCACATATTATCATTAATTACCAAAACAATTTTTAGGGGCCTAGATGCTTTCAATCTCCCCCTTTTTGGTAATTGATGACAACACAACTAATATATGCGAAAGATTGATTTGAATATACTACTTGTTGTGAAACGAGTATATATTCTTTTGATGACTTAACAACAAAATAATTCTTGCAATGAGCTCGAATGAGTTTTGAGAATTATTTTCTTGTTAAAGCCAAAATAAAGAAAGCTCCCCCTAAACATGTGCATATGAAAAAGAATATTATAGCAAGCACATATAGAGATTTTTGAAATTTTGGCGGAGTTTCTTTTGCTTGTTCGAACTTGAGGGAAAAGCAATATTGCAATATGACCATAATAGAGATTGCATTGCAAGAGAATATCATAAGCATAACATTAACCAACAAGTTCAACAAGATAAGCAACATAGTTTTAAACTATTACAAGCACATAAGTTCAACAATAATAATAACACATAACACAAAGAGTATGATAATATAACAAAAGTCTTGCTCCCCCTAAATCTTTCTCCCATGCTACTCTTCTAGCTTCTCCCACTTTGGCATCAAAGTACCAAAAACATATCAAACAACTGGGTCTTGAGGAGGAAGAGTAACTGAGTCCTAAGGAGCTGAAGCCTGAGTAGCTGAGGCTTGAGGAGCTAAGGCCTGAGGAGGCACAGGTGCTGGATCCTGAGGAACTGGAGCTGGGGCCAAAGGAGCTGTAGCTGGGGCCAAAGGAGAAACAGCTAGAGCAGAGGAGGTGAAAGCCCTTGGAGGTGGAGGAGGACGACGAGTGTAGCGCTGAGGAGTAGTCAAAATCTGCTCCATAGACTCAACACTATCTGACAGGGCAGCTAGCCTGTTGTGAGTCTCACTCTGGAACTCAATATGTGCTGTCCTCATCTCCTGCTGAGTGACCTTAAGCTGTAGCAGATTGTTGAGGATCAACTACTGATTTTGGAGAATCTGTGCAAATGTCACCTGACCCTGAGCATCACCTGCAGCTGCCTCCTCTGGAGCATTCTCTCCTTGCTGACCTCGCCGAATTGGAGGGCCTTCTCGTGGCTTGTATGCCTTATGAGGTGATCCCAAACCTCCCTGATACTCAATCTTGCTAAGTATCAAAGCCATGATGTAGGGAACATAGTAAATCCTTTTGACCCTATCATTCTTTAAATTAGCTATGCCCCTAATAATGACTTCCACCACATCAAATTTTCTTCCATACATGATGTTTTCAATAATGTTCCAAGCATGTCCCCTAGCTGCATCAAAATTTCCACTCTTTGGAAAAAAAAAGGTATGATTAATAATTTTATTAATCAAACTAGGAATAGGCTTGAGACCATGTATCTTCCCTGGGGTATACCTGACAGCTAGATCATAAAAGTCAGTCCAAGCAGGAGCAAGCAAAGCAAGACTGTCATAGAGCTTCTCCCATGTATCAGATGGTATTCTCAAAACACGCTCAAAATCTGCCTTAGTGCACTCCACATATCTGGTCACTGTCACCCATTTCATTGTTGAAAGATCTGGAGAAACATGCACAGTGGCATAGAACTGTCTTATGATCTCCTCATCGTAGTCATTCCTTAGAGCTACGAGATCATGAAGACCGACTTGCTGAAACATCCGGTACACACCATTATACTTGTCCAAAGAGTTGATGTGTTGCCATTTTATCCACTTATGATCTGCAAAATTTCTGTGATGTCCATACAGCTGCTCATAGACTTGCTCTTAAAATTTTGTGTGGAATCTTGGATTGATGGAGTTTGAAGGGAGAAGGTATTGATTTATGTGTCACTTGATGACAAACTCATCAGCTGAAATAAACCTCAAATCGACCGGAGGCTCTTCTGGCTCTTCCATCTCTTCATCTGACTGTGCTTGCACTTCTGTTTTTGTCTCAGTGTCAGATTCAGATCCTAACTTAGCTTGGGATGAATTTTCCTCAGATTCTTCAGATTCAGGGTCATTTGCAGGCCCTTTGCCTTTGCCATGCACAACCTTTTGGCGAACTTCTCGAACTGGATCTGCAGGAGGTTGAGAGGAAGATTGCCCTCTAGGTGGTCCATGCGACTTACGAGTTGCAATCCTTGTCCTTGGCATCTTCACACAAAGAGGATAGATTACAGGAAGTCCAAAAGATCAAATGAAATAGAATTAATTTTGAAAGGAATGATATTTCTGTTTTTGTCAGAAAAAATCGGTAATGCCGCGGTTCTATGGTTTCACACCGCATCAAGATCATCCGCACTCAAAGAGCGAAGATCGCTTTCTAGAACAGGTTCTAGGGCAAGGATTTGATTGATATTGTTGATATTTCTTATAGAGTGAATCCATGTAATAGATGTATAATCATCATAAAACATCAACTTTATCTATTTGCCCAACTTGAACTAACTAAATCATCCACATTTCAAGATTAACCCTAAAAGTGACATAGGGTTCTAGATTTTGGTAAAACGAAGAAGAAAATGAGTTTTACCTTAAGGATTGAATGAGTGAAACCCTAAGGATGCAAGGAATCAACAGGAATCAACAAAAATCTGAAAACTATGAAGATTTTCCAAGAGGGCTTGGAGTTCTTTGAGGGGGAGAGAGAGAGGGCGAAGAAATGAATAAGATGCGGTCGAACCGTCGTGGGTAGTAAAGGCACGAGTTGAAATGAAACTGCAAGGCAGTTAATGCCATTTCCCAACCAACGCGGTAGTATCACCTTGATATCGCTGTAGTACCGCTAAGCGGCAAGATGCGTGGTTATAAGCGCCGTAGTATCAAGATCATGGTCGTATCTGCGATTAACCCACCGTAGTTCCGATTATCCTGGAACTTTAGGATTTGACTTTGGATTTGAGAATTATGCAAATGATCCTTAATTTTGCACACAAATGAATATAATTTAGGATCATCATGCATTAAGTAGACAAATGTCTATCTAAGAACATAATTTTTATGAACACAATAATCTTTGATAATTATTTTGAAAAGATTTTCATAAATAGCTTCAAATAACACCAAATGAAGCAAAATGCATGAGGCAAGAGTTCAATCAACATTTGAATAGTCTATGACAATTAATTCATTCCTCAATTTGCAAAAACGGCATTCATCTAATTGTTTGGTCAAAATATTCGCTAATTGATCTTCGGTCCAAATGTGGCTAATTTCAATATCTCCCTTGCTCATATGATCTCTCAAGAAATGATAGCGAATATCTATATGCTTGGTTCTTGAGTATTGGACAGGATTATTGACTATTTTCATCACACTATCATTGTCACATAAAAGATGCATTTTATCAAATTTAATTCCATAATCCATGAAAGTTTTCCTCATCCATAGCAATTGAGCACAACAACTACCCACGGAAACATATTCGGCTTCGGCGGTGGATAAAGCTACATAATTTTGTTTCTTGGATGACCATGATACTAAAGATCTTCCTAAGAATTGACAACTACCCGAGGTGTTTTTTCTATCCACTTTACAACCCGCATAATCGGAATCCAAATATCCAATTAAATCAAATTTAGCACCTTTGGGAAACCATAGGCCAATGCTAGAGGAATACTTTAAATATCTTAGTATTCTTTTTACGATCATTAAATGACACTCTTTTGAAGTTGCTTGAAAACGTGCACACATGCAAACACTAAACATAATATCGGGGCTAGATGCGGTAAGATAAATCAAGCTACCAATCATAGACCTATAAAATTTTAAATCTACCGATTTACCTCCCTCATTTAGGTCGAGATGACCGTTGGTTGCCATGGGAGTCTTGATGGATTTTGCATCCTCCATGCTAAATTTCTTGATTAAATCTTTTACATACTTTGTTTGGCTCACGAAGGTTCCATCTTTGAGTTGCTTGATTTGAAGTCAAAGGAAATAGCTTAACTCTCCAATCATGGACATTTCAAATTCCCTAGACATCATATCACCAAATTCTTTGCAAAAATCTTGATTAGTAGACCCAAAAATTATATCATCAACATAAATTTGACAAACAAAGAAATCATCATCTAAAACTTTAGTAAATAAAGTTGAATCAATTTTCTTGATTTTCAATATTTTTGAGACCAGAAAATCTCTAAGGCGTTCATACCATGCTCTAGGAGCTTGTTTAAGATCATAGAGCGCCTTGGAGAATTTATAGACATGATTTGGATTCTTTGGATCTTCAAAACCGGAAGGTTGTTTAACAAAGATAAGTTTGGATTTTTTTCATTTAGGAAAGCACTTTTAACATCCATTTGAAATAATTTAATATCAAAGTATGATGCAAAAGCAAGTAATATCCGAATTGATTCAAATCTAGCTACGGGAGAAAAAATTTCACCAAAATCCAAACCTTCGACTTGTGAATATCCTTGAGCGACCAATCTTGCTTTGTTTCTAACAACCATACCGTTTTCATCTTGCTTGTTCCTAAAGACCCATTTGGTACCAATGACATTGTGTTCTTTGGGTCTATCCACCAATGTCCAAACTTCATTACGGGTGAAGTTATTGAGTTCTTCGTGCATTATGTTCACCCAATCCGGATCATCAAGTGCTTCTTCTACATGCTTTGGCTCAATAGAAGAGACAAAAGAATAGTGTTCACAAAAAGAAGCAATACGAGACCGAGTTTGAACACCCTTACTTATGTCACCGAATATTTGATCCGTGGATGATCTTTTGCAATTACATTGTGGATTCTTGGTGGTAAGTTGGATGGTTGATCATCTTCCTTATTGTCTTCTTCATCAATTTGAATTTGATTTGCGGAAGAGGTAGAAGGTTCAACTTGGGTTGAAGATGATGGATTATCCTTAGGGTTGATGTCGCCAATTTGCATGTTCTCCATGGCTTTTCTTAAGGTTTCATCACCTACATCATCCAAATTCTCATGCTCTTCTTGAGAGCCATTAGTTTCATCAAATTGCACATCGTGCCTTTCTTCAATTAAACCGGAGTTTTTGTTAAAGACACAATAGGCTTTGCTATTTGAAGAATAACCAAGCAAGAAACCAACATCACAACGACTTGCAAATTTTGAAAAACGAACACCCCTTTTCAAAATATAACATTTGCAACCAAATACATGAAAAATAAAAGATGTTTGATTCTCTTCCAACAAGAAGCTCATAGGTTTTTCACAAAAATGATGACATGGGAGCTCCAAGGGCTCGTGGATTCTTTCAGCTATATATAAGGGAGAGATGCAACTTCAGCAAGGCATGTTGGGTATTGATTAATATTGTATGTGACACATCACAGGCTAAACTATCAGAGGAGATGAAAAGAAGCTTCTTTATGGAACTAATCACTCTTAGATGCCTGCATATCTAGTTGCGAAGGAATATTGATGCATCTTTGATGGAGTTTGGATGGAAAAGTTCCTTCTTATGTGGACATAGATTTGCTAAGATTAGAGTTTTGTAGAGACTCAATTTTGATATCTAGTCGGGATAGCTATTTTCTTAATTTATCTTATTGTAGTAATATATCGATAGTTCTAACCTATTTTAATATATTCTAATAGTAGGGCTCTCCCACTGTGTTCCCTTAGAAAAAAAAAGAGACCGTGGCCAGCTTTAGAGTGTGAATAATTTGGTCACGATAAAAAAGATGGCAAGGGAAGACAAACCAATAACATTATGCCACTATAGCACTTTTGTCATATAGACTCGGGTCAATGGTATTTTTAGAAGAGATAACCCACAATAGTGCTGGCTAAAGCAACAACTCAAATCTTTAAAATAAAATCTTAAGCATTCCATTATGTATGGATCTGAACACACACATTTTTTTCAATTCTAATTTAACGTGAATTCCAGGAATTCTGTAAATCAAAATCTTGGTTGTTGGAAGGAAAAAAAATAACTCACTCCAAAGATTGTAATTTATAGAATTCAACAAAATGTCTCGTTGACACGTGGATCCCAAGGCCAAATTTCAGTGATACATCCTACTGACATTTTATGAAAATCAAAACATCGAGTGTCATTATACGAATAAAATGGTACTTTTTAAAATTTGGTAAATACACATTGTATATTTCTAAAGCTTCAAAGATGTATGACATTTTCTAAAGAGAAAATTTATTATATGTCATCGAATAACTCCCTTCTTCACGATATGTCATCGAATAACTCCTTCATAATATGACATCGGGTTCCAAATTTTCTTCACAATATGTCATCGTTGTCACTTCTCCGTCCAAGCCCCTCCGTTAAGCCTCTAGAAAAGACCATTTTGCCCTCACTTGTCACATTTAAGTATATGAAGTAGTCGTGAACTTTTTTTCTCGTAATGTGTTTTAAATTGCCACCGAGTGGCAGTAGCATCCAATTCACTTGTAGGCTTTGGACTGGAATAATTTGCAGTGAAACAACAAGGAAATTTTGGCATGGAGTGAAATGTGACAAAATTTGACAACTGAGGACAAAATGGTCTTTTCTTAAGGCTTAACGGATGGGCTTGGACAGAGAAGTGACGACGATGGCTTATTGTGAAGAAAAATTGGAACTCAATGGCATATTGCGAAGGAGTTATTCGGTGGCATATAGTGAATTTTCTATTTTTCTAAAACTCAGTAAATAACAATGACACACACACACACACACACACACACACACACACACACACACACACACATATATATATATATATATATATATATATATATATATATATGATGAAAATGGTATGGTACTCCTAGGAGTATGTACTCCCGCTTCTCATATACCACTTAAATCGTATGATGATACGAGAATATCTAGAACTCGAAATATTTTCAATCAACAATGTTGAGTTTTCTAGACCCAACACTCGCACATATGTTGCATAAGTAGACATAGAATCCTCTTCATATTTGTAACAGATATGTAGTGTTGTACCTAGCATGTTGGGCCAACCATGTTGTCGTAGGGGCGGCCCAATGACCTGGCGAAGGCCTCCAAGGGCGCCCAACCAAAGGCACGCTTCGGCTCTGCCGGAGGGTGCCTTCGGAGGGCCGAAGGGTGCGAGAGGGCCTCGAGATGGCCTCCGAGGACGTCAAGTTGAAGGCACGCTCTGGCTTCCCCTGAAAGGTACCAAGTACATCTTCGGAGGGCCGAATGGCGCACAAAGGCCCTGAGAAGACCAACTCTGGCACTGACGAAGGGTTCCAGGTACGTCTTCGGAAGGCCAAATGATACAGGAAAGCTGTCGAGGGCAGCGCCATCAAGAGGCACGCTACATGTCCAGGAGCGAAGGAGCCCCGAGGGTCCTAGCCCAGGACCACCTTGCATGGAACGAGGGGCCTTTGGGGTCCTTCGCTCCGGAGCCGCCTCGCACGTAGTGAGGGGAGAAGATCGCCAGCGAACCAAGGGCACAGTCATGATGGACTAGGTCCAGGAGGGTCCACCATGAACCGAAGGCTACGCTTAGGAAGAGGAAAATCCCCTGCGGCCCCTACGGGCATAGGACCATTCTAGGGGTAGGATTGTAATCTCATGTACCCTGGTTGAGAGGCTATAAATAGCCATCTCCTCCATGTAATTAAGGAGGACTTTTTTCAAGGCAACAAAAACCCATTAACTCACTCTTGACACCTGACAAGGATCTAATAATTTTCAATTAATTAAATTATTTATCTGTAATTGTTATTATAGATAGCAATATCCTCACATTGATCGTAAGGATACCCCTTATCATTAATAAGGGAGAAGGTTAGCTGAGTGGTCATAAACCATTTTACGACCACTCTATGTGATCGTAACTACTTTTATGACTACTTAGTGGTCGTAAGATTTTCTACGACCACCTTATGATCGTAAGCCTTACTACGATCACTTCATGGTCGTAAGCTTTACTACGACCACCCTGCAGTCAACAAAGCCTATAGACATGTGGGCTCAATCGACTAGGGACATTTATGCGCTGTGTTTAATATACACAGTAGTTAATATGTGCTTTTATTCTCCATGATAACTGTACGTATTAAGTCTCTGTCTCTGACATAACTGCAAGGCGACGTGGGAGGATCAGTCTATGACAATAACCGTCACTGAAACGTGCACATTTCTTCAAACGGTAAGACGTATCTTGACACAGGACAACTGTCACCCCTTCACACGCTATATAAGGAATAAAGCCGATGGACAGGGGGAACAAGATAAGAAAGACAAAGACAACGACAACGAAGACAAGATCAATAGACAAAAGTCATTAAGCCCTAGTTCTAGTGATTTCTTTTCGGTTGTAAAGCATAGTCAATACAACAATACAGGAGTAGGGTTATTATTCTCTCAGGAGAAGGCTCGAACATGTATAAATCCCAGTGTCTTTTTCTATGTAGTTTAATTCAAGGAGAATCCCTAGTATTCATTCGCAAGATCGATACTAAACCATCGACAACACCAGTCCCTTCCCTCGAGGATCCCCAGGTTTCCCCCATCGCATCCGTGGGACACCCGAGGTCCCCTTTTCTCTACTGTCTAGTTCTGTTGCTACGACACATGTTATTGTTAAGAACTTGAGTATACCCCTTACCCCTTGTTTAATTGTTTCCTTAACGCGAGGATTAATAGAACTATTTAAGTACATTGAATGAATGATATTTTAATTATATTGTGATGAAACTATAATAATGTTACAATAAAGTTAGATTTAAGAAGTGATTTCAACCTGTAATTAGTTTTAGACCTAACTATTTGAATTAAAAAATTCGTTACCCTATTTAGAGTAGTAAAAAATACCAACACTTGAAAATTTATATCAAGGCATATAGGATTGTAAAGTTAGCAGTCATAAAAGTGAATTAGCGAAGGAGTGTAGATATAGATGTGCCCCATTGATGGAGTTGAGAAGGTTTGAAGTCACACACATTACCTTAACTATAATAGTTGTAGTATCTATTGTTATTAAACTTAGAACTCTGAATAAGATAAAACAAAATTTAGAAATCTCTCACGAGACAAAATCTTTTCTTAATGATAAAGTTGTTGATATATCTAATTATGCGAGCAAAGAGAGGAGAAATAGGAATGCATCACATCATGATAAAGTGAGAAAAATACACCGGGAGTGGAGTTGTGGAGGAGAAGAGTGGGAAAGCTGTTGTAACAAAAGTAGAAGAGAAGCGTGAGGAAGATGGGTGCATGGAATATGAGAATAAGGTGGAGCATTATATGCAGTTAATGAGTCTCATTCAACTTTATGCATTATTACAAGCTACACCACTTGTTGCAAATTTGCTTAGCTGTAATTAAGTATTGATACACTCTTTTTTTGGGGGGGGGGGGAATGGCAAGAGCATTGCCACCTTTTCATTAAAGAAGGAGAGGGAACACAGAGCACAAAACAAGTCTAGCCAAGAGATGGAGGGAGAGAGGAAGAAAAAGCGAGAGAAGAAAAACAAAAAGACAGACTTAAGGACCGCTTGTCACAAAAGATTGGAAAGCTCCGCAGGAAGGTAGGCAGCTAAGTGTTTTGCCCCACTAAGGATCCAGGCCCTGGCCTCTTCCTTGATGATCGCAGCCGTTCCGAAGACATCATTTCGCTGATGCTGGAAAATTCTTTTATTCCTTTCTTTCCACACTTGCCACATGGTGAGGATGACGAGGGAGTTTTGGCCCTTGTAATGCATTGCCCTTCCTCTTTGGGGGTAAGGCCATCCACCAGTCTAGGATCGATCCATGAGTGTCCCATTGCGACGGTGCCATAGTGTCCTGTTGAGCCCACGTGGCGATGGCATTCCATACCCTTTTGGTATAGGCACAGTTGATGAGAAGATGAAGTGCTGTTTCCGGATTGTTGGTACAGAGCGGGCACCAAAAATCATTTTGCATGCGTCTTTTCATCTGCCGTTGGCAACCGTTCTTGAATCGCCAACCACGCAAAAATTTTGCATTTTTGCGGTACCCAGGAGTCCCAGATGAGGCCAACGAAAGGTTTGTGGATTGATCCCAGAAACTGTGCCCTGTATGCCGATTGGGCAGTGTATGTTCCTGTCAAAGTCCATTTCCAGATGATATCATCCGGAGTTTCAGGAGCAAGTGACACCGGCGACTTCGATGTAGAGTCAGACGAAGTCCACCAGTGTCGCTTCGAGATATTTCTTCTGAGGTCGGCAATCCAAGTACTCCCCGCGAGTGCTTGTCGCACTGTTCTGTTCTTTCTTGTCGCGATCGCAAAGAGACTTGGGGCCGAGTCTTTTAGTGGCAATCGGCCCAACCAAGCGTCTTTCCAGAAACTTGCCTTGTCGCCGCTTCCTAGCACTATTTTCGTTGAGATTTGAAATAATTCTCGATCTTTCTCCGTGACTGGCAGTTTCATACCACTCCATTGCTTATCAACATCCTTCCATTGATACCAAAGCCAACGAAGACGGAGGGCTCTACTAAAGGTGGCTAGGTGGAGGATCCCAAGCCCACCCAGATTCTTGGGGCGACAAACAGTAATCCAGTTGACCCAACATTTCCCCCAATCCATGGTGAGGTCACTTCCCCCCCAGAACCAAGCCCGACGACGCTTGTCAATTTGTTTCCTTGTCCATGTCGGGAGGTCAGCCAATGTCATGTGGTAAATGGGTATGGAAGTGAGAACAGCCTTGAGCGTTGTCAGCCTCCCCGCTCTGGACAACAACTTCTTTTTATAGCCCCCAAGTCTGGCATCGATCTTGTCCATAAGCGGCTGTAGCTGCACCTTTCTTAGTTTGCGCAGGGAAAGCGGAAGTCCAAGATAAGTGCATGGCAAGCATCTCCTACTGGCCGGGAAGTCGTGTAGGATGGCCTCCAGATCAAGGTGTTGGCATTGAATCGGCATAACCGCACTCTTAGCAAGGTTTAATTTTAAACCAGTGACCTCCCCAAATAAACCCAGGAGCCCTTGAAGGTTATCCAAGTCTTGTTTGATGGGCGGTATAAAAATTATCGCATCATCTGCGTCAGACAAATGATCTCCTCGCCTCGATCGTTCTCCCATTGAGCGGAGACAACCAACCTTCGTATGGCCTTGCTTAGCGTAAAATGTAAGGCATCAATTGCCAGGATAAATAGATATGGCGATAGAGAGTCTCCTTGTCGCACCCCACAACGATGCCAGATTTTCAGCCCTGCAACCCCATTTAAAATTATCATGAGTCGGGTCGTGGCAAGGTGGTTGAAATCCACTCCCTCCATCTTGGCCCGAAGCCGCAGTGCTGGAGAGTGTCAAGCAGGTAAGGCCAGGATACCGAGTCGAAAGCCTTCGAGATGTCCAATTTGATCATGAGGACCGGAGTTTTGGTGCGATGAAAGGTACGGACCAGATTCTGTACGTAGAGGAAATTATCTTGAATGCAACGCGTCTTGATGAAAGCACTTTGACTTCTAGAGATTAAGCTGTTCATGTGCTTGGACAACCTTAAGGAAAGAACCTTGGAGATTAAATTTGATATGCTATGAATTAGGCTGATTGGTCTAAACTCTGTTATGTCGACCGGCTGTTCTTTCTTAGGCAGGAGTACGATGTTGGCCGTGTTAATTTTCGCAAAATGGGTCATGTTCAGATTGTAGAATTTTGCGAAAAGTGCCATGATATCCGGGCCGATGATATCCCACGCCCCCCTATAGAACTCACCGGTGAATCCATCTGGTCCTGGCGCCTTATCTGTAGGCATCTTGTGGATTGCGGCCACGATTTCTTCCTCCGTAAATGGATGCTCTAGCGGGCCCAAAATGTCCGAATGTCCTTGATTTGGCGCAAGGTAATCCCAGTTGAAAGCATAAGTTGCCGGTCTCACCGTACCAGTAATACCGAAGTAGTGCCGATACAGGGCCTCCTCCTTCTCTGAGTGCCGAGTGTAGGTGCGGACCGAATCTGAGAGGACACGAATGAATTTTTTTCGTGATCTTGCAGTTGCTTTGGAGTGAAAAAAATTTGTGTTGGCATCCCCCCAGCTTAAGCCATGTTATCCGAGATCTCTGCCTCCATGCCATTCGGTAAATTGCCGCTAATCCTAAGATCCTAATCTTTAGATCCTTCCGGAGATCTTGTTCAGCCTGGGAGAGCGACCTAAGCTCTTGTGCATGGTCCAACTGAAAAATGATTTCATGAGCGAGGCACATTTGGATTCTCTTATTTCCAACTCTAGCATTGTTCCAAACTGTTAGAGCTTTTGCCGTTCTTTGCAATTTACAAAGAAGAATCTTTATCGGGTCAATAGAATCAACCTGCTGCGACCATGCTTCCATGACGGTCTCCTTGTACCCAGACATTAGGGGCCAGAAATTTTGGAAAAAGAATCGTCTCGATGGCTTAGTCCTTTGCTCGACTGAGACGAGCAAAGGACAATGGTCGGAGATCGAGGACGAGAGCGGACGTAACATATGGGCCGGGAAAATCAGATCCCAATCAGGATTAGCAAACACTCTATCAATCCGTTCAAACGTCGGATTAGCCTGCTCATTGGACCAAGTGAAACGACAGTCCTGGAGATTCAACTCCTTAATCTCACAATGATCTATGGCCGACCGAAATTGAGCCATCAACCGCCTGTTCAAGTTCTGATTGTTTTTGTCACAAGCTCTGTAGATTAGATTGAAATCACCAAGAATCAGCGAGGGACCTTGGATTCCATCGGAGATGCTCTTCATCTCTTGTAAAAAGGCCATCTTATGATGATCTAGATGGGGTCCATAGACCGTCGTTAATGTCCATGACAGACCCACATGACACGGCGTGACGCGCTGTGATGGAATAGTCTGCAACAGAATGGTTGTCAAGCTGGACTTGATACACTCTTCGAATGTATAAATTTCCATCCACTCTTAGCACGTTAGTTTTTTCATGATTGATTGATCTTCACAAAGAATCAGTTGGTTATGTGGCCCGAAGACAGCTCAAATCCACTTTATTACTTGTTGATCAACATGCTTTAAATGTCATTGTCAATACATTGATGGCGGAGAATTCATACTGTTGTCTCAATACATTGATGGCGGAGAATTCATACTTGGTGGAGTTAACTCGCAAGGTCCAGATCACAAACTACTAAACCTTAGTGCAAAATCTTGATCACCTTTTGTATGCATATGCTCTTCTTTAGGGTGTATTGAACTGGTTGTTGTGCTAATTTTAAGTAGTACTTCTCTCATAACTAAGCAATACAACCTTTCTGTTGAAATTTTATTGATATGAATTGCTATCCGAAGGAAGCATCAAGATAGCCAATTGAAGTGTTCACTTAACTCTTCAATACTAACATTGATGTGTTCTGCCGATGTTTGCTGGAGATCGCTCGCTCCAGACCTGACAAAATGCTGCAGATTGCTGGAGGACATGAATAGCTGAACATTGTCGATTTGCAAGCATACTTTTAAGGTTGTTTGTGCTTTGTTCTTTCTTCTGGCTCGAGCACGGGGATTAAACATGTTGCGGAGCTACTTTATCGGTTGAAGCGTTTCACACAAATGATCTTTCTCCTATGGTGAATGTTTATTCTCATGTGCTACATTACATTAGTGATGTGGCGAATGTTTTTTTTCATGTGCTACGTTACATTAGTGGTGTAATTGTATATTCTGGACCTCTAAAGTTCTAAGGTCATTCTTAAGTGGAAGAAAAGATGCATATGTTCGTTAATGCTATAGTAGATTGACTATGAAAAGTTACCCTTTCTTTTTAGGGCATGTTCAGTTCATATACTAAGGTTGTCTAGGTTTGTCACAAATTTTTTTTGTCAAGCTCGGCTAAAATTAGATCATTAAAATTGAAGTCACACATTGACTAGCATAAGAGAATCTTGCCAAGTCACTGACGTGCGAGACCTATTTAGTAGAAAAAAAAATCTTGTCATAAGTATGGTTATGAACCAAACAGATGCAACTCAATCAAATCTATCAAACTTGGAGTGTGACAAAATATAGCAATGTTTGGCTGCCAACCGAGTATGCCTTTAATTTGTTTTTGAGATCTAGCGTGCCCTTACATTTTAAGAAGTTAAATAGTCGCGTGTTAGAAGCAGGAGACTGCAGGTGTCTGTCGCCAATACCACTTCTTCCGCAACGAAGACAAGAGCCAGTCAACTCTGAAGCCACGCTGCACACTGTATCCCCACGAAAATGGCAGCAGTTCTTCTTGGGTTGCTTGCCCGCCTCCTCCTCTTCGACCATGGCGTCACCGCCTCCGCGACCGCGACGCCGCCGCCTCTCCCTGTTCTGCCCGTCCCTTCCTACGCGCAGCTCCAGTGGCAGCTCTCCGAGATGGCCCTCTTCCTCCACTTCGGGCCCAACACCTTCACGGACTCCGAGTGGGGCTCCGGCCACGCCGATCCCGCCGTGTTCGCGCCGTCCGCCCTCGACGCCGGCCAGTGGGCGCGCGTCGCGGCGGCGGGCGGGTTCGGGCGCGTCGTGCTCACGGCCAAGCACCACGACGGCTTCTGCCTCTGGCCGTCGGCGCTGACGGAGTACTCGGTGGCCGCCTCGCCGTGGAGGAGCGGGGAGGGGGACGTCGTCGGCGAGCTCGCGGCCGCCGCGCTCGCCGAAGGGATCGGGCTGGGGCTGTACCTCTCGCCGTGGGACCGGCACGAGCCGGTGTACGGCAACACCGTCGCGTACAATGAGTACTACATGGGCCAGATGACGGAATTGCTCACCAGGTGTGTTAATTCGTGTGTTTGAAATTGCAGGATTATTTTTGTTATATTTGTCATTTGGAAGTTTTGCAGGTGAACTACTGAATTTAGCACGCAGATCGTGGAAAGCTTCGATCTTGATGTGGTTTGGGGAGTGAGTGAGAACTCAAAATTTAGCCTCTCTGCTTGTTCCTTTGCAGAAAATTGCAGTATTCTACCTTGATAAATTCTTGGATTGGGAGTAGTCAGTGCTTAATTGTGGTGTCCGATGAAAAAAAAAAGGTTCAGTTCTTTCGGTGTTTCCCTGCTGAAAGTAACTGCATTTCATCTTGTAATATTTAATCCTTGTGCTTTTAGTGCTTTGATTTGAATTCTGGGAAGGGACCTAAATACAATCAATGTTGATACATTTTTCCTAATTCTGTACCTGGATTGCAGAGTGTATGGATTCTATCCATATGTTTTGTGGTCAACATAGTGTATATTCTCCCCAGTCTAAAGATTCTGCCTTTACATGTGCAGGTATGGAGACACGGAGGAAGTTTGGCTTGATGGTGCAAAGGGCAAGGGCAAGGACATGGATTACATGTTTAATGCCTGGTTTGCACTTATCCATCAGCTCCAGCCAAAGGTTGTTATCTTCTCAGATGCTGGACCGGACACTAGATGGGTAGGAGACGAGGCAGGGGTTGCGGGTCGTACTTGCTGGTCTCCCTTCAACAAGAGCACTGTGACGATTGGGCACATCATTCCTGAGTAAGTAATTTAGTTTTGTTGAACTGGAAAAAGTGCAAAGACTATTGTTAATTTTGTCTCAATATACTGTATTTATTTGTATGTCAAAAACTAATATATGAACAACCCATATTCCGAATTGGATGTTATGCCCCATCTTAGAATCACACAGGTTATGTTATTTACCGCTTTTAAGAGCCTCACATGGATGAGACCTTTAGCTAAAAGCTGCACTTGGAATTTCAATAGCCCTGCTGGTTAGTGGATCTCAGTTTCTTTGACAACTTTGTGGAATAGCTGGTTTGTAATAAAATAAAATAAGGAGTGTATGGTCTTCTCATTTAGTAGGAGACAAATCTAATTTAACCTTAAGGGTGCTTCCAAGTTTCTTTTTTTGATGTCCGGGATTTTTCCCATCCGGTCCACATTAAATAAAAAGAAGCACCCAACTCTGCAAGGCGCCCACAGGAGCAGCGTTCGAACCGTGGCGGGCTGGGAGCCTAAAGCTCCCCTAGCCACTGTGCCCCAGCACAGCCCTTGCTTCACTGTGCCCAGCACAGCCTCGTGAGACACCCAGTGCCGAGCCAAGGGCTCGAGCACGGGCGGGCCTTGCAGTCTCCTGCCGCCACTAGCCAGTCGAGCATCGCTCGCTTCTCTGCTTCCAAGTTTCTGTCTGTTTAGTTTCACACAATGAAAATTCAATACTGTAGTGAAAATATTGCTTTGAAATGAGACAGCCTGTTTACTCCTTACTTAGAACACACTGCAAAGTTAACTATATCGTGCATAGGACCAGAACTCTAAACTTTCCTTCCCAGTACAGTACTGTGCTAGTACTAGTACCTCCAACTATTGCAATGATAACTTATGTTGAGCAACTATTGTCCTTCCAAAGTATCTAATGATAAGCTCTAAAAAGCAGCTAGTGATAATATTTGATCTAAATAAACATTGTAGTTTTGTTCTCTTTGAAGGTAAGGATCATTCATGGCATCAGGCAGTTGAAATCACTTGAAAAGAGTGCTATTATTCAGCATAATTTGGAGATGGCCGTGTGTGCCAAAAAGTATCTACTGCAAAGTCTGTAAAAGTTAAATTTCTTATGTAGTCCTATAGTAGAGCAAAATTCAGTAAATTCAGCGATATGGGGTTTAAGTGTTGCACTGTTCAGAATGAAATGAGCTATAAGAGTGTCTACAAACTTGGATAATACAAACAGTGAAGTTCTTTATTCATGTTGAAACTCGAAAGTCAAAACCCCTTTTGCAGACCAGAAGTTGGATGGTGCTGCTTAATTGTTGATTCATTTACTTATGTTAGCAATGAATGATGATTTTATGAAAATGTTTAGCATGAAATAACCTGTACTCCCTCCGTTAAGAAATATGTGATGTTTTAGAAAGCGTGCAGTCAAACTTTCTTAACTTTGACCGCTAATATATATAAAACTATTTGTATTGGTCATGTGAAAGTGGTATCATTAGATTAGTCATGAAAAATATTTTCATAATATAATGGTTTTAAATTATTTTATTAACATATTCATATAAAAATTAATGGTCAAAGTTGCATGTTAGAGACCATGTCGATATCCAAAATGTCATATATTCTTGAACAGAGGGAGTGGTTGGTATATGTTTTTTTAGACTATGGTATTGACATCTCATATGATAATTCTACAACCTGCACTGTGCTGGATTTGAGAGATGTTTGATGAAAGGGAGGTTTGCTTGTCATTGACAAGTGTCTTACTTTTCAAAAATCAATAGTCTACTGATTGACATGCCAACTTTATTGCCAGGTACTCGCGCAGTGGGGATCCTTTTGGGCAAGACTGGGTTCCTGCAGAATGTGATGTTTCCATCAGGCCAGGGTGGTTTTGGCATGCCTCAGAGAAACCAAAAGACGCTATAACTCTGCTTGACATATACTACAGATCAGTTGGTAGAAACTGTCTCCTCATATTGAACGTTCCTCCCAATTCGTCCGGCCTCATTTCTGATGAAGACATGCGAGTCCTTCAGGAATTCACTGAGATTCGGCGGACAATTTTCTCTCAGAACTTTGTTGCCAATGCCACTGTCACAGCAAGCAGTGTGCGCGGTGGTCTGGACAATCTGCAGTTTGCACCCTCCAATGTGCTACAAGATGGCATATACTCCTACTGGGCCCCACAGGAAGGGCAGACAAGCTGGGAAATGCTCTTCGACCTCGGGCAGTCTACTTCCTTCAACGTGCTCCAGCTCCAGGAGCCTATCCAGATGGGACAGCGTGTAATCGAGTTTCATGTGGACATCCTAGCGGCTGAACTCTGGCAAACAATTCTTGAAGGCACGACAATTGGATACAAGAGGCTGCTGCAATTCCCAGCCGTTGAAGCCCGATACCTGAAGCTATCTGTGGACAATGCACGCGCAGATCCACTGATTGCATTCTTTGGTGTTTTCATGGATCCCTTCTCGGTCATATATAGCTTCGACCATGGCAAACCATCACGTACTAATAGTAGTGAAATTATAAAGTTGAGGACAGACCATGCTCCTGGCAACAAGAGTACTGCCACGATGTAGTGACGGAGTACAGTTATGTAAAGAGGTACTTCACACTGCCCAGAGAGCTTTTTCAAACATCTGGTCTTTTTTTGCCTGGAGATCAACACTGGTCTGGTCTGTGCTCGCCAATTCAACATTTAAGAATTACTTGTATGTTGATTTGTTGTTGTAATTCTACGTTCATTTGATTGAATAAGCCCTAGTCATTCAAGAGTGAGCAATGTGTATGTATCTTCTCAATCAGTTCTTTTTGCTTCTCGAAGCATTCTGAACTAACAACTCTACTTTCTGCAATCAAGCATGGTCGATGGTTCTGTACTTCCCCATACCAGTCATTCTTCTAAAATCACTGAATGGTGTTATCAGAAACCTATACAGTAGTTGATGTTGTCTTGTTTTTGCTTTTGATGAAGTAATTAACGTATGATTTATCATCAATCTCTGTATGACTGTATCTCTCCTCTGTAAGCAGATAGAGATGTAAGTACTCATGAGTCATGAACCTCCTTTGAAGCCTTATGAGAGGCGAGAGGCCAAGGCATGCAGCTTCTGAAGACTGAACTTAATAGTTGACAAGCCGCCTTTGAAGAGGTATTAAGGTATAGCATCAGTTTACGGGCAACATATCCTGTGAGCATGACCAATGTGTGCACATACTGACATAGAGGATCCCGGCACTCCATCGCCAATCGGATGGCACGCATGCAAAGGGCGAGCGCGCCTTGGCCATTTTCTCTTTTCCACCCCCGCATTTGCCAGCGTTTCTTCATTCGCCCCCCCCCAGCCCGAGCCCCATTCGCTGGAGCGGTGGAGCATCGCTAGGGTTATGCCCTTCCGCGCCGCCCCCGCAGGCCGCCCCTTCGTCGCCCCGATGCTTCGTGCCTGAGCCCCTGAGCTGTCTCCTCTGTGCTACGCGCCGCTGCTACCACCCCATTTGGTCCTCCCTCCCCGAGACTTCGTCCTCAAGCCGCCGCCACCCCCATCTGGTCCTCCTCCTCCCTGACCCGACCTGCAGCAGCCACAGATCTGGTCCTCCTCCCGAGCCACCAGCCCTGCATCCGCATCTAACTCCTCAGAATCGGTCCTTGTCCTCACAAGATACGGCCTCGAGGCTTCCCCTGCGCCTCTGAAGAATCTAGACACATCATTATGTGTTGATGGAGTATTTTGGTTATTAATGATAAATCTACTTGTGATACTAACACTTCTATTCATTACCTATTGCTTAGTCTCATTTGGATATAAAGGTGAAAATCAATTAGGTATGCATTCGACATCATATTCTTATATCTTGTTGCATTCCTCGGATCCAAAATATAGGATGAGCTCCACCAAAAGGTTAACTTGAATATGTGCATATATTTCCATTACACATTTGTGTATACACATATTTAGGGGGAGTTCACACTATATTTTGTGGTTTCATTAGTATTGATCCATATTATTTTGTCCACATATATTTGGGATCTTTACTTTGAAACATATCCTTGAGTATATATAACTTGTGTAGTTAATATATTCATATGAGTATATGAGACTTGTGTAGTTCATATATGTTCATATATTCTTTGAGTATATGCAACTTATGTAGTTCGATATACTCATACCAATCTACATTCAATTATTTGCAAATTGAAGTGATTATCATCAATTACCAAAGAGGGAAAAATTGTGGTATCTTGTCCCACCATTATGAGTTAATAGTACGTCATGGTAATTAATGATAATCATATTGTGGAACTAACATTTTCCATGAGTTGGTGAAATAGGTTATGTTCCACGAGGATGAAGACTTTGGATGACATCATGAGTTGATCGTCATCAAGTCAAGAGCTTGAAGTAAAGGATGCATCATGTGTTGGTGTGTATCAAGATCTCGAAGAGAAGAAGATCATCATATGTTGATGATTATCAAGCCAAGTTCAAGAAAACGATGTCATCATGTGTTGATGAGCATCATATCAAGTTTCTTGAAGAAGAGGAAATCATCATGTGTTGATGATGTTCAAGAAGAAGGAAATCATCATGTGTTGAGGATTATCTAGTCAAAAACCTGGACTTGAAGTAAGGATGTGCGTCATCAAGCTTCAAGAGATTATGCAAGGCAAAGGTATGACTAGCTAGGGCTAAGGATGTGTTCCTAGTCTTTTACCGGTCTTGGTGTTTGGTTTGAGACCGGATTGCTAGTATAGGTTGCCGTACTATTAAGAGGGGTCTTGACTAGTAGCTTGAGTTAGTCATGTGTTAATAGCTCATTGTGTTTGGTCTAGCTCATCTAGGCATGATGCTATTTGTTTGCAAATGTGTTTTGCAAATAGTGAGGCTCATGGTTAATCCTTGTAGCATGGGATTTTAGTTTGCAAATGTGTTTTGTAAATGTCTTATGTCCATGTACCTTTTAGTTGTGGCTTTGATTATAAAAGTTGGCAAATGTGTTTTGCAACTTATTGAGAATCTTGCCTTCATGCCTTGATTGCATCACGCATCAATTTGGCAAATGTGTTTTGCAAATTGAGTTGAAGCGATTGCAATCTGTGTTTTCTCAAGAACATCGGTAGTACCGACGTGTACTGAACGGTACGACCATGTTGCGGTAGTACCGGCGTGTACTGAGCGGTACGACCGCACTGCGGTAGTACCGACGCTCTTGAGTGGAACTACCATGTGCCGATCGGATCGTCCGAAAGCCCAATTCATCTGAGCCATCCATGTGGCAAGTTTGGTCCCGTGTCAAGCGGTAGTACCGTGTTTTCGTGGCGATAGTACCGCTCCGTGGTTGTACCGTTTCTTAGTAGGCGATACGTAATTTCCAGAGAAGCGTCTTTTCAGCTTGAGTTGGAAATCCTGCGAACGGTAGTACCGCGCTCCGTGAGCGGTACGACCGGCCTTAGCGGTAGTACCGCATGTTTGTTGGCGGTAGTACCGCACCACCTTTTCAACGGCTAGTTTTTCAACTGTTGCTGTGTGTCAGCGGAGGTGCGGTAGTACCGGCCATTAGTTGGCGGTACTACCAGCTACCGCTCGAGCTGATTTTTCAGCAGATTTTGTCCCAACGGCTAGTTTTTTTTGTGTGAGCTATAAATACCCACCTTGGCCGGTTGTGGGATAGTTGCTGGTGCCCTAGACATTCCTTTGAGCAAAGAGCAAACCCTCTACACCCATTTGTGCATGTGTTGCACTTAGTGAGCTTTAAGAGGCAAACCCTAAGTGCATGTGTTGCCTTAGGTAGTGGATTGTGTATCCACTTGAGCTTAGACACTTGATTAGTTCAAGTGAGAGTCTAAGACTTGTTACTCTTGGTGTTTGCCGACACTTAGACGGCGTGGAGGTGTCGTGGTCTGGTGATCTTCTCAAAGAAGCTTGTGAGAAGGCCCGGCGGTTTGTGAGTGGTGTGGTGCTCGCCGTCTCCGGAGTGGAGGAAAGAGCAACCCTAGTTGAGCGAGGTGTTGGTTCGGTTTGGAACCGGTCGAAGTGGTTGGACCTACCTCAGAGGTGTTGGCTTAATTTGTGGAGCTGGTCCAATTGGTTTGGGCTTACCTCAACATGGATTAGGGGAGACCGGCAAGTCTCTGAACACCACGGTAAAATATCATCGTGTCATTGTGGTTTGATTTCTTATGTTTTACTATATTGCAATTTACATTCCTTATATTAAATTGCTTACTTGTATGTGTATGATTGCTATCGTTTATATAGTCTCATATTGTTGGTGCACTTAGTAAATACTAGTCAAGATTTTTAGAGCAATCTTGAAAATGCTCATGATGTTTGGACAACTTTCATGGAAATTTATGAGGGAACCTCTACGGTCAAAGAAGCTAAATTGCATAGGTTAAAGCTCAAATATGAGTCATTTACTATGTTGCCTTATGAGAGCATCAATGAGATGTATTCTAGAATGATCAACATAGTAAATGAGCTCAAAGGCCTATCTGGTGATCTAACCGATTTTGATATTGTGCGCAAGATACTTAGGGCCCTACCGGACAAATATGAGATCTTGGTGACATTATTCCTCAATTCATCCGAATTGCCAAGGATGACTCCTACCGCTCTTTTGGGAAATCTCCTCACAAATGAAATGTATAAGAAGGACAAAGATGAGATCAAGGAGATGGCCTCAACTTCAAGCAAGAGAATTCATGCTTTCAAAGCTACATGTGATTCAAGTAAAGATGAGAATCAAGATGAGGAAGATGATGACACCGAAGAAGAATTGGTCACTCTCATGAACAAAATGAAAGATCTAATGAAGAGACGTGATTCACATAAGCATTCAAGCTCATCCTCAAGTACAAAGCACCATAAGACTCTAAGATGCCACAATTGTCAAAAATTGGGACACATTGCTTCAAAGTGTCCTTATAATGGTGAAGATGAAGAAGAGCCCAAGTCATCATCAAGAAAGAAGAAGGATGACAAAAGAAGACATTTTGTCGGGCTAGCCACAAAGGAAGATCCATCAAACCTCTCAAATGCAAATGATGCTCCATCACTATTTGACATGTCTACATGCTTCATGGCAAAAGGTAACAATGAGGTAAATGATGATAAAGAGCCTTCATATAATGATTTGATAGACATGCTAGTGGACTTAAATGAATTTCTGGGCAAGGAGATGTCTAAATTGAAAGTTTTGAAGAAAGATCATATTTCTTTTCAAAATAATTATGATGTGCTAAAGGATTAACACGAGTCTCTCCTTCTCAAGAGTTTAATAAGTCCAAAGTGGATATAGGTCTTACATGCGATCTATTAGATGATATGCCTTGTATAGTCACTAACCCTTGCATTGCATCTAAGGTTAGCATATTCACTTCTTGTGATGATTTGCTTGATTTGCCTTGTTGCTCAAAGTTAGATGCTTCTATTTCCTCTATGCCTTGTGAGACTAATCTTGTAGAGAAAAATAATGAGCTCAAGGCCCAAGTCACAAAATTGAAAAATGACTTGGATAGAAGCTACAAAGGGAAAGCCTCTCTTGATGATATCTTGAGCAAGCAATGAAGTGTGAATGACAAGAGAGGAATTGGCTTCACTCCAAAGAAGAAGGAGAATAGCAAGACAAGACACAATGCAAGACACACGAAGAAATATATCAAATGTCTTGGATGCAATGAGAAGGGTCACAAAGCCTCGGTGTGCCCAAATCAAATGGATGTCAAGTCAAGACATTCAAAGAAGAGGCAAACCGACAAGGAGCAAGAAAAGAAGACAAGTAAGGGAAACAAAAGCCCAACTTGCTACAATTGCCGGGAAAAGGGACACATTGGTGAACAATGTCGCAAAGGTATCTCTCCTAAACCTATTATTTATAATGATCATTATTTGCTTAGGAAAGATAGATATGACAATGTATTTGCTAGGATTGTTAGCTCATCCAAGATTATTGTTAGGGCCATTTGGGTGCCCAAATCTATTGTGACTAACATTCAAGGACTCAACCGAGTTTGGGTACCAAAAGATGCTTAAATGATAAATAGGTATTTGGAGAAGCATTGGAGGTTTTGCTCACTCATGAAGAGGTGGATTCCATCATATGCAAAATATGGAGCCAAGCTTGAGGAAGATCAATTCATATCATAAACCAATGCTTTATCGGTAACAAGTATTTATATTGAAGTATCTAGCCCTTTTTTACCTTGTGAAGGTTGCATTCATGAAAATCTTATAAAATGGTGTTCTTGCTCTTGTGCTAAATCTTCATTATTAAAATCTTAAGCAAGATGGTTGTGGCACATTAATGGGGAGTGCTAAGTCATATTCGTGTATATCACATCCCTAAATGTGCCCAAATAAATTAAGTGCTAGTATTATTTTAAAAAAATGAGCCTTTTAGCCAAAAGTAAAAAATATCATAATTATTTGTAATCTTTTTAAAAAAACTAGTTACAAAATGTATACAAATGCTTTTCAAAGGTTTCCCAAAGGTTTTGGTTCAAGAAAAACTTATTTCAAAAGAAAATGAGTTTCTAACCAAATTTCTAGATCATAGTATCTTGTTTTTTTTGACCTAAACTAGATTTTTGTGTAAAATCTATTCTAAAAGGAATTTAAAAATTGTCCCAAAAAGAAATTCCTAGAGTTGGCCATTATAAACCTTTTTGGTATTTAAATGATTTCCAAAAGACCAACCTAGCAAAAGTTATTTGATTTTGAAACTCGTCCAAAATCCTAGTTCGACCTAAGTGGTCACTTTCTAGTACTTAAGTGAGTCTCACCATATGAGCCAAAATTATTCACATGAATAAGTCCATAATGGTATTAATGACTCGTACATAAAATTGGATGCTCTAAAAATCTTCATTTGCTCAATTTGGTTCATTTGAAGAAATTTCATCAAAATGAACTTCATTTGCAAAAACAAAAGACTAATTCTTAAAAACTATATTCATTGAAGTTTCTATCTTCTATCTCATGTATAATGATCCTACATGTCATTTCTTTAAGTGCAAAATTAGGGATCATTTGCATATCTCTCCATCCCAATTTCTATCCCTGATGTTCCAGGAATATCAGAACTACCGACGTTGATACCGCGGTATGACCAGCATTTGAGCTGAGGTAGTACCGATTTTGCTGACAATGCAGCCATTTCAATTTAATTCAATTCTAAACCTTTTTGGTTGTCTCCCTTTGGTCAAGTTAATCATTGTTGTACTCTCTAGCTACCCTCATATACTTTCTTGACTCTATATGCCATTTTGATCGCATTATGATATGTTTATCACAAAAAATGGTATTCTTTCAAGTGGTAGCTCATTTTGATCATCTTGACCTCGGCATGAGATTCATCCTTGTATTTTACAAGTGATATTCTTTCAAATGATATCATGTTATCCTTTCAAGTTGTATCCTTCAAGTGGTATCTAATTTCATTCCTTGCCGGTCTTACTTCTCTTGACCAAGCTCAAGTACTCTCCGAAGTATACGAGCGGATTATCTTTTCCTCTCTTCTCTTTGGATGCTTTCTTTGAAGATCTTTGTGAAGAGAAGCTCAAGCACCTTACAAATTCAAGTCTTGTCGACATGTGGATTTACAAGTAGTATAACAAGTGTTATCTACAAGTGGTATCGTCGACTCGTGGTATCTACAAGTGATGCTTAAAGACTATCTTTCAAGTGTGATTCACATAAAGACATTTTTGGTGCTTAATGTCAAAGGAGGAGAATTTGGTTGCAAATTATGGTCAAATGAGAGATTTTGAAATCATCATGCATGTTGGATGGATATATTTCAAAAAGATGACAAAGAGGGAGATATGGATTGGACGAAGACAACCTTTGTGTAAGGGGGAGTTTTCCTAAAAAGCTTTTTAAGCAAAATTGAAAATCGTTTTAAGCTTTGTTTAAAATAGGTAAACTATTATATGGGAAAACTAATTTGCAAAGACTCCCTTTGGCTTCGTGTTATTTTTTATTTTTGGTGTTTAATGCCAAAAGGGGGAGAATGTTTTGAGAGAACATTTGGATGTTTTCACCTTATCCTTTGCATAATCCAAAAGGGAGGAGAATGATTTCACCTTATTTCCTTGCATAGTTAGTTTTGCATAGTCAAATAGCTTAAATTCTTATCATATATTGATTTATATCCAAATGTTGTTATTGACAAAGGATTTGTCATCAATCACCAAAACAGGGGAAATTGAAGAATCTAGACCCGCCATTATGTGTTAATAGAGTATTTTGGTTATTAATGACAAATCTATTTGTGAGACTAACACTTCTATTGATTACCTATTGCTTAGTCTCATTTGGATATAAAGGTGAAAATCAAATAGGTATGCATTCGACATCATATTCTTATATCTTGTTGCATTCCTCGGATCCAAAATATAGGATGAACTCTACCAAAAGGTTAACTTGAATATGTGCATATATTCCCATTACACATTTGTATATGCACACATTTAGGGGGAGTTCACTCTATGTTTTGTGGTTTCAATAGTATTGATCCATATTCCTTTGTCCACATATATTTGGGATCTTTAGTTTGAAACATATCCTTGAGTATATATAACTTGTGTAGTTAATATATTCATATGAGTATATGAGACTTGTGCAGTTCATATATGCTCATATATTCTTTGAGTATATGCAACTTGTGTAGTTCGTATATACTCATAACAATCTACATTCAATTATTTGTAAATTGAAGTGATTATCATCAATTACCAAAGAGTGAAAAATTGTGGTATCTTGTCCCACCATTATGAGTTAATGGTACGTCATGGTAATTAATGATAATCATATTGTGGAACTAACATTTTCCATGAGTTGGTGAAATAGGTTATGTTCCACAAGGATGAAGACTTTGGATGACATCATGAGTTGATCGTCATCAAGTCAAGAGCTTGAAGTAAATGATGCATCATGTGTTGATGCGTATCAAGATCCCGAAGAGAAGAAGATCATCATGTGTTGATGATCATCAAGCCAAGTTCAAGAAAACGATGTCATCATGTGTTGATGAGCATCATATCAAGTTTCTTGAAGAAGAGGAAATCATCATGTGTTGATGATGTTCAAGAAGAAGGAAATCATCATGTGTTGAGGATTATCTAGTCAAGAACCCGGACTTGAAGTAAGGATGTGTGTCATCAAGCTTCAAGAGGTTGTGCAAGGCAAAGGTATGACTAGCTAGGGCTAAGGATGTGTTCCTAGTCTTTTACCGGTCTTGGTGTTTGGTTTGAGACCGGATTGCTAGTATAGGTTGCCGTACTATTAAGAGGTGTCTTGATCAGTAGCTTGAGTTGGTTACGTGTTGATAGCTCATTGTGTTTGGTCTAGCTCATCTTGGCATGATGCTATTTGTTTGCAAATGTGTTTTGCAAATAGTGAGGCTCATGGTTAATCCTTGTAGCATGGGGCTTTAGTTTGCAAATGTCTTAAGTCCATGTACCTTTTAGTTGTGGCTTTAATTCTAAATGTTGGCAAATGTGTTTTGTAACTTGTTGAGAATCTTGCCTTCATGCCTTGATTGCATCACGCATCAATTTGGCAAATGTGTTTTGCAAATTGAGTTGAAGCGATTGCAATCTGTGTTTTCTCAGGAACATCGGTAGTACCGGTGTGTACTGAATGGTACAACCACATTGCGGTAGTATCGGTGTGTACTGAGCGGTACGACTGCGCTGTGGTAGTACCGGCGCTCTTGAGTGGAACTACCGTGTGCCGATCGGATCGTCCGAAAGCCCAATTCATCTGAGCCATCCATGTGGCAAGTTTGGTCTCGTGTCAAGCGGTAGTACCGCATTTTAAATGGCGATAGTAGTAGCTCATGATTGTACCATTTCTTAGTAGGCGGTACGTAATTTCTAGAGAAGCGTCTTTTCGGCTTGAGTTGGAAATCCTGCGAACGGTAGTACCGTGCTCCGTGAGCGGTACAACCGGCCTCAGCGGTAGTACCGCATGTGTGTTGGTGGTAGTACCACACCACCTTTTCAAAGGCTAGTTTTTCAACCGTTGCTGTGTGTCAGCGGAGGTGCGGTAGTGCCGGCCATTAGTTGGCGGTAGTACCGCTCGAGCTGATTTTTCAGCAGACTTTGTCCCAACAGCTAGTTTTTATGTGTGGGCTATAAATACCCACCTTGGTCGGTTGTGGGATAGTTGCTGGTGCCCTAGACATTTCTTTGAGCAAAGAGCAAACCCTCTACACTCATTTGTGCATGTGTTGTACTTAGTGAGCTTTGAGAGGCAAACCCTAAGTGCATGTGTTTACTTAGATAGTGGATTGTGTATCCATTTGAGTTTAGACACTTGATTAGTTCATGTGAGAGTCTAAGACTTGTTACTCTTAGTGTTTGCCGACACCTAGACGGCGTGGAGACGTCGTGGTCCGGTGATCTTCTCAAAGAAGCTTGTGAGAAGGCCCGACGGTTTGTGAGTGGTGTGGTGCTCGCCATCTCCGGAGTGGAGGAAAGAGCAACCCTAGTGGAGCGAGGTGTTGATTCGGTTTGGAACCGGTCCAAGTGGTTGGACTTACCTCAGAGGTGTTGGCTTAATTTGTGGAGCCGGTCCAATTGGTTTGGGCTTACCTCAACGAGGATTAGGGGAGACCGGTAAGTCTCCGAACACTACAGTAAAACATCATCGTGTCATTGTGGTTTGATTTCTTGTGCTTTACTATATTGCAATTTACATTCCTTATATTAAATTACTTACTTGTATGTGTATGATTGCTATCGTTTATATAGTCTCATATTGTTGGTGCACTTAGTAAAGACTAGTTGATTTAGGCTTTAGTTGTGCAAAATCGAATTGATTTACAATTCCGCATAAAACTCGGTTTTAGCAAAAAAAAATTAAAAACCATTTATTCACCCCCCCTCTAGTCGGCCTCCTCGATCTTCTGACCTTCGCCTGAGCCTCCCCTGCGCCTCAGCCCCGAGCCTCAAGCGCCCCGAACCCTCCCTGCGGCGTCCCCTACTCACGCCAAGCTGCTCTCTATTGGTAATGGTTTTTTGATTCATACTTGTGGTTTCTTGATTTTTCTTGAGATGGGGTGAGATATTGATGTCAGAGAGAACCATTTGTGATATGTGATTGATTTTCCGGTTGGGAGGTAGTACTAAGTTCATGGAGAAGAAGGAAGTGTCGGGGCCTTGTGGCGGGGCTACAGCTTGTGCCATGCCCTAAATGCGGTCAAAAGATGATTTGGACAGTGTCCGGGAACTCGAAGAATTGCGAAAAAGAGTATTACAAATGCCCTAACAACAACGGCGTAAGATTGTTTGAATACAATCGGAAAAGAGCTATGTTTAGAAGATAGATGTTTGAGTTTCCTCCTGCCCACTTATGTGTAATCACCTTGCTATGTTTTTGTGCAGAAGAATTTTGCAGGCTGCGACACTTTCATGTGGAAAGATCAATATGAGGCACATCTGGCTGGCTTGCATTTGGAATAGGACATAAAAGAGGAACGATGTGTCATATTCGGCAATGCACACCGAACATATCCAATAGCTTCCAATGTTGACGACCATGGCTTGGCACATTTAGTTGAAATGAACAAGTTGCTAGAGAAGATTAACAAGTCAATTCTGAAATTGGCTGCGGTAGATGAGAAGTTTAAAATGGTTCTTATTGCATGTTTAGTGTTCTTTTTAGGAATTTTCGAAGAATGTCATTTAAATGTGATTGTGAACTGTACTGTCAAGTATGTGTCAAATATAAATAATGTATGATTTGAATTCTTGTATGAGTGATTTCGTGTTGTATGAAGCACTGCATGCATTGAGACACATGTGTGCCATGAGAAGATCTGACCGAGTGGATGCTTTGTGTACAAACAAAAGGGGTTTTGGCCATTGTTTATAGAGCCATTTTTTCTTCTACAAGTGGGTGTGTGATCAATGGGGAGTGGTGTTTCACTCAGCTGCACTGCACTTGTGAAATGTTCTGTAACCTCCTCTTCTGTTCTTGAGAAATGGAATCAGATTGCATTTTGTGTATGCATGCATGCCTGAGTGTGCCTTGTGGATTTCTTGATCGGTTCTGTTGGAACTGCAAACTTTCAGTGCCATTCATTCAGTTCTGGACCAATGTTGTTTTTGTTCTCTTCCTGTTACATTGCAAACCTGATACTGTACATTGCAAATCAAATTGCCATTCATTCATCTAGTGCATAACCTGATACTGTACATTACAAATCAGATTGCCATTCATTCATCCAGTGCCATTCATTCATCCAGTGCAGAACCTGATATTGTACATTGCAAATCAGATTGCCATTCATTCATCCAGTGCCATTCATTCATCCAATGCAGAACCTAATACTGTACATTGCAAATCAGATTTCAGTGCCATTGTTTTTGTTCAGTGCCATTCATTCATCCAGTCCAGGATTCCATTCTGTAACAATGTCAGCCCATTCTAAAGCAGCTGCTCCCAACATCAGTTTCAGAAATTCTAAACAATGTCAGCCCATTCTAAAGCAGCTACTCCCAACAACAGTTACAGAAATTGATACTGTACAATGCCAGCCGATTCAAAAATCTGAAATACAACATTACAGAAATTCTAGACAATGTCCAGAATTCCATTACAAGTCCATATAATATATTACAAGTCCATACCTTTAATTTTCTGTAACATGAATCATCCAGTTAGACATTTAGCTAGTAATATGAATCATCCAGTTAGACATTTAGCTGTTAAATGGTTAAACCATTTAGCAGTGTGCCCTACATCACACTGCTAAACCATCTATCATGATGGGAACTTGGGAAGGCAGGAAATTCCATAATAACTTGGGAACCAGGATTCCATTACAAGTCCATACAACATATTACAAGTCCATACAACATATTACAAGTTGCTTAACTGCAGTCCTGCATGTAAAATACAACATATTACAAGTCCATACAACATATTACAAGTTGCTTAACTGCATGCAAAATATTACAAGTCCATGAATATTGAACTCCTGCATTGACCAAACTCCTACTTAGCCACCTCCTTTGCAGCCACCTACAAAGCAACTAAGAATACTGAACATGTTAGACAATGAGTACTAGAACCAAATATCAATGGAATGTTATAAAGTGAGTACAAGTCATACCAGAATTCCGTATAGGCATGATTATTTTGCTTGCTTCCTTAAAGGGCAGTTGCGGCTGTCGTGGGTGCCGATCTCATTGCATGTCCTACACATGCGAGCAACCTTTCTCCTAGACTTCTTTTGCTTGTTCTCCCCAGGCCGATTCCTCTTGTATTTTCCTCTAGTGAGATTGTCTGTTGGCGGCAATATATCGATTTGATCAGGGATGCCACACCCAAGATACACTTCAACCTCCTCCACTCTACTTTGCTGTCAAGCAAGAATTTCCTGGTTTATCTCGTGCATAAACTTTTTAAGTTTTCCTCTAGCATTCTGCGTGTAAGGAAGTGAAGGACTAGCTTGATGTATCAAATCTTCCAAGTCCTTTCGCATCTCAGAAGCCAACCTTTTAATTTCTTCATCTGCAGGATCTTTGGGCTTCTCCTCAAGGACATTGCCATTCTCATCAAATACAACATCCCTCTTGCAGTTAGCAGTCCACATTTTCAAAACATAATAACTACGAAGCTCATTCAGCAATGCACCTCGTAAAACAAGGATAATGTGACGGCAAGGAATTCCATGAGTGACAAACAACATGCAGGAGCACTAAGCAATCATGGTGTTAGTGTCACATGTGACTTTTCTAACCTTCTTGCCATCCTACTTCACCGTTGTTACTTTAAGATCGCATACTTGTGTCGTGCTCTCAACAACACAGTTGTCCCTAGTAGCAATAACTTCCTTCTGAAACTTCGCGAACACCTCATGTGCGAATACTTCACTACCATGCAACTCTATTACCCATGGTGTCTTCAACTGAGGCTTCGTGTGAAATGTGACATTGTCTTCTCTTAGCTCCTTTTCTCTTTGTTCGTCGACTGTAGTGTCGAAACGGATCCAGAACTCAACCAAAGCATGTTTGTAACCTATAAATCAATTGAAAAAAGAATTGGCACTTTCAGACCTTGAGGTTGTTCTAAGAATTCCTGTCAGGGGTATGTCCATAATGTAAGCCGGTACCCAAGATGCCCTAATACTGTAACGACCAGCCAACCACTCATTGTCTTGCAAACCGAACTATGAAATAATATTAGCCCACTGTGATTCGAATTCTTCTGGAGTTTCTGAGGGATACACACATGAATTGACACGACTATAAAAGGTTCGGTTATCCCTCAAATCAGGCCTAATCTTTGTTGGGAGTTTGTTCAATATGTGCCACATGCATAATCTATGCGTTGTATTAGGGAATACATCTTGAATTGCCTTCTTCATGGTCGCATCTCCATTAGTTATTATAAGCCTAGGTGCAGCACGTGTCATACATATTAAGAAAGTACGGAACAACTATTTGAACGTTTCAATCGTCTGATCGAGCAGCAATGCAGCCCCAAATAGAACATATCCCCCATGGTTATTCACTCCCATGAATGGGGCAAATATCATGTCATATTGGTTTGTATTATATGTTGTATCAAATGAGAGCAACTCCCCAAAATAAACATAATTCTTCCTGCAGGTTGCATCCGCCCAAAACACATGGACCAACCTACCCTTGCCATCAATGACATAGTTAAAATAACATGCAGCATTGTTCTCGTTCTTTCTAGGATTATCAAGGAACATCTGAGCATCTGATGACTTTATACTCTCTCTCAAAGTGCAGTGATAATTTTGCAAATCCCTCCTTGTGCATCCAACATTCTGAAACCCACCCTCACTGACATGTAGATATCTAAAAGCCCCAGATGTCCCAATGCTAGCTTGATGGCATGCGAACAATGTCATCTTAGCCTTCTCATTTACTTATCTATTAGAACGTATCAAGTGTTGCTTACTAGGTGAGACAAAACCATGGATATGCACTTCCACGAATGTCTCTAACCTGAACTTATTGTCCTTAGTCCGTTTGATACCAAACATGGCCTCACACCCGTACCTACTCAATTTAGACTCGTATGACCTCTTCAATTTGATCTCCAACTTGTCCTTATCTTTTTCTTCCTTCCAGCCACGTCTGGCACAATAGTACCGCCTCCATTGCAAAACACCATTTGTGGTCGTCTACTGCCCAATACGAACGGAGAAGCCGGCAACATGCGCATATGCTTTGTAAAACTAGAGGGTTGCATCCTCGTCTTCAAAAATCATGCCCACGGCAAGCGTCAGGTCGTCATTAACTACCGGTGTGGATGACGAACCTTGCAGCGGTAAGGATGAGTTAGCACGAGAACGACATTATTTATTCAAATTTATAATTTTCAAGTAACTCCACACCCACACAAAACGGAATGCTCGCAGCCTTCTATGGTGTTTTACACAAAATGCTCACAACGAGAGAGTGTGCATCGCCGCCTTTGAGATACGGCAAAGCTGAGTAAATATCACTAAACCCCAGGTTTTGGGGAAGTTGTAACGCAAAACCCTAGTTTTTGAGTTTTATAACAAGAAACCCGTGTTTTGGGCGATTATAACGTAAACCCGGTTTTTTTCCGTTTTTCCGTTTTCGCATGGCGGCGTCGTGCCGTGGTGGTGCCGCATGGCGGCGAAGCGGCGAGGCGCGTGGGCGCTGGTGGCGGCGGCGGCCTTGCGGCGGCGGCGAAACCTGCAGCGCATGGCGGCGGCTGGGTGACTAGGTGACCGCGATCGCGCATGGCGCCGACGACCGGTAACAGAAGGGCGGTGAAAGCGGTCCGGCGGCGGCGGCGGAAGAAGAGCGCCACGACGGCACTCAGACTCTGTGAGGCACCGCGATGGAGTGGCGCGCGAGAGGTAGGCGCGCATAAGCTGCATGGCGTGAAGCCGCCATGGTGGTCCGGGTAACAGGAGCGGCAAAGCGGTTAATGCGGCGGCCGAAGAAGAAGAAGCCCAGTGGTGGAGGTCCTCGGCGGAGAGGACAAAGGAGGTGGGGTAAGCTTCCTCGTGGCGGGGCATGTGGTGACGGGGTTGCGGGCGAGAGCTCACCGGAATGGCGGCGGCAGCGGTGGCAACAGCCAACCAGCGGGGCGGCGGTTTGTGCGTCTGGGCGATTCGGTTGCCTCTCGCATGGCTACAAGTAGCCAGACCTCCTTCTCCTCCCCACCTTGCTTCCTCCTCTCGGCCCTTGCGGCCGGCGGCGAAGCACACACTGCACATGGCGCCGGCGACCGGCCGACACGGGGAGGGAACCAAGGCGAGCACGAAGGCGCTGGTCATGGGGATGCCATAGGTGGTCGGGAAGCCGAGGAATGGCCGAGGAGGCGCGAACGAGGCCATGGCCGGGTGAGGAGGAGCTTCATGGCGGTGGGGCTCCTTGGTGGTCAAGGGATGAATGGAGAGGAGAGGAGGCAGGGGATCGCGCCGCGTGGTGGAGGAGATGGCCGGAGCTCGGGAAGAAGATGGAGCTCGGGCAGAGAAGCTTGGGGTAGGGCTTGGCTTGGCGGCGGCCATGTGACATCATGAAAGCCAAGAACAAAGCGATGGAACAAGACAGAAAAACGTAAAAACGGGGTTTTGCATTATATCGCCCTAAAACACAGGGTTTCTTGTTATAAAACTCAAAAGCGGGGTTTCGTTACAACCGCCCAAAACACAGGGTTCTTTGATATTTACTCAAGAAAGCTAGTGGTCAGAGACTACTCACATCTTAGTGGAATCCATGTAGTACTTGGCCACAAATCAATTTGAGCATGCGAGCAAGTGGGCCTGGTGAGCACTTGGGAACATGGCAAAGCTGCTTTAACCGAAGTTCAAGAATAAGAAATGTTAGCAATGTGGGTTGAGCATCTAATGTTGGTATGAGGACTCGGTGCAAAGGAAGGGCGAGGGTGGCGATTGCTTACCTCACACAGTGCAAGTGGGGCGGCAGGCGGCCAGTGGTGCGAGGCTCTTGGGCTTGGCCGACTTGGAGCAGCAGATGGGGGCGGGGCCGTTCTGTGAGACTCGGCGAGTCGGCCATCTGTGAATGGAGCTTGGGCGGGCGGCAAGCAAGGACCAGCTACAGGGAGTTAGATGCGGATACATGCTCAGGGAGGGAGGACCAGATAGGGTGGCGGCAAGGAGGCTCGGGGGCTCAGCGCGAGAACATCGAGGCGACAGGCGCGAGCATCAGGCGATGAAGGGCATCCTCACGAGGCGGCGGAAGGGCATAACCCTAGCGATGCTCCACCGCTCCAGCGAATGGGGCTCGGGCTGGGGGAGGGGGGCGAACGAAGAAACGCTGGCAAATGCGGGGGTGGAAAGGAGAAAATGGCCAAGGCGCGCTCACCCTTTGCATGCGCGCTGTCCGATTGGCGATGGAGGGCCGGGATCCTCTATGTCCATACGTGCACACATTTGCTCATGTTCACGGGATACGCTCCCCAATTTTACGTATCCTACACTTGAAGGCGTAAGTCAACTGCTTTGCCCACTTGCCGTCTTCCACCTGCAAAGCTGCACGCCCGTAACCATGGCTCCGACTCGCACGACGGCACGAGTCCCGCCGATCTAAAACCCAGATTTATCGAACAGGCGAACCCGCTCTTGCCCCCGCAGCCGCAGCCGCAGCCGCCGCACGCCGCACGCTGCCGGCGGCCATGTCCGACCAACCGCCCCCCTATACACCCCTTCCCCTCATCTCCTCCATTCCCCCAAATCATAACCCTACGCCAACCCCCATTCCCACCACCACCCCCACCCTTGTCCTCCCAAACCCCGCCTTTCCCAGCAAGCGCAAGCGCACCGGGTTCCGCCGCAAAGTCCCCTCCGGCTCCCCGGCTGTGCCGGTCGCCGCGTCCCCTGCCGCCCACCCGCCACCCCCCGCCTCCTCCGCCGACGACATCATAGTGATCAACCGCGAACCAACCGCGGAGGCCGTCACCGCGCTCACCGCCGGGTTTCCGGCGGATTCCCTCACCGACGAGGAGATCGAGGCGGGGGTGGTCTCCGACGTGGGCGGTATCGAGCAGGTCAACTACATCCTCATCCGCAACCACCTCCTCACGAGGTGGCGCGAGACCTTCAACTCCTGGCTCGCCAAGGACGCCTTCGCGTCGCTCATCCCGCCCCACTGCGACCACCTCCTCACCTCCGCCTACACCTTCCTCGTCTCCCACGGCCACGTCAACTTCGGCGTCGCCCCGGCCATCAAGGAGCGCCTCCCCAAGGAGCCGACGAGGCCCAACACTGTCATCATTGTCGGCGCCGGCCTTGCCGGGCTCGCCGCGGCACGGCAGTTGGTGGCGTTTGGGTTTAAAGTGATCGTATTGGAGGGCCGCAAGCGGTGTGGTGGCCGCGTGTACACGAAGAAAATGGAAGGGGGTGGGCGCTCAGCTGCTGCTGACCTCGGCGGCAGCGTGCTTACCGGGACATTTGGGAACCCACTGGGAGTTGTGGCAAAGCAGCTTGGCTTGCCGATGCACAAGATCAGAGACAAGTGCCCACTGTACCGGCCAGATGGGTCACCAGTTGATCCGGAGGTGGATAAGAAAGTGGAGGGTACATTTAACAAACTTCTTGATAAGGCCAGCTACCTGCGGGCGTCCATGGGGGAGGTGGCAATGGATGTCTCGCTTGGGGCGGCGCTTGAGACATTACAGCAGGCAGATGGGGGTGTCTCCACACAGGAGGAGATGAACTTGTTCAATTGGCATCTAGCAAATCTGGAGTACGCCAATGCGGGATTGTTGTCAAGGTTGAGCCTTGCATTCTGGGACCAGGATGATCCGTATGACATGGGTGGAGATCACTGCTTCTTGCCTGGCGGCAATGGGAGGCTTGTGCAGGCCCTGGCAGAGAATGTTCCGATTGTTTACGAGAGGACAGTGCACACTGTACGGTATGGAGGGGATGGGATGCAGGTAGTTGTCAATGGTGGGCAGGTGTATGAAGGGGACATAGTGCTGTGCACTGTTCCACTTGGAGTTCTGAAAAATGGGGGCATCAAGTTTGTACCTGAGCTGCCACAGAGGAAGCTTGATGGTATAAAGAGGCTAGGCTTCGGGTTGTTGAACAAGGTTGCGATGTTGTTTCCTCATGTTTTCTGGAGCACTGACCTTGATACCTTTGGGCATCTGACTGAAGATCCAAGTCGCCGAGGGGAGTTCTTTCTGTTCTATAGCTATGCAACAGTGGCTGGTGGTCCATTGTTGATGGCATTGGTTGCTGGTGAAGCTGCCCACAACTTTGAAACCACACCTCCAACTGATGCCGTCAGCTCAGTTCTTCAGATACTGAGGGGTGAGACTTGAACTTCTATCGTCAAAATTTACATTGCTGTATAACTGAGTATCTGCAGCATGTAGATGTAGTAATTCAATCATATCTCGCAACTGACTGTTACAGAAAATTCTTGGTTCCATTAACCTCCACAGTTGCACTGAAATATATATAGTTATGTATTCATGTTGTATCAATGGATTTGACTGCTTAAAACCCTAGGTTTCTGTCTAAACGATGAACCTTGTGTATCGCAGGTATCTATGAACCACAAGGGATTGAGGTCCCAGATCCTCTACAGAGTGTTTGTACTAGATGGGGCACAGACTCTTTCAGTCTAGGTTCGTATTCTCATGTTGCTGTTGGAGCATCGGGAGATGATTATGACATATTAGCCGAAAGTGTTGGTGATGGGCGGCTGTTTTTTGCTGGAGAGGCCACCACGAGGCGTTACCCAGCAACAATGCATGGTGCTTTTATTAGTGGTTTGCGGGAGGCTGCTAACATCACTCTCCATGCCAACGCTCGAGCAGCAAAGACTAAAGTGGAAAAGGGTCCATCGACAAACACACAGGCTTGTGCTGCTCTACTAGTGGACTTGTTTAGGCAACCGGACTTGGAATTTGGGAGCTTCTCGGTCATTTTTGGCGAAAAAGCTTCTGATCCGAAATCCCCAGCTGTTCTGAAGGTGGAACTAGGCGGCCCTCGAAAGAAAGGTGCAACTGAAGGGGGTAAGACAGACCAGCACCACTCAAACAAATTGTTGTTTCAGCAGCTCCAGTCACATTTCAACCAGCAACAGCAACTTTATGTTTACACATTACTATCACGACAGCAGGCTATGGAGCTAAGAGAGGTTAGAGGAGGTGATGAAATGAGGCTGCATTACCTCTGTGAAAAACTGGGTGTGAAATTAGTTGGCAGGAAAGGTCTTGGTCCGGGAGCTGATGCTGTGATTGCGTCCATTAAGGCAGAGCGGAACAGCAGCAGAACTAAATCCGCCCCCTCAAAGTTGAAAGAGGGAGTCTCTAAGTCATAACATTTGCTGCAACGTGATCCCTGAATACTGTTTTTTTTAGGAGCCTGACTGCATATGATCGATAGATTTGTTGTGTGTGTTCTGTCAATCATATATCTACCTGGCAATCATGGCGTTCATTTGCATGGAGCTTCTGTTAATATGTGCCGAATTTGTCCCAGACCAATGACATCACATACTTGGTGATTGTTTGATGACACAATGACATTAGATTAGACTTTGAGTGAGATCTCCCAGATTTACATAGTATCTGCATCTGAATTCTGAAGATCACGCAAAGCTAATTTGTCTGTATTTCTACGGCTTATCCTTTGAAGATGCTTGTGGTTGAGATGTTCATTCGAAATTTCAAATTGGAAGAGCTATCTAGCTTATGTACATGAATTTAGATAATTGAATGGAAAACATGTACGCCTTTTTAGTTGTATTTTTTCTTCTTATAGATGTTTCTTTTCCATGCTCAAATAATATGCCCACAAAATAATGAGTTGCAGCAATCAGAGTTCCAGTCAGGGTCTGGAGTTAGCTAGAAGGAATCGTTCTTTTCTTTGTTCTATTGTTAGGCAGCCAGGCAAGATACCTGACGAGAAAGATGTGTAATCGTGTATTCACTAATCACTGCCGACTGCTCAATAAATGAATGACTGCGAGTGTGAGTGTATTCTGAGAGGATGAAAAAAAAGGTTGATTAAGCAGTAGCACCTAGCTCACTAAAAAAAGGTAAGAGAAAGAAAGAAAGCAGCAACATCCAAAAGCAGCAACATCCAAATTTGTGAACAGCGCATTTCAGAGATACCAGATCAGTCCACTTCCATGGTTAGCAGCACTGGTTGCAAATATGCGAGTCTGATTCAGCACACTGAAAAATGTTTGCTTCTTTGGATGTCTTTCTGATAAGTTTTTGCTTCAGTTCTGACGTAAGCATGAGAGCTACACATGTACATCAGTTTTGATATAATGCTTTATATCACTAAATATGGCAACACACACAGATATAAGCTCTCCAAATGAATGAGAGTTTGACAATAAACCGTGAAAATTGAAAATACAAGATATTGGCTTCTAGGAGAGAAATTAGCAAGAATGCTCATCACTCATCAGCTTAACATGGTCCGTCCTTTCCGAATCAAACAAAACTACAGATCCAAGATCCATAGGAAAGTTGAAAAGATTGTGCATAAATAGTACATGAAAACAGTGGCCCCACAAGCCAGTCTGGTAAATCACTATCAAGAATGCAGCCACAGCCGATCATGCAGTCTCTCTTCTCCTGTACCAAGCATCTCATCAACCCTTTCTCCATCCCGGTAAAAATGAAAGGTTGGGGTGTATCGTATGTTCTGAGTTGCTTCAGGGCATTCATCAATATTGGCATAGATGAAAGTAAGATTCTTGAATTCATTGCTGAACCTGCAGAAGGATGGAAGAATCTGATTGCAAACACGACACCTGCGTAAATGACAGGAATGAGTTCAGTTAATCACATAGGGTTAAGAGGAAATGGGAAACAGTATCCTATATATTGTTGCCAATACCAAACAGAATTGCCAGGCAGACTGCTGAGTTATGTATATTTGTCTCGGTACTTGTTTTATACAGCAAGTAATGAACAACTTTCTATACTTAGTGAATAGACAATTTATACAGAGTTCAAACCAATTTAGTACATAAATCTAGTGTTGGAAAATGTCAGCTCATATCCATCGCAAAAATCAACTTTGCAGGTCTATATACTCTGTATATACAGCATGAAATTGACTATAGCATCACATAACATGGACATAGTACTGCCAACAACGGTTGATTACTCAACTGAATCTGAAAACAGATAAACTAAATAGTGTGCAAATCAATCAAGTTGTCCAGAGATTGATGCACTGTTCTTAATAGTTAGGAGTTACAGTGTAAGCTTCTCCACGTCTCGAACAAAGGAAGGTTCACAGACAAGAGTTGTCGCATACCATGAGGCGCCATAGTTGATCACAGCCTGCAAGGGAACAAGCCAAAGAGTATAATCAAAATAAACTTCTAGACAACAAAATTCTATGGACTCAGAAGTTCTTCCGCACTCTTAACAACAACACTACATTGTTTTTTCCCGTTAGTGCTGTCTCTCCTTCATGTTCATTTTCTGGCTAAATTAGAGGTGAAGGTTATCATGTAACAGGAAAGAAACATGGTGATACCATTTCAGTATTGCCCCTACCGGTTGCACTGAAGGAGAAAATTTTGACAGTGCCTCAACCTCTGATTCGAGTTGTCTAGCATTGCATAGCATTTGTTCGATGTGTGCTCTTAAAGAAAAGAACAGGAGTGAAACGTGGAGTGCAGGGGAGAAGCTATACTCACCGGGGCCTTGGAGGATTTGAGGGAATCGAGCATCTGCTTCAGCTGCTGGTCGCTGCCGGCGCTGCGAAGGTTGCCGTGGGAACCGCCTGGGAGCGACAGGCCAGTGCCTTCCAGGCCTGTCTTCTTGGCCTCCTCCTTCCCATTGCCTGCCTCGCCCATACCTCGGGCTTGCTACTGCAGTTCGCTTCTCCCAAAACCCTGCAATTGAAGCCAAGACAGGATATATAACCTTCCTAAATCTTGATATTGAAGACAGTGGCGTAGCTAGGATTTGTAGCTATGGTGGTCCATTGTCTAATTTTTTTTTTGACCGCTATAAATATAACATGTCCATACACAAGTATATAAATTACAAAACACAATTAAGAAAAAAAAATGACGCACAGAGTTCATAAAATAGATGAGTATAACTTTCTTAACATAGAATTAAAAATTTAAAATATTACGTACCCATAATAGTTGAAAAACAATATGTCACTACTTCTTCTTCTTCTTCTTGTCAGGCCTGCGCCTTCTAATAGCCATGAAAGTGTTGATGATTTCTTCTTCACTCAGTTGTAAGAAGATATCCCGCTCAATAAAAGTCAATAGACAATCATCCGAAGGCTATCACCCATCTTATTTCTCAACTTATTCTTGATAAAGGTCATTGCGAAAAATATTCTTTCAACACTTGCGGTAGCCACCCAGAGAAGCAATACCAACTTGATAAGTAAATAGACCCAATGATAAACTTTGTCCCTCTTTGTTTCAACAAGTTTCTTGAGAGGTCAACAAGATTGTTTAGGCCTTTGAACAATTCATCATTTCTCATGTCATCAATAAAGGTCTCGTGGAGATGCCGATGGAGTCAATGGGCGGTGGCGAATGGTGCTTGGGCCGCTAGGATTGAGTACCCTCTTGGCTGTTGCTTTGCGTTCTTGCGTCGTGGTCTCGTGGAATCTTGATGGAGTCAATGGGCGGTGGCGAATGGTGCTTCTTGCGTGGCGATTCTGCGATTCGTCATGCCGTCGACCTACCCCATACCCACGATTGCGGCACACCACGGAAATACGGAAAGAATCGATTGGAATCGAGCAGAGGCGGCTAAAAGGACCTTGACGATTGAGCAGTGGTGACTCTACCTATGGGCCTTGGTTGGGCGGCGCAGGTGGTCCGCGCCCACGAGGACCACCACAGAGCTCCGCCACCGATTGATTGAGGCGGTTTCTCCACCGGAAAAAGCGAGTATTTGTTAGCCTATTGTAATTATAGAATGTGTAATTATAATAGGCGACCCTTGATTTGAGGCATGTGCGCTGTGCGGTTGGCTTATGAGCCACCGGCCTCCATATGTAAACATGCACATTGTCATGGAATAGAATCAATAATTCTCACACTTTCATGGTATCGAGATAAGCGGTTCCGATCCGCTACTCTTCCATAACCCAGTAGCCGCCGATCGATCGCCGCCAGTGCTGCCTCGCCTTGCAGGCGCGCCCACGATCCCATCGCCGCGCTTGACTCAATCGCCCACACTCGCGCTGCTCGTCTGGATCGCCGAGTGTGGCCGCCGATCTCCGATCGCTTTGCCCGTCTTTGCTCGTCGCCGGGTCGCGGCCCGATCCGCCTCCGTCGCCGCCCGTCGTTGCCGATCACCACCGCGCGGCCACTGATCGCTCCATGGCGGCGACGACGAATCGCCGCCGCCCTGACCACCAGGCGACGCCGCCGAGGAAGCTGCGCCTCCGTCTGTTGCCTCGACGAGTAATGCGAAAGCGCCGAGGCCCTCTGGGCGCAAGCCACCGCCGTCGTCAACGTCAAGGCCCTCATCCCCATCGTCCTCGACAAGGCCACGGACACCTACACCAAGTGGCGCGGCATGTTCCTCACCGTCCTCGGCAAGTATGCCCTCGCGCCACGTCCTCGAGATGAGCGTTCCCGCCGCCGGCGTGAATTGAGCGGGCTGCTGCGTCCTCACGTGGATCTACGGCACCGTCTCCGGCGACTGCGGCGATCGGCGATGATGCGGCAAGGTCCCGCCATAGCGCGTGGTGCTACCTCGAGGATGAATTCCTCGGACGAAGAGTCCGTGCCCTTCTCCTTGAGACGCATTCCGTACCTTCGCCAGAGGCCCCGAAGCGTCACCGAACTCTGCCGCGCCTTGAGTCCGCCATTTGCCTCCCTCGCCCGGTCGGCGACCCCATCGGCGATCGACAAATGGTACTCACGCTCGCCAGCGGCCTCGGTGGCAAGTTTAGCCACATGGTGTCCATCCTCAAGATGCCTGAGCCGTTCCGACGTTCGGCTGGCCGTACTCACCTCTGTTGGAGGAGATGGAGATCGGCGCTTCGTCCTCCGTCCCCCACCCGCCCTCGTCGGCTGCGGCGCTTGCGTCCAGCGCGCCACAGCCGCCCGCTCCTCCTCGTCCGGGAGCACCACGCCTCATTGCACCGGCCGTGGCAGCAGCATCGGCGATCGTCGTGGCCGCGGTGGCGCGGCGGACTTCTTGTGGCGCCCTCAGCGCCCTCTGTTGGTGCGCCCATTGAGCGAGCGGCGCCCTCCGGCGGCGTGTACCGTCGTTCGCCCATCCTTGGCGGCAGACTGCGCATGTGGCCGTCGATCGGTCGGGGCGCCCTCGCCGCCCGGCTGCGTTCCCACGCACCCGCAATATGGCGGCCGGTGTTCCTCCGGCGCTATGGAAGCGCATCTGGCGCCCGCCCCGTCACGGCACGCGTACTATGAAACTACACGCCGGCGTTCCAGGCGCCATCACCAGCGTACCAGGCGGCGCCCTGGAACCCCACTCACGGCGGGTCTTGGCACCAGGACTCCCTGGCGCACTCCTTCAACACCATGACGCTAAACCCGCCGGCCTCGACTTCTGAGTGGTATGCTGATTTAGGTGCCGGTTCACACATGACCTCGGATGCTGGTATACTCTCCACCATTTCCCCGCCCTCTTCTTTTACTCCTTCGTCTATCATTGTGGGAAATGGTGCTTTGCTTCCTGTCACAGCCACTGGATCACATGTTTTTTCTCTACCACAGCGTAACCTTGCTCTTAATAATGTCCTGGTGTCACCCAACATTATTAAGAACCTCATTTCCATTCGTCGTTTTACCACCGACAATAATTGTTCCATTGAGTTTGATCCATTTGGTCTTTACGTGAAGGATTTGCAAACCGAGAACGTGATCGCCAGTGCAATAGCTCATTGACCTCTACCCGTTCTATGCACCTTCCACGGCACCTCCGCTCATCGCCGCACCCACCTCCCTTTGGCATCGCTGTCTCGGTCACCTTGGGCGTGAAGCTTTGTCCAACCTTATTAGCTCGGTGTTATTTCTTGTAATAAAGATGATATCGATCATATTTGTCATGCATGCCAACTTGGTCGTCATGTCCGTTTACCCTTCGGTTCATCTAGCTCTCGAGCTACTCATAATTTTGATTTAATACTGCTTGTGATTTATGGACATCTCCACTTGTTAGTGCGTCGGGATACAAATATTATCTTGTTATTCTTGATGGTGTTCTCACTACATTTGGACTTTTCCGCCGCCTCAAATCCGAGACATTTTCCACTCTTTCTAACTTTTTCGCTTATGTTACATGCAGATTTGGCACCACCATCAAGAGCGTTGATCATGACAATGGCCGTGAATTTGACAATTCCAGGCCAAGACGTTCTTCCTCTCCCACGGTGTTGCCCTCCGCATGTCGTGTCCATACACCTCCCAACAAAATGGTAAGCGAGCGTACCCTTCGCACCATCAATAACACTCTGCGTTCCCTTTTGTTTTGAAGTAGTCTCCTCCACTTCTTGGGTTGAGGCCCTTCACACTGCCACATATCTTGTGAACCGCCTCCCCACTAAAACTCTCGCCTCCTCCACTCCCTACAGCGCCCTCTTTTCTACCCAGCCCTCTTATGATCATCTTAAAGTTTTTGGGTGCGCTTGCTATCCTAACATGTCCTCCACGCCCCCACAAACTTGCTCCCGCCTCCTCCCTGTCGTTTTCCTCGGCTACTCCTCGGAACACAAAGGCTATATGTGTCTCGAGCTTGATCGAATCGCATTCTCATTTCTAGACATGTCGTCTTTGATGAATCCTCTTTTCCTTTCTCCGACATGTCTATCACACCCATGGCTCCCTCCACCTGGATTTTCTCGTTGATGATCACAATCTTACCGCTTGTTCACGGGCTCGTTTTGTCGCGTCACAGTACCGCAGATCCTCGGCAACACACCGTGCGAGGCCGCCTATCTTGCCTGATCCTGCACAGACCACGGTCCCAGGTCAAAGCACGCCTCCATGGCGCCACCTTCACGCCGCCGTCGCGTCGTTGTCTTCTTGCCCTGTGCACCCGCATAGGCGTTGCCGCCAAGAACCATCCCAGCGCCCACAATCTTGCCATTCTGCGCCCCGGTGCTCGCGCCCGGTATTGTGCCCAGCGGCCGCCGGCCGTCTGGTGACACTCGACCGTCGCCATCCGTCGGTCACCAATCGCGCTCGTCGCGCAGCGCAAAGGCGGCATCGCCTGGCCCGTGGATCGCCTCAACCTCCACAGCGTGCCCATGTCGCCTCTCCACGCTCTGCTTCGTGATGCCTTTATCGAGACCCCAATTGGCGCTGTTGCTATGCGGCGAGTATGATGCTCGCTGCGCCAATGACACACGGAGTCTTGTGCCACGCCTCTGGCGTCAATGTTGTGGCGGCAAGTGGATATATCGACACAAATTGCTCGCGAGATGGGTCTCTTGATCGCTACAAGGCACGTTGGGTCGCCGGGGTTTCACCACAATGGCACGGTGTCGATTATGATGAGACTTTCAGTCCTGTTGTCAAGCCTGCGACTGTTCGTGTTGTTCTCTCCCTGGCATTATCTCAGAATTGGCCCATTCATCAGCTGGATGTGAAGAATGCATTTTTGCATGGCACTCTTACTAAGACGATTAATCGTATGCGACCATCTGGTTTTGTGGATTCCTCTCACTCAGATTATGTCTGTCGGCTCAACAAGTCCTTATATGGTTTGAAACAGGCTCCCCGTGCTTGGCATCACAGGTTCACCTCTCACTTGGTGTCACTCGGATTTGTTGAAACAAAGTCCGATGCCGCTCTTCATATATCGCCGCGGACGGAACCACGGCTTATTTGTTCTTTGTATGTGGATGATATTGTTCTCACTTGCCTCCTCTGCCGGTTTTAAAACATATCATCGCGACACTCGGCGTGAATTTGCTATAGCGAGACATGGGCGGCTACATCATTTTACGGGATCTCGTGACACGCTCTACAGATGGTGCATTTCTCTCCCGGCGGCGATACACTCGGGATATTTTGGGCCTTGGCGGATGAGTGCGTGCAAGCCTTGCGGCACGCTTTGTGGATCTCCACTCCAAATTATCTGGCGATGGACCTCCTGTTGCGACTCCACACGATCTGCATGATCTTCTTTGGCGCTCTGCGATGTTGACTTTCACCGTCCGAGATATTGCTTTTCGCGATTCGGCGAATATGCCTCTATATGCATGATCCTCGGGGCCGCGCTGGCTGCTCTCAAGCGGATCTGCGCTACTGCGAGGACATCGTCTCTTGGATTGACCATCGCCGATCTTCACTGCGAGCTTGTTGTGTACACGGATCTGCGGCCCAAATTTGGATGTCCGACACTCGCCGTCGACCTCGAGCTATCACGGTGTTCCTCGGGGACAACTTGGTGTCTGGTCCTCAAGCGTCGGCTTCTTGTCTCGAGATCCAAATAAAATGAATATCGTCTTTGTGGCGAATGGTGTTCTTGGCTACTTAGGCTGCGTCACCGCTTCTTGAGCTTCGCCGCCCACCTCGCCGTGCCACCACAGTCTCTTGTGACAACATCGGTCTTTGTATACCTCTCCAAAGAATCGGTCTGCGGCATCGTGGACGAAGCATGTTGAGATTGATCTCCATTTTGTTCGAGAGAAGGTTGCCCTCGGTCACGTTCGGGTTCTCCACGTTCCTACGACATCACAGTACGCCGACGTCTTTACCAAGGGCCTTCCTACCTCACTATTTCAGGAGTTTCGGTCCAATCTGAATGTTAGCGATGCTCCCGATTAGACTGCGGGGGAGTGTTAGCCTATTGTAATTATAGAATGTGTAATTATAATAGGCAGCCCTTGATTTGAGACATGTACGCCTGTGCGGTTGGCTTATGAGCCACCCCGGCCTCCATATGTAAACATGCACATTGTCATGGAATAGAATCAATAATTCCCACACTTTCAGTATTGACCTCCACTGGAAAGAGGCAGGCTCAGCTGCTGGCGGCCGGGGGAGACAAGGGCGAGAGACGCGAATGGGCGGAGAAGTGAGGTCAGCAGCCGGCGAGAGGAGGTCGTCAGGCAGCGGCGGCCAGAAGGGACAGGTTCGGGACACCCACGGCACACGCTCCTAATCACCAAGCGAGAATGGCGTTAAGAATCAACTAGGAATTGAAGGATTAGAAGAGGGATTTGGGGAGGATTGAGAGAATTTGGACTGGACTTAGAGGAGAAATAGAAGGGGAAGGGGAAGTCAGGAGCCAGGGGGGGCCTGGAAGGTTCTAGGAGGAGGAAGGATTCGAGGTACAAGAAGTAGTAGAACCACCACGGCTACGAAGCGAGCGCCACCACGGCGGTGACCGGGCGAAGAGAAGCCTCCAGCTTGCTTGGTTACCCGCGTGAGTGGCCCGGATTCGCGGAGAAGAAATCAGGGAATTTTTTTACTGTTTTGGTCCTGTAACAACTTTTAATTTCAAAAAAAGCCCTCATTCGCCATAATTTACAAAAATAGCTCCTGCACAGTGCTCCTACCGCGACTACCGAAAGCGGCAGGAACCTGCCCCTGCGTCGGATGGGGCAGGTCAGGTGACCTGCCCCATATGGTGGGAGCGGTAGGAGGCCAGGAGAGAGAAAATAGGAGAGAGGAAGAAAAGAAAAGAAAAAAAGGAAAAAACCGAAAATTTTTAAAAAAATCCAAAATTTTAAGAAAATTACATAAAAATCCTTGGAACATGAATGTATTTAATAAAATATTTTTGAATTTAATTGAAGTTTATTTTATTCATTTAAAATGTTTTTCGCTTTCTGGAATTTTGCAATTAAAATTTAAAATGTTTTTCACTTTCCAGAATTTATTCGTTTAAAACTTTTTTCGTTCAGAATGTTTCTCGCAATTTCATATAAGTGTACTATTTGTACGAATTTGTAAATATAAAAAATGAGCCCCAAAAATTATGAATTTTATTTTGAAGGCTCCTCATGTAGTGGACTTTGATTGTGTAATGTTTTGACAATTTTATATATGTTTTGAAGACAAGATTTAGATCATGAAAATTTGGATTTTAGGTTTAGGAAATTAGGGTTTTATGATTTCATGTGACTTGGAATGTATGGAAAAAAACTGCATTGCAACTCCGTTGGAGATGTCAATATACAATACGGTGCAGGAGTACACACATAACAAATTTTTAGCAGATACGGTGCATTCTGGTTGCGTATTTGCGGATCTGACCACCGGCGCGACGTATTTGCATATATAGCATCGTTGGCGCCCGATGGCGTGTCTTCAAATGCCTTGAATAACACGGCGCGTGGCGTTAGCGCCACGACCATCAGGCGCCATCGCCGCCACCGTGATGCATGTCCGCCCCGTCGCCGCCTCTCCTCACCCGTCGCCCCCACCGACGTGTGCGCCACCTCCTTGACCACCCGAGACCTCTCTAGACCTTCTATAACCTCCAGAGACCTCCCTTGACCTCCTATGAGCTCTCCTGACCTCCTGAGACCTCCCGTGACCTCCTGAGTACCGAGACCTCCCTAGACCTCCCGAGACCTCCCGTGACCTCTCTTGACCTCCTGTGACCTCTTGAGATCTTCCTAGACCTCCCGAGACCTCTCGTGACCCCCTCGAGACCTCCCTAGACCTTCTGTGACCTCCCTTAACCTTCGAGAATCATTCTGAACGAATAAAGTTTTAAATGAATAAATTCTGGAAAGTGAAAAACATTTTAAATTTTAATTGCAAAATTCCAGAAAGTGAAAAATATTTTAAATGAATAAAATAAAATTCAATAAAATTCAAAAATATTTTATTAAATACATTCATGTTCCAAGGATTTTTATGTAATTTTCTTAAAATTTGATTTTTAAATTTTTTTTGGATTTTTCTTTTTTTTTTCTTTTCTTCCTCTCTCCTATTTTCTCTCTCCTGGCCTCCTACTGCTCCCACCATATGGGGCAGGTGACTGCCCCATCCGTGAGGCGGGTGACTCTTGGCCTTCGGGTCGGGCGAGTCCTGCAGTGCCGGGTGGTGAGGCGAGTCGCTTCTTGCCCTCGTGGCCATGGCGAGAACCTTTGTCTTGAGGATTATTTTTGTAAATTATGGCGAATGAAGGCTATTTTTGAAATTAAAATTGCTCTGAGGCGAGAATAGTAAAAAGTCGAATCGAGACGGTAGCGTGGCCTGTTGGTTTCTTTCACTTGGCCGCCGATTCTCACGATTGCCCGATGGCGGTGGCCACGCAAACTTCTCTATCGAAAGAAAAAGGGTAGTCAGATTAAGGTTTCCACTACCAAAATATACCACTCCTAAGTTAATAAAATTGGATATATGTCATTATGGATCCATCCCCTCCCAGTCCCCACCTCCTCATCGTCGGTGGTCTCCTCATTGTCTCCTTCCTCTCCTCCATCCGCCGCTCAGGTCGTCGTCCCCGTCGTTGAACCAACACAGGCCGTTGCTGTCGTTGGCCTCCCAGTCCAAAATACTCCTCCACCCCCTCCCAGTGCCCACCTCTTCCACCGCCTCCTATGGTCACCGCCCCATCGTGCCACCACTCCCTCTCCTTCTGCTACTCCTCTCCTCTCTCCACCTCATCGTCACTGCCGCTGAGCGGCCAGTGCGGGCCGTTGCCGTCGGTGGTCTCCTCATCATCGCCTTCCTCTCCTCCATCCGCCGCTCAGGTCATCGTCCCTGTCGTTGAGCCAACACAGGCCGTTGCTGTCGTTGGCCTCCTCACCGTCGCATTCCTCTCCTCCCTCGACCAGTTGGGTTGCTGTCTCGCCGCCGAGCTAGCGTAGGTCGCCGCCGTTGTGTCCATGGTGCGGGCGCCGCTACCGCTCGGGCTACTGAGAGCGGGAGAAGGTGATTAGAGGTCGCTGATTGGGCGTGGAGGTGGCACGGCGACCATGGATGAGGAAGGATGCAATGAAGAAAGAGGAGGAAGAAGAAGGCAGGGGTATTATGGTCTTAGTTTGTTCATAATAGCATAGTTCAAAGATTTTACACTCAGCAAATGACATGTTTCGAAGAATGAACTTTGTAGTGTCGTATTTCGAAAGTGTGAACTTTTGCGGTAGCATGTATCTAAATAACCCAAGAAAAGAAGGGTCCGTAAAAAAAATGGGCCAGTTGCCGCGTGCCGCACGACCGGGGCATCGTCTTGCCGAACGGCGGCGGCACCGTGCCCCGTATGCGCTCGCTTCCTTTGCGAGATCATCGCCCACCGTGGCTGCTATGCTAAGGCACGTCGGCCCAATTACTCCCCCCGTGCAGGCCGGGCAGAGCACCCATGGGAAAACTACCAATTGGTCGGCCGATCTGATGTTTACCAGGTGAATTACTCACGTTACGCTCTGCCTCGCCTACTTGTGAACGACTCAACACTGAACAAGGATCATGTAAACCTTCCTGACAGTGTTGTTGAATTACTATAGCTACATTCCCGTTCCAGTACATCCCTTAACCTAACTATAATAGCCGGGACAACACCCTTGACAAGTGGTATAAATTGATCATTTATTCTCACCTACTGCACCAGTAGTACATTGTTCCGGGGTGGCACGTTACTGAGTAGCTTTGCTCTTCATTTTGGTACGGAGATGCCGCTGATTGGGCCACTTGCTTGCCAAAGTGATCTCATCGTTCACAGTTAATTTGGACGAAAACCAGAGTACGAATTAAATGATTGTTTCTTTTTTTGGGGGGAAATTAAGTGGTTGTTTCTTACTGTCTCTAATTCCAACCATCCTGAAGACCGCTCGAGACAGGGACGTCTTGCCAAGCGATCGATCGAGCAGTACGTCCTTGGAATTATAGGACAGTAAAATAGCACGATGGAGTTTCATGGTTTAGAGCACTTCGGGGTTTAGACAACATTAATGTCTGACGATGTACAGGTAGCAGTACAGAAGAAGAACCAGGCAGTCTCAAAGGAGTCAGTCTCAAACCACACCTGCAGGCCGGCCTTCTAGATAAGCTACTCTACTTGGTTTAGGTTGGGTGACCCAACCCTTCCAAACCATCACAAACCCGGGTGCGCCGTGCGCGCTAGACCTCTGTTTGCTGACGCTCCCTGCAAGCCCTACTTTGTCAAAACCACCTCACTGTCCAAATTCCAAAGGCCATCCAAGAACAGTTGGCCAATTTCACTCCCCCGGCCATCCACTTGCATTGCATGGCATATCCTCACGCGTCCCATTGAGCCAGCTCGCCGAGGCCAAGTACGTACGTCTTCACCAAATCATGCTACGTCCTTGCATGCGCGAGTACGTGTTTCCTCTAGCTACTGTCGATAGCTTGTGGCTTTGCACATACTCCTTCCTGTGTAAAACTAATCAAGGTTTGCCTAGGTACATGTGGTAGTACTCTGTAGTACTACTCCCTACTCATCTCACGCTCTCGGAGCATGTACAATGAGCTTATGTCAGTCGTCTATAGTCACTGTCATGTAGGATTTTTGCTGATGTGGATGAAAGAGAATGAAGAGAGAGAAATATAATGTCTATAATTCTGTAGCCGACTATAGCACCAAAAACAAGAAAAGCATTAAAATATTGTGTGTTCTATAAAGACAACTAAAAAGACAGTAATTGTCTGTACCATTGTATAATTAAGTTGTCTTTAACGCTGTCTACAAATGACATAGAGAGTTACTATAGAAAGTAACTCTCTTTACCATTGTACCTACCATCAGCATTACTGTTCGTTTAACTGGAGGAGTGTACCAGGAGTAATCAAAGCCGCGCGGTCTACCATGGTTGCGCAAATTCAATGTAGTCGCGCACGCATTGAACAGCTTCCGCCACAATTAGGTGAGGCCGGGAGCGGCACGCGGCGCGCTCGCAGTGGCCGCGCCGTTGGTTCGGTTGCCCAACGGCCCCTGACGGCAATTTATGGTCGAACGAACGTCGCTCGTCCAAGGAACGAATGCAAGGACCCTGCACCTGCAGATGACCTGCCCGGACCGAACTGTCCATCACCATCAAGCCTTCGTAGACTACTACTACTGCTACTCGACCAGGGGCGGATCACATAGGGCCGAGAGGCCACCGCTCATTTTTGGTCGAGTATAGTATTGACTAATTTTCATTGATGGTGTATATATATATATATATGGGAGTGTTTATGCTTTAGGTGACTGAAATTTCTTTATCCATTAGTCATCTTTTCTCACCGTTAGATCAACATTCTATATGTCAGATTTGTTGGAATCGAATCTCTCAACTCCCAGAAACCAATCACTGGTCTCTCTCGTCTCTCTGGATAAACACACACAGAGAGAGACAAATACACACAGAGAAGAAACTCCTTAGGATTGAATCACACAATCTCTATTGCTTCTACTGCTTGTCTCGAAATTTAACTGGAATTACATGGCTTAAATAAGCCTCATGCAGACACTTAAGGTCACACGACCTGCGGCACTCCACGCACCCACTAAACCACTAGGACCTATTCTGACGCCACGATCTCTTAGAATCTCTCCACTATCCAACAGACTCGACCAAACTTATTGACTCAGACTTCCGCTTCATTCGGGCGCTACAACCACCGCAAGCTTCCGGTTGCTACAGTACCTTTTGACTACTGTAGCATACGGGCACTGTAGCTGGTCGTTCACTGTAGCTGCGACCACGTGGCCTTTTGCACATTGTAGATATTGGTGCCTCTGTCCGACCGCATCACACGGCTCAGCATGCACTCCGGCTCAACAAATCACACGTATTGACAGGCGTTTCTTCTGGTACCACACACTACTACTATGCAAAGACCTATACAACACGATCACTACATGCAAATGACCGAAGTAAATATGCAGATACAAACCTTGTCAAGATTAAATCCAAGAAGATTGTCTCTTTCTAAAATAGACAAAAGTATTACAAGAAAAATACAAAAAAATTCTAAACTAGACAAAAGTAAATCTAAGTGAACCCAACAACCCTACAAATACAAAAAAAAATACAAAAATAAATAGAACTAAAAGTTACAGTAGAGTTGTGCTAAAATTGCACATCACTTGGTACTACAATTTTAGATTTAATCTTGTATAATATCTGTTGTGGGTGGTGATAGATAAGAAAATTTCAGGCATCTAAAAATTAGCAAATCTGTATATACACACACACACACACACGATGCCTCCACTTAATTTTTGTTGTCGGTCCACCCCTGTACTCGACCTCCATATATCCCATACATGGATGGGATGGGATGGGAGCAAGCTAGACCAAGAGAGTTACACGCTGCTAAGTACTCCGTAGCTGCTACTGCTAGTATGCACATGCAGATGTAGTGAGTGGCGTTTCAAGTCGCAGCAAGAGCGGCAAATTAATTGCCATCCATCGGCTTGCTGCCTCGGCCCGGTTCTATATAGCCTCGCTCTGACTCTCGATCGATCGCATGGCACAAGCTTGTACTCTCTCTGCATCCTTTTTGCTGCCGCGCCCGTCCCATGTGAGCTCACTTATTGCACTCAATCGCCAGCAGCCGCGTAGCTTAGCTTAGCTTAGCGTGTTGGATCCGACCGATCTTAGCTAGCTACCTTGGCGATGGAGGCGGGGACGTGGGCGGTGGTCGCGGCGGCCGTGGCCGCGTACATGGCGTGGTTCTGGCGGATGTCTCGCGGGCTGAGCGGGCCGCGGGTGTGGCCGCTCGTCGGCAGCCTGCCGGGGCTCGTGCAGCACGCCGAGGGCATGCACGAGTGGATCGCGGGCAACCTGCGCCGCACCCGCGGCACCTACCAGACGTGCATCTTCGCCGTGCCGGGCCTGGCCCGCCGCGGCGGGCTGGTGACGGTGACGTGCGACCCCAGGAACCTGGAGCACGTCCTCAAGGCCCGCTTCGACAACTACCCCAAGGGCCCCTTCTGGCACGGCGTGTTCCGGGACCTGCTCGGCGACGGCATCTTCAACTCCGACGGGGACACGTGGGTGGCGCAGCGCAAGACGGCCGCGCTCGAGTTCACCACGCGCACCCTGCGCACCGCCATGTCGCGCTGGGTCTCGCGCTCCATCCACCACCGCCTGCTCCCCATCCTGGCCGACGCGGCCGCCGCGGGCACGCACGTCGACCTCCAGGACCTCCTCCTCCGCCTCACCTTTGACAACATCTGCGGCCTCGCGTTCGGCAAGGACCCCGAGACGCTCGCGCGGGGCCTGCCCGAGAACGCCTTCGCCTCCGCGTTCGACCGCGCCACGGAGGCCACGCTGAACCGGTTCATCTTCCCGGAGTGCGTGTGGCGGTGCAAGAAGTGGCTGGGACTCGGCATGGAGACCACGCTGGCGCGCAGCGTCGAGCACGTCGACCGCTACCTCTCCAGCGTCATCAAGGCGCGCAAGCTCGAGCTCACCAGCAACGGGTCGGCCACGCCGCACGACGACCTCCTGTCGCGCTTCATGCGCAAGGGGACCTACTCCGACGAGTCGCTGCAGCACGTGGCGCTCAACTTCATCCTCGCCGGGCGCGACACCTCCTCGGTGGCGCTCTCCTGGTTCTTCTGGCTGGTCTCCACCCACCCCGCCGTGGAACGCAAGATCGTGCGCGAGCTCTGCGCCGTCCTGGCCGCGTCCCGCGGCGCCGACGACCCGGCATTGTGGCTCGCCGCCCCGCTTAACTTCGAGGAGCTGGACCGCCTCGTCTACCTCAAAGCAGCGCTCTCGGAGACCCTCCGCCTATACCCCTCCGTGCCCGAGGACTCCAAGCACGTATTCGCCGACGACTTCCTCCCGGACGGCACGTTCATGCCGGCCGGGTCGTCGGTGACGTACTCCATTTACTCCGCCGGGCGCATGAAGACGGTTTGGGGGGAGGACTGCCTCGAGTTCCGGCCGGAGCGGTGGCTGTCGGCCGACGGCACAAAGTTCGAGCCGCACGACTCGTACAGGTTCGTGGCGTTCAACGCCGGCCCGCGTATATGCCTCGGAAAGGACCTCGCGTACCTGCAGATGAAGAACATCGCCGGGAGCGTGCTCCTCCGCCACCGCCTGGCCGTCGCGCCGGGCCACCGCGTGGAGCAGAAGATGTCGCTCACGCTGTTCATGAAGCACGGGCTCAGTATGGAGGTGCGCTCGCGCGACCTCGCCCCGACCCTCGACGAGCTCCGCGGCGTCGGGGAGTACGCCGCCGTGGCTCGGGCCATCGCGCCTTGCGCGTAGAAGATCCCGGGCCGTGCATGCTCCGCGGCTAGTGCTATTTGGAGAGGGAAGAGTTGGAAATGGCAAACAAAAAAAAATGTAGATATACGAGTCCAAGGCAGTAAGTAACTAAAGGGTTTGGTTGGTGAGGTCATTTAAATCACTTATTTTTACAGTTTACTACCACTCCATTGGGATAGAGGAATTTGTCCAGAAAACCTGCAAAAATTCCAGATCATGTTTGATTTGGATGTGAAGCCAAAAATAAAAGCAGGGGCAATAATCTCCGATGTAATGTAACCACAAGTGGGAGCTCCAAATTCGTTTGGGCGGTTTGTGTTAATGTGCCGCCAATTATCGTGAGAGTTGCTTGTGAAAGCTGAAACATGTCAATCGATTGATTAATTTCTGTATGAATATGACAGGATCAATCAAGGGATTATTTCGTATTTCCCTTTTGGCATCTTGTTGTTGATAGCTACTCGCTTCATCGCATCGCAAGAGGTCGATGCACGTACATGAACAGTTGTTGCTTTCCATGTATAGACCGTTTGAGACTTGTGCGATCGATCGAGAACGACCTGCTCTTTCGTTTTCGTTTAATCATTTCGCATCGGCGTTTTAATGTTGTTGGTTGCACCGTTCTATTTGACGAGGCGTTGCCTGCGGTTCCAAGGTGCTGTCTCGCGGAAAGCTGATGGAGATGTTGCTGATTTTTTTCTGTGTGATTCCTAGGTGCTCACATGTATAGTTATCTTACCTAATACTAAACCGGGTAGGATTGACAAGTTCTGGTGATTGCCGTAAGTTTTGTCTCCTAATTTTAGCGTGCCACGTGTCCCTGTTCGACCTGTTTGTGCGGGAAGCGGCAGTGGCGGATCTATGAATAAATTTTAGGTTGGACGAAATAGCCGCAAGGTTTCCGCTTGCACTGATATTTGCAGCCGCGCGATACAATTCTAAAATAGCTATTTAAATCTAGCAAATCAAACATTCAACCAATCGCAAATCTCAATCCATTCTATTTTCAACTAATTTCCTCAAGCATCAGTGGTCGTGCATTGTTTCAATCCTACCTTCTATCTAGACCTGCTCATGGGCGGCCCGACCTTAGCGGCGAGCCCGACATCTTGTCCGGCCAGACTTGGGGCTCGCAAACTGCCCAGAGAAGCCCCACCAAATCCCGGTAAAATTAATTTAAAAATGGGAAATTTATTTATTTAATGCTGAAAATGAATTAAATATTAGTTTTTTTATTCCAAAAATGATTAAAATAATACTTTAAATCGGAAAAACCAGTTTTTGGTAGAATGCTGGGCTCGAACTTCTTGATTTTTGGCTGGGCTTTTCAAGCCCAGCCTGGCATTTGAACAGATCTACTTTTATCCTAGCTGGCAGCCACTAGGGCTAGCTCAATGCTTGGACTGGATTGCTCGAGCTTCCCTCCTCTAGAGTGCAGGGGGAGCTCTGACCATGTGACTAGTAGATACTAGGCTGGACCATACTTAGTTTCTCATCATGTGGCCCAATACTCTCCCTCGGTCCCTTGACCTAGCTCCCCAGGATGTTGCTCACCTTGCTTGAACTTCCACTCATTGACACTAAGCAGAGCTGGCTCATAACGGATGCTAGGGTGGGTGGGTTGGGGGTCCCACCAGTGGCGTACCTCAGGCGGCCGCCTAGGCTCACCCTGTTGCTGGGTCCGCCCCTGAGAAGCGACACGCACGGGAGCGTCCAGCCAGTCAGGTGGTCATTGCTCGCGAGGGCCAGTCGCTGTGCCACTCAGTGGCCGGTCTCTGCCCTTTGTTGGGCCGATCATTGGGCCTCATGATCTAGCACTTGCTAGGCCGTGGGATCGTGGGATTGCCATGATAAGCTGTGGGAAGCCACGAGACATGTGGTAGGCTCAAGGTAACGTTGGAAGTAACCAAAGCATATGCTTCCTTTTTCTATGGTTATGTATTGATATATCTTCCCTATACTTAGTGTTGGCTGCAACACTACAAGCTAATTGTTGAGTACATTTAGTTGGATGTTTGTGCTTTGCTTGCAATAATGTGTTATGACCATGTATTACACTCAACTTTCTTTTTTAGTTGTTCACGCCTACTAAAGTGATTGTCTTAGTGATAGTGGAGTAGAATACTAATCATGTATAGTGACTACTAGGTAATATGCTGAAAATGTTACGGATCATTCAAAGAAGCATAATGCATTCTTGAGATATATTGTCGTATCAACATCCTCGCTGTGGTAGAAAAGATATTGTTCCTTTATTCTTGACATCGCATTTGGCTGGTCATGTTACATTAAAAAATTTGTTACTTAGATGTCTTATTTGCATAGCTTAATAGTTTACAGTGTGTCCTACTCGCCTTGTAGAAATGAAGAAGCTTGAGGTTCATGCTATTACTGTACGGTGATTGTGAATGTTGGGAATAAGAGCATACACATATACTTTGTGTTGCTTACAACTTGCTTTTTGCCTACACTTTTGATCTATTCGTAGAACGTATATGTTGTATTTTTTACTACTTTTTTTATCTGTTCTTATATGCTTTGTGATGACCTGTGTTGATTTGCTTGCTCAGTGACTTGGAAGGATTCCTCAATAATTGGAATGATGCTACAACACAAAGTTAACCTTGCATTTACCAATTTGTGTTTTGTGCGCACTTGTTTGATTATCTAACATGGATCTACTCGTTGCAGCATGTTATGGAGTTGGACGCTTTCGTTGTTGTGGTTCTGATATGTATATTTAGTGCCGCTCCCTGCACTTTAGTCGTTATGTCTAGTGTCTACAAGCTTTTGTATCAGGCTATCAGTAATACATTAACTCCTTCCGGTGCATGGAGATGGAGATGGAGATGAGGCCCTACAAGACATGCGTACGTCGATAAGATTTACATGTTCAGATAAGAAAATATATTGCTTCAATATAATCTATGTAATTATTTTCAATATGTCTTGTAGTAATTTAGTTACAGTGCTTGCCCTAAACTGTCAAAATTGTTGGCTCCTTGATCTCTACCCAGTTTACTACATGTAAATATGGAGAAATATTTTGTCAATTGTAGGCATGTGTTTTGTGATTTTTTAAATAATACATTTTTTAACATAATTACATAAATAAATGTTCGTTTGATAAAAATAAAAAATAGGCTTCTGTCGCTGTTTGAAATAGTGACATGCTCCTGTGGCCAGTTGGATTGGCGACATGAGCTCTGTTGCCAACCAAACAGTATTAAATGTCTTTGTAGCCATTTAGAATGACGATAGAGAAGCAAATCGCCATTTGAAATGGCGATATGACCTGATTTTATTTTTTGAGAAAAAAATAAAATAATTTATATTTACATTTTGACATAATGCATATTCAAATTTCACAAGATTTTTCTAAGTTATTTGGTAATATCTTGTAATGCTTAAAGAAGCTGGAATTTGTTGACCGTGTGGATAAATCCCTTATAGGTTAATTCCATTCGAGCTGTTGTTATGAGTGTAGTGTTTGCACAACCGATTTATTTCAGATAAAAAAATGAAATATTGAATACATAATAATTTGGGAATTAAATTTAAAAGATGAGATTTCAACTGCGATAGCAAGACTTCGTAATATCGGTGTGAATTACATGGCGCGCAGGGTTGGTTACGTGCATTTGTTTGTCCCGCTACTTGTATAGTACAAACGAGAACATGCACGAATCATCAAATCGATCTATGCGTAGGATACATGTGCACCTTTTTGGAATCAAAAAAACATGTGGATCGAAAAAGAAGTCAGTCTTGAGAGCCCATGGGTGTCTTTCCCTTGTCTTCTGTAGACCTGCGCACAGTTAGTCCCGAAGGTAGCCCTAAACTGGGCTTCCAAGATCTCATCTGGAGTAACCACCCACTTAGCAGGAACATCGAGGACCATGGCTGCCTTCCCCTAGTCTGCCGCGTGCTCGGTCCGGTCGTCCTCGCGAGATGTTCGGGGGTCTTCCACTACCACCCTTGTTTCTTAGGCTCCATCGGTGCATTTACCATGTTTTCCACGCTCTCGGTTGAGTAATATTTCCAGCGGGTGAAGTTGTCGGGTGGCACCACGTAGTTCAACATATACTTCTGCTTGTTAAATACCCTATCGTACTTGTCCAGGTCATCGATCCATTGGAAGAAATAGCAACGCTTCGACAGCTACCATTAGGCATGGATAAAGTTGGCGATATGTGAAGTGAAATGCAACGTGCAATGTGAAAAATCGATATGTGCGTGTGATTGTCTTACACGGATATCCGAGCACGTGTAGTACGCCTGGGCGACAGTCGTAGGGTGTGTGGACTGAATGATATGCGCTGGGTTACCACAGTCACACCACAGGCGTGGAACCTCCAGTGGTATAGGCATATCCTTCATCGAACGATCTGGGTAGGTTCCTGCCTTCCCGGCAAGCCACATCCGCTTCCGCATTATCTCCTCATAGCCTGACATCTCGAAGCCCGACGCATTGATCTCCTAACTCTCTCTCCCTTCTTTCTCTATGTTGTGCGAAACTAGTTGAAGTGGAGTATTGGTTATGGCGACGGAGTGTACCCAGCTTCTATAAGCGGCTAGAGCATAGCGTTGAGGGTGTAATTATGGCGAATGGCAGGGTGTGATCATTTTGATCTAAAAAAGTGGTGTGGTCATTTATGCTTGAAAAGGTGGAATGTTTGGTGAGTGATGTTTACTCAATGAGAAAAGGACGCGACTAGCGCTCGGACGTACGATCCGAGCGCTAGCGCCGTACGCCATGCTCTGATGTCGGATTTCGCATGATGTTGTTCAACCGTCCATCTAGCGCGTGAACGAACCTCCTCCCAACAGCTGCAACATGCAACAAATCATCAACAACACATGCAACATCACGCACACCCCAGACAGCCGCAAAAAAATCCCCCATTACTCCGCCCAATCCCGCTCGTTGCCCAACCGCCGACATCAACAAAATCCCATATAAATCCGCCCGCTCGATCTCCTCGCAACAAAAAAAAGGAACATGTGCAACATTTTTTTTCAACAGTCGCAACAAAAAAGCAACTAATTATCAAATAAGAGGTGGAGCATTTGGAAAACAGCAAAGTGTTCAACTTTTTTTTCAACGATCGCAACATTTTTTTTCACGGTCGCAACAAAAAAAACTAACTATCAAAGAAGAGGTGGAGCATCTAGAAACACCTATTGCAACAAAAAACGTGCAATATTTTTTTTCAACGGTCACAACATTTTTTTCAACGATCGCAACATTTTTTTCCTACGATCGCAACAAAAAGACTTACAAACTATCAAAGAAGTGGGACTTCTCAGGGCTGCGTGCTCCGACTACCATAGATGGCCATCCCTGAGCGCAGGAGGGGGCAACCCTGGATTGGGTGGCCGGCGGTGGAGCTTGATATGCCAGGGTGGAAGACTAGGCGACAATGAGGGAGCTCAGCCGGACCGGTGGAGCAGAGAGATGGGGACCTGAAGGGTAGAGGAGATGGGGATATTGGGGGACAAGAGCAGCAGGAATAGAGTAGAGAGATGGGGGTCTGGAGGTGGAGGAGGTGGAGATAGTTTTGGAACAAGAGCAACAATGAACGTTGGTTGGAGCTCGTTGTGCTAGGAGAGAGAGATAGTAAGTAGATTGCAAAGCACCATTTAAAAGAATAATATATAATTAATCAAGTTTCTTTGAAACAACTAGTGAACACCCTGTTCACTTCCCAACCATCAACCACAACCATTTACTAGATTCGAACAACCCAATCCAACATTTTGACAAAAGTCTACCCCTTGCGTGAAATCATCAGGCATGTCTATAACCGGGGACACGGCTATTCGAATAGTTTTACACTCTACAGAGGCTGTACAGCTTGACCCACAAGACATGAATTCTCTAGTTTATTCGGCATATATCTATGCCACCACCTACTTCCTTAGGTAAGCAGTCTAGAGTACGTGACAAGGCATTTACAAAGTTCTATTTTGACTCGGTTCTGACTGCTAGGGTTTCGCCGTTCTGGCCCCCTCTTGCGCCGTTCCCAACCAAGACAGAACCGAACCAAAACATTGCTAATTAGTCAGCCAGGTCTATCCCAGTCTAGACATGTGGTTGTACGGTTAAGACCTAGATCAATGGTTCAAGGTTAAGTCCTTAGTTGGCTGCTCAGACGAGACGTTCTGCATCCCAATGTGATTCCACACCCACCTTTACCACCACCCACTCGTCCGAGCATAAATCAATTTCGTTCGACCCGACCAAATGATAATCCTTGCCATGGCACAACATCTTTTATCAATAGTGGCTCCGCCACGGTTCCATAATTCCTTTAGTCAAATTCAATTATTCTTGAGTATGTGATCATGAACCTATCGTATAACTAAAGCATTGGCTAAGCATAATACGGTACCCATGTTGGTATTTCAATAATGTCCAACTAAAAGAATCCATCCTAGGTTGTCCAAGGATTTATGTCATTCAAGGGTACATGTCGTTCACAAATTACCAAGGAGGCATAATGGCAATTAGGTAATTAACTAATTCCCGAAACAATTTGTTATAAAATTAGCAATGCATGTTTATATCAAACAATATATTTTTATAAATTAGGTTCAATATGATCAAAGGTCTATGACTTGCCTTCATTGAAGAGTAGAGGTGCTTCGGTCGTCGGGTCTGCGAAGTCGTCGAAAACACCGGAATCTATACGTGCGAACAAAGATAAATAAATAAAATAACTCCAAATAAAATTCAAATAAATACCAAATAAATAATAATAGTAAGATAATGAATTTTTATGAATTTAGAAATTTGAATCACTCGAATCGGAGTTCGAATGAAGAGGTTATGGCCTTCGGAAGATAGAGAATGCATAAAATGATGAAAGAATTGGATTTTCAGATTTTCCGGATTTATTTTTCTAAAGGAAATTCGAGAAAATCCACATGGGCTTGCTGACGGGGCTTGACGGGGCTGACACGTCAGCAGAGGGCTAACGTGGCGCCACAGTGGCAGTGCCACCTCAGCACCGAGCGGTGGCGTGCTCGGCCCCATGGTCGCCGGCGATTGGTAGCGCGGCGGCCGGCGGTGAGGACACCAACGCGAAGAGGAGCTCACGGGGAGTTGGGCGCGCGAGGTCTTGATGGTACGGTGGCATGGGAAGGTCACCGGCGGGGATGGAGAAACGGCGGCGGCGGCGATGCTCCAAACGGCTCCCGGCGAAGGGGAGGCGCGCACAAGGTGGGCCTCGGCTTGGCGATGCCGGGGGTGAGGTCAGAGGTGGCGGAGAAGGCGTGACAGCGGCGCTAGAGGTGGCGGCGGCCGAAGGTGGCCGGCGGCGAGGAGCTTCAATCTCGGCCGAAAGAGAGCGGGAGAGAGAAGGGGAGGAGAGGGGAAAGAGAGAGGAGGCCTTGTTGCTCCTGGTGCTCCCCTTAAATAGGCCCGGGGAGGCCATGAGAGAGGGATGGGCAACGGGACTTTTGCGGCCAAGCTCCGGGTCCATGGTGGCGCTTGGCAATGAGGGGCACGGGAGGCGGCAGGCGTGGGAGGGGAGGGTGGCGGCGGGCAGTGCGGAGGAGTACGCCGCTTCAATGCGCGTGTCGAGGCGACGCGATAGAGCTGCTGCGGCGGCAGTAAAAGCCGTGCCAGCCCGCCGCCGCATGGCATGGGTCTTTACGGGCTCGACGAAGACGAAGACCAGGACCGGGGGGGCCAAAGCGGCTGAGGGGCGGATGGCAGCGGGCGCGGAAGTCGTCCGCGCATTGAATGTGTGCGCGACGGGAGCAAGGAGTGGGCGAGGGCAGGTGAGGCCGGCGGGGTTCGCGCTCGGGCGATGACGCGGGCGGATGTGAGCGGCATGGGCCGGAGGTAGACGACGAACAGCGCGGCGCGAGGGGCTGACAGGGCGGCCCCACATGGCGGCAGCGAGGAGTCGGGAGGCGGGAAGGCGAGGTGGTGGGCCGTCCGATCCAAATTGACTAAGATCCGTCGAGGAGGGAGGCGTATGGAAGGGACGAGCGGAGCCGCCTGAAGGGGAGGGACGAATGGGCCGAAGAAATTTGGCCAAAACAGTGAAGGGGGATTTTCTAAGGATTTGTTTATTTGAGAAAATACCATAAAAGCAAAAACCTTTTTAGAAAATAGCTAAAGCCGTCCAAAAATTCAAGAAAAATTCACAGAAATCGCTTGAATTATTTAGAACTTAATAAAAATATTTTCAGTTTAACTTTTGCTTTTAGTTTTTGAAAAAAAAATATTTTTAACTTAGGGCAAAAAGGAAAACCCAATTAAGATCTAGAAAACTCAACTAAACCAACTTGAATTAGTTGAAGTTTTATTTAACTCAAATTAAATTGCTTTTAAAATTCTAAATTACAATTTAAGCTTTAGCGAATTAATAAAACCAAATGGTTAATTTTTAAGGTTTTCAAAATTTTCAAAATGCCCAGAAAATAGGGATGTTACAAACCTATACCCCTTAAAGGGAATCTCGACCCCGAGATTCAGGCTGACTAGAGAATAGGTGGGGAAACTCGGCCTTCAGGTCCTCTTCATACTCCCAGTCCCAGGTGGCTTCTTCTTCGGTGTGATTGCTCCACTGGACTTTGTAGAAACGGAGGATCTTGCTTCTTGTCACACGCTCGGACACTTCCAAGATCTTGATGGGCTGCTCCTTGTAGGTTAGATCTTCTTGCAGATCCACTGCTTCTAACGGCATCTTCTCTTCTGGCACACGCAGGCACTTCTTCAATTGAGATACATGAAAGACATCATGCACCCCTAACAACTGAGATGGGAGCTCTATCTTGTAAGCAACTTCTCCTCTTCTGGCTAGAACTGGAAATGGTCCGATGTATCTTAGTGCGAGCTTCCCACTTAAATCCGCCCGCCCGATCTCCTCGCAACAAAAAAGAGGAACATGTGCAACATTTTTCTTCAACGGTCGCAACAAAAAAGCAACTAATTATCAAAGAAGAGGTGGAGCATCTGGAAAACAGCAAAGTGTTCAACTTTTTTTTCAACGATCGCAACATTTTTTTCACTATCGCAACAAAAAAAACTAACTATCAAAGAAGAGGTAGAGCATCTGGAAACACCTATTGCAACAAAAAACATGCAATATTTTTTTCCAATGATTGCAACATTTTTTTCAATGATCGCAACACTTTTTTCCCACGATCGCAACAAAAAGACTTACAAACTATCAAAGAAGTGGGACTTCTCAGAACTGCGTGCTCCGACTGCCATAGATGGCCATGCTTGAGCGCAGGAGGGGGCAACCCCGGACTTGGTGGCTGGCGGTGGAGCTTGATATGCCAGGGTGGAAGACTAGGCGACAATGAGGGAGCTCAGCCGGTTTGGTGGAGCAGAGAGATGGGGACCTGAAGGGTAGAGGAGATGGGGATATTGGGGGACAAGAGCAGCATGAATAGAGTAGAGAGATAGGGGTCTGGAGGTGGAGGAGATGGAGATATCGGGGAACAAGAGCAACAATGAACGTTGGTTGGAGCTCGTTGTGCTAGGAGAGAGAGAGTATAAGGGAAATAGAGTAGAGAGATGGAGACCTAGAGGTGGAAGAGATAGAGATATTGGGAAATAAGAGCAGCACTGAATGAGTGGTCTGTGGGGATATGGGAATGAGTGGTTGAGCAAATGAGTGGTCTTTGGTGATATGGTCGCAAGGCATTCGATTTTCTTTTGCCCATCATATGTACGCTCACTATCAAATTCCATGAGAAAAACTTGTCCGAGTTGTCCTTTTGGTATAAAAAAAGGTGGCATGACAGGGTGTGGTCAATTCGGTCTGAAAATGTGGCATGACAAGGTGTGGTTAATTCGGTCTGAAAAGGTTGGATGGCTGGTAAGTGATGTCTACTCACTGGTAAAAGCTAGTTCAAGTTGTCATTTTGGTCTGAAAACGTGGCATGGTAGTGCATCGTCTATTCGGTCTTAAAAGGTGGCGTAGTAGTGTGTGGTCAATTCAGTCTAAACAAGTGCTATAGGCTAGGACAAAGGTGGTGTGTAATGTTTTGGTATTGTAACGTGAATTGAACCTAGCTTGATAGCTTAATTTCATTTTGCTATTGTAATGTTTTGGTATTGTAATGTGAATTGGACATGACTTGATAACTTAGTTTTATTTTGGTATTGTAATGTTATACAAAATATGGTACTTAGACTTCTGATGTTGCCATATTGTGGTACTATCATGTTCTGAATCTATGCTAAATAATGTAATGCAATTGTCCCTTGTCATGTTATGTTCATACAAATCTAGTTGTTGAAAGTTAAAGACCTATTGCAATTCAAACAAATCTGGTACAACATAAGTGTACAACATCATGTATACATAATTTCCCTTATGTGGACAATGAAAACTACTACATACATATTGCATACACTACCACAAGGATACACACACATATTATATACAATCTGATCACATACAGACTGATACAAAGTAAGTACCTATGCAATGCAAAGAAGTACAATGCTACACTACGGGCTATAATATGGCTCACTCGTTTGAGCCGCCTTGTGGTCGTTGCATCCACATCCTCGTCCTATGTGGAACATGACCTGTGGGGCACGTCAACCGGTCTGAAGAGTGTGTCTATGTATGGAGAATGTAGGGAGATCGTTGAGTTGGCTGAGGTGCTTCAACAAGCTAAGTATGGCCAAGCTAGTCACCACCTGCAAGCATATCACTACCCCATGTATGTAAGAATCCCCCTAGAGCCATGGCCCTGCAGGTACGATGTACCAACGACCCTAGGTGCGACGGGCATCTTGAACAACCCAATAAGTCTATAGTATCGTGAACTCACTATGCCTACAGTGTCTCCTCGATCCGCGGGCGAGCGTACGGACATTGATCGCATTAGTGATGCATCCTGACGACGTGCGGCTGGAAAATCTAATGAGGTTAGCAGAACATCAGGCAAAATCAATAATCCGGACATAAATTGGACATAACATACCTCTTCAATCCGAAGTGCAGATGTCCGAAGGGGAATGCTAGGACAGCTGCTGGTCTCACTAGGCCATGCCGAGCTAGGCGGGTGAAGAATCTAGACCCGCCATTATGAGATAATAGAGTATTTTGATAATTAATGATAATCGTCATGTGGACTAACATTTTTCATGAGTTGGTGAAACATGTTGAGTCCCATAATGAGGAAGACTTTGGATGGGCATCGTGACTTAATTGTCATCAAGTCAAGATTCGGGATGAAGGATGTCACCATGTATTGATGAGTATCAATATAAGATCCCGAAGTAAAGAAAATCATTATGTGTTGATGATATTTAAGACAAGATCCTAAAGTGAAGAAGATTATCATGTGTTGATGATATTCAAGTCAAGAACTTAGAGTAAAGAAAATCATCATGTGTTGATGATTATCAAGTTAAGAACCTAGACTTGGAGTGGAGATGTTCGTCATCAAGTGATCACTCCAAGATGGATGCTCGAGGCAAATGTATGACTAGCATAGGCTAAGGTTGTGTTCCTAGTCTTTTACCGGTCTCGGTGTTTGGTTGGAAGACCGTATTGCTAATATAGGTTGTCGTACTATTAAGAGGGGTCTTGTCTAGTAGCTTAAGTCTCATCATATGTTGATAGCTAAATCCCGCTTGCTCTAGCTCTTCTAGGCATGATGCTATTGTTTGCGAATGTGTTTTGCAAATAATTGAAGCTCATGCATTAACTCTTTGTAGCATGAGACTATAATTTACAAATATGTTTTTGCAAATGGTTGAAGTCCATGCATCATTCCTTGGTATGGTCCAAGATTGCTCGTTGCACTTTTCTTGGACTTATGCCTTGTGTTAGCTCTTTGGAGTTGTGCTTCTTGATTTGATAAAATGTATTTGAGATCAATCAAACAGATGGGTTGTGTAACCCTTTGGATAAGCTTTCTATAGAGCCTAAGATCACTCAATTCCGATAACGGAGTCAAAAGTTATGAAATTTTTTTCAAGTGTCGACTATGCTGAAATTCAGACCCGGACTGACCGCCCCTATGGTCAACCTTTTCCAGAGGGCATGTTTTTGAGTTTTCTTCCTCCCGAAAGTCCGGTTTGACCAGTCCAGACTAACCGGGGTCCGGTCAGACCGGGCCCTGTGAGGGAGGTCTGACCGGGAATTGTTTGTAACAGCTAGTTTTATACCTGTTGCATTGTAGCCCGGTCTGACTGGCCGTTGGTTGGCGGTCAGACTGGGTTTCGCTGTTTTTCAGCCCTTTTAGCCTCCAATGGCTAGCTTTTGGTGTGTGGGCTATAAATACCCACCATGGCCGGTTGGGAGGCAACTCTTGGCATCTCATTTCACTCTCTTGAGCTAGTTTGAGCTTCTCTTCTCAATTGTGTATGTGTTGCATAAGGGAGAGGTTCTAGTTGCATGTATTGCAGCTATAATTGGATTGAGCATCCAATTGTGCATGTGTTTCATTTGGTGAGAGTCAAGCAAGAGGCTTAGCTTATTACTCTTGGTGTTTGTCAATACCTAGACAGCGTAGAGGTGTCGTGGTCCGATGATCTTCTCAAAAAGCTTGTGAGAAGGCCCAACGTGTTGTGAGTGGTTTGGTGCTCGTCATCTCCGGAGTGGAGGAAGAGCAACCACTAGTGATCGAGGTGTTGGCTTAATTCGTGGAGCTGGTCTAATTCATTTGGGCTTACCTCAACGTGGATTAGGGGAGACCGGAAAGTCTCTGAACACCACAGTAAAACATCCTTGTGCTATTGTTGTTTGCTCTCTTGTGATTTACTTTGTGCAATTTACATTCTTAGAATTAAATTGATTGCATGTCAAACTAGGATTGCAAACCTTGACTTAGACTTATGGTGTTGGTGAACTTAAAGAAAACTAGAATCTTTAGGTTTTAATTGTGCAAAACTGAATTGATTTTCGCTTTCGCATTAGAAATCGGTTTTAGCCTTAGAGATTTTTACAAAGGCTATTCACGTGGTATCACTTCTCTAGTCGGCCTCCTCGACCTTACAAGTGATATGAGAGCTTGGTCTCTCATTTATTAGACTTACCCGTCTAGAGAGTAAATGATGGCCACTAGTGATATAGTGCACTTCGGTGAAGCACCTCTATTTGATGGCACAAAGTATGCTCATTGAAAAATCTACATGTCTTGTTATTTTAAGGCCATAAGCAAAAAAATATGGCGGATTGTAGATGTGAGTTTTTTCCTCTAATGGACCCTCTAGCTCCAACAAGTGAGGAAGAGAAAAGCTCACATCTCGACGCTCAAGCAATTAACGCTTTATTTAGTGCTTTGAGTGTAGAGGTGTTCAATGAAGTATGCAATCTCAAGAACGCTCATAAGATATGGACCCATCTTCAAGATCATTATGAAAGGTCCACCTTCACTAATGATGATTGCATAAAAGAATGGACGTCGGGAGAAGAATGCTCAACTTCTAGCTCCGACAATGAGGAGCCCTTAACCCCATCCACATCACCTCATTGCTTTATGGCCAAAGGTAAAGACGAGGTAAATTATGACAATGGACCCTCTTATGATAAATTGATGGATATGTTAGATGAGCTCAATGAGTATCTTGGGAAGGAAAAGGCTAAATTTAAAGTTTTGAAGAAAGAGTTCGCCTCTCTTCAAAATAATTATGATGTGCTAAAGAATGAGCATGAAACTCTCCTTCTTAATGAGCTCACTAAACCAAAGGTGAACATAGGCATTGCATGTGATTTATTAGATGATATGTCATGTGTAGCTCCTAGCCCTTGTATTGCATTTAAGGCTAATGTATCCACCTCTTGTGATGACTTGCTAGACATTCCTTGTATCTCAAATTTAAATGCTTCTACACCCTCTATTTCTTGTGAAAATAATCTTGTAGGGGAGAATAATGAGCTCAAGGCCGAAGTCAAGAAATTGACAAATGACTTAGAAAATTGCTACAAAGGGAAGACCTCTCTTGATGATATCTTGAGCAAGCAACAAAACTTGAATGACAAGTAGGGGTGCAAACGGAGCGGATAATTCCTGACCGACCGAATAAATGTGAGCAAAATTCGGAGCTTTTTCCCGGATATCCCTTTTTTTATTTGGATTTTTGTTGTCGGATACGGATTCGGATTCGGTAAAAAGATATCCGGTGAATTCGTAGCTATCTAGGACTTAATTCGGAGCTATCTGGAGAGTATCTGGTTGAGTATCCGAATTGCACGAGCGTCAAAACCACCAAATCCATTCATCCCGCTCGGCCACTCCCGCACTGTCCTCCCTCCCGCGCCCAGCTCCCAACTCCCAAATCCCCTAACCCAAACCCTCATTGCTGCCACCGCCGCGTTCCTCCTCCCTCGTCGTCGCCTCCCTTCCCCTCCTGCGGTCCCTCATCTATCGTCATCTACACGACCTTCCCCACCCGCAGCCTCCACCTCCACCTCCCTCTACCTCCCTCCACCCGCAGGCTCCACTTCCGCCTCCCTCCTCCCTCACTGCCGCCGTCACCTCCCTCCTCCCTCGCCGCCGCCTCCCCTCCCTCCCTCACCTCTCCCTGGCTCCCTCCACACCGTTGTTCTTGTAAGTGTATGGAGTGCATTGTGTTTGGTTTTGTGCCCTTCCGCGGATAATCTCTTCATGTAGAGCAACGTAACTGATTGCAAGAATCCGTGTTCTTGATTCCGACACGTTTCGTTGTTTTTGTTCTTGCTCCCAGTGTTGATCCCACCCACGCGCTATCGATTTTTTCTGTGAAGAGAATGGCACCGCTAGGGACGACGGCAGTGGCATGCCAGCGTTCGTGGAGTACAACCTTGATGAGCTCTGTGCAGCGACCGATGACTTCGCTCTCGACCGCATCGTCTCGGAGCACGGCGAGAAGGCGCCCAACGTCGTCTACCGCGGCATGCTCTTCAACTCCGGCCGCACCATCGCCATCATGCGCTTTAGCCGCTCTGCCTGGCCTAACTCCTGCCAGTTCTTGGTTCGTGTAGCTTGCTTCGTAGGATAGATCATTTGCAGTATTCACCTAGCCTTTGTGGCATTGAATGGTCTCGTGTTTGCGGGGAGGCGAGGCGCTTGGGCAATCGCAGAGTGGCCGTAGCTAACTCCGATTGGTGTCAGAAGGACAACGGCGAAGGGTACGCTGTCGCCGAAGTTCATGCCACACGAGACCTTGGCAAAGCACCTCTTCCATCAGTATGTTTGCTATCCACTTTTTTCCTTTCTCTAAGTGTATGAACTGCAGTGAGCATGTTGGGCTTGGTAGTGTTGTTTGATTTGGTAGTACGAGTGTAGGCATCAAGGTGATAAGATTGGGCCCTTATTTAAAGATGTGTTTGTCGCTTTGCATCTTATGTTGAATTGAAGTAATTTGTGCTACGTAATCCTTTTGTTGTTTGTTTGGTCCGGTCCTATTTTTGTTCTTCTAGGCTAACTAGAAATTGACACATTAATTTGTCTATAAATGCTTGTGATCGTTGTTTTGTTTGGAGGTACAAAGGGTAGACATCAAGGTGATTAGTTATTTATTGCCTTTCTATAGGAATATATATAGCTGAAAAATTGCATCTAGTGTGCAATCTGCAATGGTTGATTCCTGACAGAAGGTGCTTATTGCATTAAGGAATGGTTTTACTACCTATGATGCGACCATTTACTTGTGGTTCGTTTGTGTGAATAAAGTTTGGTTATGTCCTCTGGAATATATGCTTTGGATATACTCACGTTGTCATGTAAGGAATGGCATTTGGCTATTTGCTCTTCTGTTAACATAACCTGCTTTTATGATGGGAAATTGCAGTGCTCAATTTTCAGTTAGCATTTTGCACTAGTATATACTATATATTATTTTTGTACGTGGCCATTGAGTGTAACTAACTTTTGTTGATGATCGACTTTATCCTAGGATAGCATTCACTTCATTTGGTTTTGTTGTAGGCACTTGACCTTATAAGAGGAAAGAATTTCCTGGTGTTGATGGATTCTTGATTGGAAGGCCATGTCTCCAGTTCTGATGGAACTGACTTGATGTGACTAGCATCCTGTTGTTTGCAATATGAAGCTCGTGATCGTCCAAACCTGAAAGTAGTAGTGTCTGCTCTTGCAAATCTACAAAAAGATGCTTCTGTAATGTTCTCTGTCTTGCTGCTAGTTTTTATAGACTAATGTGTATCCTTGGTCTTGTGTAAGATTGAAAATCTGCAACACAAAAAATGTCCCTAATTAGTAGTTTTGTTTCTCCTGCAGTTCCAACTAGAGCATATGGTGTTATTTTGCAAGGAAATTACATACGTTATATGTTAATCATCATAAAGGTTGTATCTTCTGTGCAATACAACATGTTATCTTGGCTTTTGTTTTGATGTTATTTGAGCAAAATCACACTACCCTTTTGAAATATTGGTCGAATTATTCTGTCTTGTCGTATATGTAGCTCTACCTACTTAATAATTCTCGCTGAATGTTTGTGCAGGCTCCTTCACATACTTTACTAGGCATTCCACATAATATGAACTCAGAGCAACATTCACTATCTACTATCGGGAAAGCTTATGCCAGAGCAGACCTTGATGAGGTACATGAGATATTGGAGAATGATGGATATAATGAGGATGAAATAGCAACCTTTGAGGTAAGAACTATTTGTTAGTTAACTTTACTCTAACAAAAGATATCTCACTGTTGTGGTAACTCCTTCCCGACACTCATTGCTGCGACACTTATTGAGTTTTATTCTCTCAGCCTAGAATATTTCAATTATGTAGATGACCCAAGATAATCCACTTATTTGGTACATAAGATGGGAAAGTAGCGACTTGATAGTTAGATATAGGTTGCAATTGTCATCAATGGTCCTGAATGTCAGCTCATGTTTTATGTTGCATGAATGTACATGAGAAATTCACATCAAGGTTATATAATTTTGTGTACCAAACTAGAAGAATAATTGAAGTTCTCTTATAAAATTATCTCCATATTCATCTCCTATGTTCCATGCTCTGTCAGCACCAATTTATTCTGATATATGCATGATAACTTGCTTAACTGGTTAACCACCTTGTGTGATGTATTTAAATTTGCTTGTTAAATTACTAATCTAGTTGTATTTTGGACATATAGTATGGTTGATTGATCTTTATTTGTGCGACATATATGGTTTCTGTTTTCGCGCAATATCCGAATAAATATTCGTGACCGAGACAATTCGTATTTGGTTCAGCATGTATTCGCTCTGTATTCATGACCGAGACTATCCACATTCGTATTCGTATCTGGCATTGTCCGTGTCCAATTTCGAATCCGAGAAAAAAATATGGAAAAGGATACAGGATGAGCGATATCCGTCCGTATCCGCTCCGTTTGCACCCCTAATGACAAGAGAGGGATTGGCTTTGTCTCTAAGAAGGAGAATAGTAAGACAAAGTATAATCCAAGACATTTGAAGAATTTTAAGTGTTTTGATTGCCATGTGAAGGGACATTTTGCCTCGATGTGCCCTAACAAGGTGGATGGCAAGCAAATGTCATCAAGAAAGAGGCAAATGGTAATGATCAAGAAAATAAGATAAAACATGGAAGCAAAAGCCTAACTTGCTACAATTGCTGGGATAAGGGACATATTGGTAGAGATTGTCCCATGGGTAAAACTCCTAAGCCTATTCTTTACGGTGATCACTATTTGCTTAGGAAGGGTAGAAATGGTATGGTAATTGCTAGATATGTTAGTTCACCTAAGGCTATTGCTAGGGTTATTTGGGTGTCCAAATATCTCGTGACTAACATTCATAGACCCAACCGAGTTTGGGTACAAAAAAGTGCTTAAATGCTTAATAGGTACTTGGAGGGGTATTGAAGACTTGACTCATTCATGAAGAGGTGAATTCCCCCATATATCAAATTAGAGCAAAGCTTGAGAATAATCATTTCACATCAAGAACCAATGTTATTTTGGCAACAAGTACTTATATTTAAGTATCTAGCCCCTAGCCTTATGTAGGATACATTCATGAAAATCTTTTTAAAAAATGTGTTGTTGCTCTTGTTCAAAATCTGCAGTATTGCAATCTTGAGCAAGATGGTGAGTGACACATTAAGGGGGAGTGCTAAGTTGTATACATGTATATCACATCCCTAAGTGTTCCCAAATAAATTAAGTGCTAGTAATGTTTTTCAAAATTGAGCCTTTTAGCCAAAAGTTAAAAATTTTATAACTATTAGTAATCTTGTGAAAAACTAGTTGCAAAATGTATACAAATGCTATTCAAAGGTTTTGGATCAAGAAAAACCTATTTTAAGTGAAAATGAGTTTATAGCCGAAAATCTAGCTCCTGGTATCTTGTTTTTTTACGTAAACTAGATTTTTGTGTAAGATCTATTCTAAAAGGAATTTGAAAACGGTCCCGAAAGGAAAAAAAATCCTAAAGTTGGCTATTTGAAACCTTTTGGTATTTAAAATATTTTCAAAGAACCAACCATTTAAAAATTATAGCCATTTGAATTTCGCCAAAATTCTTGCTTTGACCCAAAATGACCTGAATTGTCGCATTACACGTTGCGGCGCGTAAGGCTCCACTATATGAGAAAAAAACGAGATGGAAAGTCGTCACCCACAACATAGTGTCCTGTGTACACTGCACGGACACTCCGTGCAGCGCTATCTCCATCACGTACCGTGGGCTCCATGGAGACCATATAATTCCGTCCTCGTGCAACATCCCAAACTCGTTGTGGAACACGGGGTAGCACATCGCTGGTCTCTGTCTAGTCGAATCTAACTTGGCACCAGTCCACCGGGTGCCCATGGTGGGTCCGTCTATCGGGTCGTGGACCATGACATATAGGTGCAATGGAACCCGGAATGTGGGGTGCCCAACAGGGAAATGCTCCTAACTCCACAACTGCAGCAGCACGTAGCAGACGGCAAGCATGGCTTTCTCAATGGTGCTACGCTGCGAGACGTCACACAACCTCGTGTAGGTGGCACAAAGGATAGCTGATTCGAAGCTATACTCAGGCATCTCCCTAGGCTTGGCGTCAACCAACGACTCAACGATGTGGATGTAGCTAGGGTACACCCAATCACCCGGTGTGTTAGGAAATAAGGCCCAACCGAAAAGAAACAACATATACGCTACGAGGTGCATCCTAACAACCTCGTCTGGTGCATCCTCTGGACAACGACTGAAATGTCTAAGCCACGTCTGAGGGACACCACAGGTCCTCTTTGGGGTGGGTAGACCAAACCGATGCGCCAAGCGGACCTTCCAGTCCGCCGACTTGGGGGTGGAACAACTGCGACATCCCTAATCGGCAGACTGATCAACATGGACACATCCTAGAGAGTGATCATTATCTCTCCCCACCAAAAATGGAAGGTGTGGGTCTCGGGTCTCCATATGTCAACAAGTGTCAGCATGAGACACCTGTCTAGTGAGAAGTAGTGGCCGATGTGGAGCATCCTGGCAAAGAGCAACAAGCCCGTGTCCCGAAGGAGTGGAACGTACCGCGGGTCAAGGGGCCAATGATACCTAGATGACCTAAGGGCAATGGGTGGGGGACTGACGAGGATTAAAATCTCTATGTATTACCTTAATACATAATAAAAGATCATACGTCTTCATGGTCGTAACCCTTAAGGCTAATGACCTCACTGGTGTAGGATAAAGGATAACTGACTAGAGGGGGGTGAATAGGAGGTTTTTAAACTTTTTAACAAATTAACAATTTAAGCCAATTAATAACTTAGTCTAAACAAGTTACACTTCTAGCTAAGCAATTCAATCACAGTAAACAAGCTACAAATATAAATGCGGAAATGAAAAGACTAGAAATAACCACAGTGACACAACGATGTTTTTCCCATGGTATCGAAGACTTGCCGGTCTTCACTAGTCCACGTTGAGGAAGCTTGACACCTCAAGCCGGCTCCATGAATTAAGCCTTCCCTCGATCACTATGGTTGTTCTTCCTCCGCTCCGGAGATGGTGAACACCGAACCACTCACAAACTTGCACCGGGCCTCTTCACAATCTTCTTGAAGAGATCACCGTGCTCCACCGCCAAGCCGTCTAGGAGTGCAACAACACTCCAAGAGTAATAGATCAACGGTCTTCACTTGACGGCACTCAAGTGCAAATGGATCAACTAGGAGTATGAATGCACTTGAATGAATATCAACAAACTCACAATGAATGCACAAGAGGTTTTGAGTGTTGAGTGGGTGCTCAAGGTTCTCAAGGCTTTATAGATGTTAAATGGACACTGGCACTACGTCCTTGAGCAGTTGGGGGGGGTATTTATAACCTCCACCAACAAATGTGACTGTTGGGGACCAAAACCCCAACTCTCAGCGAAAATCGTAACGACCGCAGGCCAAGGAGCGGTACGACCGCCCTTAAGTCAAAGCACGATAATAACGACTAGAACAAGCATTAAAATGCTCGATATAGCCATTGCAAATCCCAGTCGGTACGACCGCCAACAAACAATCGGTACAACAGACGCCTTGTCAGATCAAGATTTACGAGCGGTACAACCGATCTTAGGGTTTCACGAATCGCTGAAAATACATGCGTTCTGGAATTTTCAAACCACCATAAAAAAAATCGGTACAACCGCAGCGCGGTTCAACCGTTTCTAAAACACGGTACGTCCGATTTCCAAAACGAGTTTCTGAGCCAACATTCACTGGTACTGTTTTTATTGAACCGCCTCATAAATTTCGGTACAACCGCAAATCGGTACAACCAATTCTCACGAGTGGTACAACCGATAGTCAGGAGCGGCTCAGAGGCAAAATGCATCGCTTCTGGTTTTCTTGAACCGCCAACTAAAAAATGGAATGACCACAATGCGGTAGTACCGCTCAAAGAGCTAGTCGTACCGCATTTGTGCTCAGATGGTTGTTCCCTTCAAAATCCGGTACTACCGCCGAGTAAAGTCTGGTCATACCGCACCAAGCGATATAACCGCAATTATAACTGCGGTACTACCGATTTTGGACAGAATCACTTAAAGCTTGCAAATTCAATTTCAAGTTCAAATTCAAATGCATGCATGATCCTAAATTGATCCATATGGCACAAGAACATGCTATCAACCTATTAGCCATGATCCCTCTTAATAGTACGCCATTTAACCTATAATCCGGTCTTCCAACCAAAACTCCTAAGACCGATAAAATACAAAAGGATCCTAGACTATTGTACCTTGTCTTTAAGCCTTGTAGATCTTCATATTATCCTTTAGCATGCATCTTTGCATCAATAAGTTCACCAATAGGACTTAACCTTGTAAATACTCAATAAGCACGTTAATCTCATATTCACATATTATCATTAATTACCAAAACAATTTTTAGGGGCCTAGATGCTTTCAATCTCCCCCTTTTTGGTAATTGATGACAACACAATTAATTTGTGAGAAAGATTGGTTTGAATATACTATGAGTGTATATTCTTTTGATATCTTAACAATAAAACAATTCTTGCAATGAGCACAAATGAATGTTGAGAATTATTTTCTAATTAAATCTAATTTAAAGAAAGCTCCCCCTAAACATGTGCATATAAAGGATAGAAAATTTTGCAAGCACATGTAGAGATTTTGTGAAATTTTGGCAGAGTTTCTTTAGCATATTTGAACTTGAGGAAATGCAATATTAAGATATGACAATAATTGAGATTGCATTTTAAGATTATAGCATACGCATAAACAACATCCAACAAGTTCAACATGATAATAAGCACAGATTTAAGCTATTACAAGTGCATAAGTCCAACACGAGTACATAACACATATAAGCCCATATATAATAGTATCAAAAGCTTGCTCCCCCTAAAACTATGTCTTCTCACTTCTCCCCCTTTGGCATCAAAGTACCAAAAACCACTCAGACGGCTGGGTCCTGAGGAGGAGAGACGGGGCCCTGAGAAGCCAGGTCCTGAGCACCATCTCGAGGATTATAAGACTTGTGAACTGATCCCAATCCTCCATGATACTCGATTTTCTTTGAAATTAATGCCATGATATATGGTGCATAGTAAATCCTCTTAATTCTATCATTCTTGGAAGAAACTATGCCCTGGAGAATTACATCCACAACATCAAATCTTATGCCCTTCATAATGTGATCGATAATATTCCAAGCATGTCCTCTGACTGCATCAAAATTACCACTCTTGGGGTAAAAAGTATGATTAATGATCCTGTTAATAATGCTTGGTAAGGGCTTAAGTCTAGTAATAGTCCCTAGCTTACACCTGATAGAGGAATCATAATAGTCAGACCAAGCGGGAGCCAGTAAAGCAAGACTATCAAAGATCTTCTCCCAAGAGCTGGACTGAACTCTTAAAACTCGCTCAAATTCCTCTTTTGTGCTCTCCAAGTCTCTAGTAACTGTTATCCATCTAAAAGATTGCAAATCTGCAGAGACATGCACTGTGGCATAAAATTGCCTAATGAGCTCATCGTCATAATTTTGCTTCAGTGCTACCAGGCCATGAAGACCTACTCGATGAAACAGCTGATAAACATCACTATATTTGTCCAAAGTATTTATATGAGACAATTTAATCCATTTGTGATCAGCAAACTTCATGTGATGTCCATATAGCTGCTCATAGACTTGTTCTTGGAAAGCAGTATGAAATCTTGGATTAATGGAATTAGATTTGGAAAGATATTGATTCACATGTCGCTTAATGGCATACTCATCAGCTGAAAGAAGGCGCAAATCAATCGGAGGTGCTGGAGGCTCTCCCAAATTGTCAAAGGTGCCAGCTGGAGAATCTAGTTCTGATTGAGTCTCATCATCAGAATCTTCTTCTTCACTGTCTTCTGTTTCGGATGCAGGTGCTGGCCTTTTCCTTTACCATGCACAATTTTCTAGCGAACGGAACGAAACTGTTGCACAGGTGCTACAGGTCGTCGTCGTTGAGGTTGCTGTGCTGGAGCTGCAGAAGATTGAGGAGACGATTGCCCTCTTGGTGGTCCATGGGATTTTCTCGTCGCAACCCTCATCCTAGGCATCTTTACAAAGATAGGAGAGGTTACAGGAAGTTCAAAGAATTAATTGGAATAGAATTCAGTGAAAAAGAGTTGAAGTTTCTGTTTTCTGTCAGGACAATCGGACGTACCGCCATTTTATGGCTGGTACGACTGCACTGCGGTCCTACCGCGCTCAAGAACCGGTCATTCCGATTTTCTTGACCGAGTTCTAGGGCAATCAGAATGTTGAATATTTGATGATTTTTCATGGAGTGTATCCATGCATCTGATGCGCAAACATCATTAGACATCAATTATCTACTTTTGCCCAATTAGAACTACAGAAATCAACCGCATTTTCATCAAACCCTAAAAGGGACTCCTAGGGTTCCAAAAGATGGTAAAACACAAATCAAACGAAGTTTTACCTTAAGATTTGGAGGAGATGAACCCTAGAGAGGCAAGAAACACCAAGGGAACAAAGAAATGCTGAGATTTGGAGTGGATTTTAGAGAAGCTTTTGGGTGGCGCATTTAGCCGGAGAGAGAAAAGTCAAGAAGAATCGAAAGCGAGAAGAGAGCGGTTGAACTGCTCATGCAGGGGTTAAGGGTAAGTGAACAATGCGGTAGGAAGTTACTGTCCTCTCACAAACCAACGCGGTCGTACCGACAAAAGACCGCCGGTAGAACCGCACCGCAGTCATACCGCTGTTATAACACCGGTCGTACCGCCCGTATAACGCCGATTGAACCGATTATCCTGGAGCTTCTGGATTTTCTTTGGAACTTATATTATTTGCAAATGATCCCTAGTTTTGCACTCAAATAAATATCATTAAGGATCATCATGCATAGAATAGACTATTGTCTATATAGGAACATAATTTTTATGATCATAGCTATCTTTAATAAAAGATTTGAAAAAATACTTTCATAAAATACTCAAATAACATCCAATGAAGCACAAAACGTGAGGCATGAGTTCAAACAATATTTGAATAGTCTATGACATTTAACTCATTCCTCAATTTGCAAAAGCAGCCTTCATCTAATGGCTTGGTGAAAATATCCGCTAATTGGTCTTCGGTTCTTATGTGGCTAATCTCAATATCTCCCTTGCTCACATGATCTCTCAAGAAATGGTGACGAATATCTATATGCTTGGTTCTTGAGTGTTAAACAGGGTTAGTAGCAATTTTTACCGCACTATCATTGTCACACAAAAGAGGTATTTTATCAATTTTAATTCCATAATCCATCAATATTTGCCTCATCCATAGCAATTGAGCACAACAACTTCCCGCGGAAACATATTCGGCTTCGACGGTGGATAATGCTATAGAGTTTTGTTTCTTGGATGACCATGATACTAAAGATCTTCCTAAGAATTGACAACTATCCGAGGTGCTTTTTCTATCCACTTTGCAACCCGCATAATTAGAATCCGAATATCCAGTTAAATCAAATTTAGCACCTTTGGGATACCATAGGCCAATGCAAGAGAAATGCTTTAAATATCTTAATATTCTTTTAACGGCCATTAAATGGCACTCTTTTGGAGTTGCTTGAAAACGTGTACACATGCAAACACTAAACACGATATCGGGCCTAGATGCGGTAAGATAAAGCAAACTACCAATCATAGACCTATAAAGTTTTAAATCTACCGATTTACCTCCCTCATTTAAATCAAGATGACCGTTGGTTGCCATGGGAGTCTTGATAGGTTTTGCATCCTCCATGCCAAACTTCTTGATCAAATCTTTTGCGTACTTGGTTTGGATCACAAAGGTTCCATCTTTGAGTTGCTTGATTTGAAGTCCAAGGAAATAGCTTAATTCTCCAATCATTGACATTTCAAATTCCCTAGACATCGTATCACCAAATTATTCGCAAAAATCTTGATTAGTAGAACCAAAAATGATATCATCAACATAAATTTGACAAACAAAGAAATCATCATTTAAGACTTTAGTAAATAGAGTTGAATCAATTTTTCCAATTTTGAATCCTTTTTCATATCATGCTCTAAGAGCTTGTTTAAGACCATAGAGCGCCTTGGAGAGTTTATAGACGTGATTTGGATTCTTTGGATCTTCAAAACCGAGAGGTTGTTCTACAAAGACAAGTTCGGATATTTTACCATTTAAGAATGCACTTTTAACATCCATTTGAAATAATTTAATATCAAAGCATGATGCAAAAACAAGTAATATCCGAATTGACTCAAGCCTAGCTACGGGAGCAAAAGTTTCACCAAAATCCAAACCTTCAACTTGTGAATACCCTTGAGCGACCAACCTTGGTTTGTTCCGAACAACCAAACCATTTTCATCTTACTTGTTCCTAAAAACCCATTTTGTACCAATGACATTATGTTCTTTGGGTTGATCCACCAATGTCCAAACTTCATTCCGGGTGAAAATTTTGAGTTCTTCATGCATAACATTCACCCAATCCGGATCTTTAAGTGCTTTTTCTACATGCTTTGGCTCAATAGAAGAGACAAACGAGTAATGTTCACAAAAAGAAGCAATACGAGAGCGAGTTTGGACATGCTTACTTACGTTACCCAATATTTGGTCTATTGGATGATCCTTTGCAATTGTATTGTGAATTCTTGATGGTAGGTTGGATGATTGATCATCTCCTTTATTGTCCTCTTCATCAATTTGAACTTGATTTGTGGAAGAGGTTGGAGGCTCAACTTGTGTGGAAGACGATGGATCATCTTCGGGCTTGATGTCGCCTATTTGCATATATTCCATTGCTTTTCTTAAGGCTTCATTTCCTACATCATCCAAATTCTCATGCTCTTCTTGAGAGCCGTTAGTTTCATCAAATTGCACATCGTGCCTTTCTTCAACTAAACCGGAGTTTTTGTTAAAGACACGATAAGCCTTGCTATTTCAAGAGTAACCAAGCAAGAAACCAACATCGCAATGATTATCGAATTTTGAAAGACAAACACCCTTCTTTAAAATATAACACTTGCAACCAAAAACACTAAAGTAAGAGATGTTCGGTTTTCTTCCTACAATAAGCTCATAGGAAGTTTTTTTCAAAAGGCAATGCAAATAAAGACGATTTATAGCATGACAAGCGGTGTTAATAGCTTCCGCCCAAAAACTATCGGAAATATTGTACTCATCAAGCATTGTCCTAGCCATTTCAATTAATGTACGATTTTTCCTTTCTACAACTCCATTTTGCTCCGGAGTGTAGGTTGTGGAAAGTTCGTGCCTTTATTCCAAGTTCATCACAAAAGTCTTCAACTTTAGTATTCTTGAACTCGAACCATTATCACTACAGATTTTCTTTATTTTGAAATCAAATTCATTTTGAGCCCTTTTTGCAAATCTTTTGAAAATTCCGGAGGTTTCACCTTTGTCATCTAGGAAGAATACCCATGTATATCTAGAGTAATCATCCATAATGACTAAACAATAGCTATTACCTCCGATACTCTTATAGGTTGCTGGGCCAAACAAGTCCATATGTAAGAGTTCCATTAGACTAGAAGTTGACATGATACTCTTGGAATGATGAGAATTAGCGACTTGTTTACCGGCTTGACAAGCACTACAAAGTTTATTTTTCTCAAACTTCACATCTTTCAAGCCAACAACTAAATCATGTTTGAAAATCTTTTTGAGTTGAATCATTCCAACATGAGCTAGCCTTCTATGCCAAAGCCAACCCAATAAGGTTTTTGCCATTAAACAAGTTTTTAAACAATATTCACTTGAACTAAAGTCAACTATGTAAAGATTTCCAAGTCTAAAGCCTTTGAAAGCTAAAGAGCTATCTTTTGTATTAGAGATGGTTACACCTTCACTAGAGAATGAGCAAATTAGTCCAAGATCACATATTTGAGCAACAGATAGCAAGTTAAAGTTTAATGATTCTACTAAAGAGACATTAGAAATGAAAAGGTCATTTGAGATAGCAATTTTACCCAATCCTAATACCTCTCCCTTGCTATTATCGCCAAAAATGATCTTCTCAATTCCTTGACCATCCTCGAATGTGGTGAACATCTTTCTATCACCGGTCATGTGTTGAGTGCATCCACTATCAAGCACCCAATGTTTTCCACCGGTTTTATAGTTCACCTACAAAACAAGAATCAAGTTCTTTTAGGTACCCAAATTTGTTTGGGTCCTTGGATGTTAGTAAACAAGGATTTAGATACCCAAATAGCATTCTTTTTAGGGCCTAGAATTGAAGTGCCAACAAAACGAGCAACTAATTTACCATCCCTAGTCTTTCTAAGCATATAGCATGAATCATATATACCAAGAGATGAAATCTTACCCTTAGGACAATTAGGTTAGTTCCAAGGCCTTTGAGCTCATTCACAATGTTGTTGAGTCTTGAATACATCTCATTGATGTTTTCATGAGGCAACATTACGAATGTCTCATATTTGATTCTAAGCCTATGCAATTTGGCTTCTTTGACCGTGGATGTTCCCTCATGAATTTCCGAGAGGGTGGTCCAAATATCGTGAGCGGTTTCCAAGTTGCTCACTTTATTGAACTCATCCGCGCTCAAAACGCCAAATAGAGCATTCATAACTTGAGTATTTAGTTGAGCATCACGTGCCTCTTGATCCGTGAGTTGTAGTGGATTAAGAGGCATTACATAACCCTCATCTACAATTCTCCATATGCTTAGATTCATGGCCTTTAAATAAATTAACATTCTAATTTTCCAATAAGCATAGTTCGAACCATCAAATAAAGGAGCCCTTCCTAAAGCAATTCCCTCACTAGCCATCATTTTCTCTCTTAGACGGTTAAGTCTAAATCAATGAGAGACCAAGCTCTGATACCACTTGTAGGATCAAGGATAACCGACTAGAGGGGGGTGAATAGGAGGTTTTTAAACTTTTTAACAAATTAACAATTTAAGCCAATTAATAACTTAGTCTAAACAAGTTACACTTCTAGCTAAGCAATTCAATCACAATAAACAAGCTAGAAATATAAATACGGAAATGAAAAGACTAGAAATAACCGCAATGACACAACGATGTTTTTCCCGTGGTATCGAAGACTTGCCGGTCTTCACTAGTCCATGTTGAGGAAGCTTGACACCTCAAGCCGACTCCACGAATTAAGCCTTCCCTCGATCACTATGGTTGTTCTTCCTCCGCTCCGGAGATGGTGAACACCGAACCACTCACAAACTTGCACCGAGCCTCTTTACAATCTTCTTGAAGAGATCACTGTGCTCTACCGCCAAGCCGTCTAGGAGTGCAGCAACACTCCAAGAGTAATAGATCAATGGTCTTCACTTGACGGCATGCAAGTGCAAATGGATCAACTAGGAGTATGAATGCACTTGAATGAATATCAACAAACTCACAATGAATGCACAAGAGGTTTTGAGTGTTGAGTGGGTGCTCAAGGGTCTCAAGGCTCTATAGATGTTAAATGGACACTAGCACTACGTTCTTGAGCAGTTGGGGGGGTATTTATAACCTCCACCAATAAATGTGACCGTTGGAGACCAAAACCCCAACTCTCAGCGAAAATCAGAACGACCATAGGCCAAGGAGCGGTACGACCGCCCTTAAGTCAAAGCACAGATAACGGCTAGAATAGTTACTAAAAATGCTCGATATAGCCGTTGGAAATCCCAGTCAGTACGACCGCCAACAAACAATCGGTACAACCGCATCGCCCAGTCGTACCGCATTTACGAGCGGTACAACCGATCTTAGGGTTTCACGAATCGCTGAAAATACATGCGTTCTGGAATTTTCAAACCACCATAAAAAAATCGGTACAACCGCAGCGCGGTTCAACCGTTTCTAAAACGCGGTACGTCCGATTTCTAAAATGAGTTTCTGAGCCAAAATGCACTGGTACTGTTTTTATTGAATCGCCTCATAAATTTCGGTACAACCGATTCTCACGAGCGGTACAACCGATAGTCAGGAGCAGCTCAGAGGCAAAATATATCGCTTCTGGTTTTCTTGAACCACCAACTAAAAAACGAAATGACCGCAATGCGGTAGTACCGCTCAAAGAGCTTGGCCGTATCAAGATTTGTGCTCGCTTAGTCGTTCCTTCAAAATCCGTATTATCGCCGAGTAAAGTCCGGTCATACCGCACCAGCGATATAACCGCAATTATAACTGCGGTACTACCGATTTTGAACAAAAGCACTTAAAGCTTTCAAATTCAAATTCAAGTTCAAATTCAAATGCATGCATGATCCTAAATTGATCCATATGGCACAAGAACATGCTATCAAGCTATTACCCATGATCCCTCTTAATAGTACGGCATTGAACGTATAATCTGGTCTTCCAACCAAAACTCCTAAGACCGGTAAAATACAAAAGGATCCTAGACTATTGTACCTTGTCTTTAAGCCTTGTAGATCTTCATATTATCCTTTAGCATGCATCTTTGCGTCAATAAGTTCACCAATGGGATTTAACCTTGTAAATACTCAATAAACACGTTAATCCCATATTCACATATTATCATTAATTACCAAAATAATTTTTAGGAGCCTAGATGCTTTCAACTGGTCGTAAGGATTCTAGAGGTTACATAATGGGTACCATAGTCGGACAAGGTCTTGTACCTAGTCTCCGACCAGGTAGCTGCTCAGAAAAGCTATGAACTGGTATCTGGATCTGACTTCAGGTATATTCTTTACCGTGTGATGAATGGAACACGTGTTGTATATTCTATACCACACGACGTAACATAATCCTAAGACACTGACAACAACCACCATACGGTGAGTGTCTCACGGACACTCAACCGCAGAGCGGTTGATATGTTATCAACCATCGCCTCGCTCCGACCAGTCATGACGCTTCACAAGAGACGTTTTCTCCAGGAGTAACCGCCACCTCTTTGGAAGTTATTTAAAGATGGAGTGCAGACGAAAGGAGCATCGGATCATCGAGCATCAGATTGAAGCAGCGTAATCAGCCTTAGATTCATGTTTTAAGTCTGATTGAATAACATAGCAAGCATCATACTTAGTATAATTAGAATTAGTCCACCGCTGGGTCATAGACACCCTCTGTAAATCCAGTTCATATCAATAAAGAGCAGCCCTATTCTCTCCCAGGAAATCTGTGTCATTTTCCTCTATTTTATTTCGTAATATCGGCGACTCGATCGTCGACAGCTAGCGCCATCCGTGGGGTAGAAGACGCAAATTTCCTGAAGAAATCCTTCGCTCATCAAATCCTCGCTCATTCATCATAATCACTGATGCGACTATGGCAGGAACTTGGGACGAGGAGAACTGGTTCGACTTGGCAGACTACTCCAACCTCGACATGGAGGGATGCATCTGTGCCATGCAAGAAAACGGCATGTCATTATCCTCCTCCTTCGCCGGTTCGCATGTCACCGTCATTAGTGAAATCGACCGGATGGATGAGGATACACCACTATGACAAGTGACGCTTTCAGAGGAACCAGCCATTACGACCAGTTCAGAATATCCAAAGACCTCTCCAAGCCCGGTCTTTTCGACCGGCGAAAAAGGTGACAAAAATTCAGCACCTCAACTCGAGAATCAGTGTACTCTCGATGAAATCATGGCTGAAAGTTACTCACCAACGGCTTCTGGCGATTCCAAGAGCCAACCGACATCTGGTAACGATGTCGATGAAGCTCCCACTAGTCGTGGGCCAAGTGGGAACGATAAAACTCAGCATACGATCGGCAATCTGCCGGATCGGGCTGAGCCCACCACGAAGACCTCAGGAGGTGCTAATCTCTGACCGCTCTCCATCGTGGAAACTCCTGACAGAAATATTGGAAGGCTCTCCATTAGTTATGATGGAAGCTCGTCGGAAGATCGCTGCTGGAGGCACGAGGTCAATGCGATCGGAGATACAGATCAAAATGTCATGTACGGTCCTACACACTCTGCCACGCCACCACGTGCTTGTGGAAATGATACGGGCCATCAAGCACCAAATACCGGAGGTAACAGAACCGATAGACGTCCATCAGTTAATGCGCCTGGCTCTGCCCCACCTAGAGTAACTGATCGGACGGAACAAACCAGAAGGTTGGGGGAAAGTTCAGATCTTCAAACACCTACTACTAGCATGGATCCTTCGAGACCTTCGGTAACAGTACAAAACCTGCAATGTGTTCAGGATATTTTTAGGTCAGGTTTCAGAAATTCTTCAGCAGACCATGCAACGAACAGAAGCATACCGGGAACAAAGGAATTCAGGAAGTCAAACTATGACTTCATCCCAACGTTCCTCCCTCAGTAGATGGCAGCATGGTCATATTGGAGAACAATCGATACCAAGACCTCCTTGACGATTCCGACTAAGGAGTCACGAGGGAAGAAGGCTATTTCAAGCAGCCACTCCCTCACCTCGTCGAGAGGAGCAATCGCTTGGCCCTGATGACCTTCGTCATCATCTAAACCAAGCAGGCGGTCGAAGGCGTCATACCAACGTCCACGACCGGATCGGGACACTGGAGCTCCGGCATTCTAATTTCAGAAACCGGTCTCCGACCGATTACAATCCGGCACCTTTCCAAAGAAGGTGCCATGAATCAATTACAGGTTGTCGAGCTCATAGACTCCAAGTCAGACGCTGACCAAACAGGTTCCGACCGGCCAACTTGGATAAGTTCAATGGGATCCAGAACCCATTGAAATTTCTCCAAATCTATACCACCGCCATCAGAGCCGCTGGTGGTGATGAAAACGTGATGGCAAATTATCTATCCACAGTACTCGAAGGGTCTATCCGGCCGTGGCTACTTAACCTACCGGTCGGATCAATCTACACTTGGGAGCAACTTTGCAACATTCTGATTGTGAATTTCCAAGGCACGTACGATCGCCCTGTAAAGGAGGATGACCTTCACAGAATTCGGCAAGGATCCAATGAGACTCTCCGTCAGTACATCATGAGATTTAGCTAGGTTCATAATTCAATACCACAGGTCGCAGAATCTTCTGTTATCCAAGCTTTCAAAGCAGGTCTAAAGAATCGATGATTTACGGAGGACAATGCAATGAACCCTTCACAAACAACCGTCGAACTTTTCGACATGGCCGACAAATACTCAGCCACTAGCGAAGCGGTCGAATGGTGTGAGGCTATTGATCGGAAAGATAAAATCCCCCAGCCTGGCCTGGATAAACCAGAGAAGATGCATAAGAAGGCTCTCAAGAAAAACAAGAACCGCAGACCCAACGATGAGAAAGTCCTTGCAATCCCTGAGAAGTTTCCTAAGGGTAAGAAAGATTATACCGGTCGAGGCAAAGCAAAAGCTCCGACCGAAGTATACAAGAAGAACAAGAAGTTGTGTCCACTTTACGAGCAGGCAGGGCATGACTTGCACACCTGCCAAGTCTGGCAAAAGAAGCTGGAAGATTACTATGCAGGTAAAGGTCCACTCCCCGCAATACAGGAACTCGGAGAAACGAGCTCCAAGAAGGACAAAGATGGCGACGAAGAAATGGAGTACCAGGAGCCTCAACATACGGTCAATATGATCTTTGGTGGGTCTTCTTTGTACGAATCAAGGTGTCATCTGAAGGCCATGGAGCGAGAGGTCAACCTTGTCAAGCCTCCGACCATCGTCAAGCCATCCAAGTGGTAGGACACTTTAATCTCCTTCAGCAAAGAAGATTGCCCTATCCCTTCGACTCGACCAGGTAGGTTCCCTATTGTCGTTGAACCTACTATTAATAACTGTAAGGTTAATCGAGTCCTAATAGATGGAGGTAGTTCTTTAAATATTTTATTTGCGGGAGTATTAGAATAGATGCAAGTTCCCAAGTCCAAGGTGAAACTTGTGAAATATACCTTCCATGGTATAGTTTCTGATTCTACCGCCAAACCGATAGGACATCTTTCCCTACCAGTTACGTTTGGAAGACCCGACAACTTTCAAACAAAAAAGATTCCATTTGATGTGGTGGATTTCGAATCCGCATACAATGGAATTCTTGGTCGTCCGGCTTTAGCAAAATTCTTGATAGCCACGCATTACGGTTATCAAAGTTTGATAATGCCAGGACCAAAGGGAGTCATCACGGTTCGAGGATATCAAAAAATGGCTTATGCATGTGATCGAAAATACTTATAGCTGGTCGATGAACTTTTGATCCGAGAAGCTAATCCACATACTGTGCAGGTCAAGCACTCGACGCTAAAGATGACACCAAAGCCTTCCGACCAGACAAAGGAGGTGTCACTCGACAGGGGCGCTTCTCCAGAAAGCGCCAAGTTGTCACCTGGGTCAGGAAACACTGACTCATCTACCCGAAAGATACCGGTCGGGGCAAGACTCGACCATAAATAAAAAGAGTTGCTCGTCTCCTTCCTCCGAGCAAATCAGGACATATTCGTCTGGCAGGCGTCCTACATGCCTGGAGTCTGCAGGGAGGTGATCGAGCATAAGCTAGCTCTCCAGCCTGACAAGAAACCGATCAAGCTTAAGCTGCGGCATTTTTCATCTAATCGGAAGGAGGCAATCCAGTCAGAGATTGACAAGCTCCACAAGGCTGGATTTATTCGTGAAGTCGACCACCCACAATGGCTCGCGAATCCTGTAATGGTTAGAAAAAATAATGGGAAGTGGCGAATGTGTATTGACCTCACATATCTTAATAAAGCTTGTCCGAAGGATGACTTTCCCCTTCCACGCATTGACCAACTTGTAGACTCAACTTCCGGGTGCGAGTTATTAAGTTTTTTAGATGCGTATTTACGGTACCACCAGATTAATATGTGTAAAGAAGATGAAGAGAAAACTTCCTTCATCACCTCATACGACACTTACTGCTATGTTAAGATGCCGTTTGGTCTAAAAAAATGATGGTGCAACTTTTCAAATGTTGATGTAGAAAACCTTTAATCCACAGATAGGTCGAAATCTAGAAGCCTACGTTGGTGATCTGGTCGTAAAGAGCATCAACACTGGCAATCACATTCCCGGCCTACAAGAGACTTTCAATAACTTGAGAAGGCATAACCTCAAGTTGAATCCGGAAAAGTGTGTGTTTGGAGTTTCCGCTGGAAAACTGCTCGGTTTCCTAGTTTCGGCTAGAGGTATCGAAGCAAATCCAGTAAAAATATCGGTCATCGACCAGATGCGCCCTCCGACCACGAAGAAAGAAGTCCAAAAACTAACCGGTTGTATGGTAGCGCTAAGTCGTTTCATAGCACGGTTAGGTGAAAAAGGATTATCTTTCTTTAAGCTTCTCCGGAAACAAGGAAGTTTCGAGTGGACTAAGGAAGCAAATGATGCCTTTGAAAACCTTAAGAAGTACCTTACGAGTCCTCCGGTCTTAGTTTCTCCAAGATCGGGAGAAACATTGTTAGTTTACGTGGCTGTAACGCCACAAACAGTTAGTGGTGTACTGGTTGTGGAACGTGATAACGTCAAACGACCAGTGTATTACGTAAACAAAATCTTACATGGACTAAAGGAAAGATACCCACAGGTACAAAAGTTGCTATATGGTCTCCTTATGACTTCAAGGAAACTAAGGCATTACTTTAAGGCCCATAAAGTGGTCGTACCAACCGGGTATCCCCTCGATCAAGTCCTTGGAAATAGGGAATCATTAGGACAAATAGCAAAATGGGTGGTTGAGCTAGGGGCGTTCGACCTCCATTTCATCTCACGAATAGCAATCAAGTCCTAGGCAATAGCAGAATTCATTGCTGAATGGACAAACCCTGAACCCACCCAAGGGCCCAAGTACGAACAGCACGATGAGTGGACAACGTACTTTGACAGCTCCTTGATGCTCAAAGGCTAGGGGCTGGAGTTGTTTTGATATCCCCTACTGGCGAACACATCAAGTACGCCATCTAGTTAAATTTTCCTGCTACAAACAATGTGACAGAATATGAAGATTTACTGCCAGGACTCTAAGTAGCTCGTTCGCTCGGGATTCGCAGATTACTAGTGAAAGGCGATTCTCAACTAGTAGCGAATCAAGTAGGGAAAGAGTATCAATGCTCAAGTACCAAGATGGCATCTTATTTGGCGAAAGTACGGAAACTAGAAAAGCACTTCTTCTGTTTTCAGATCCAACATATTCCTAGAAAGAAAAACTTTCTGGTAGACCAGTTGGCACAGATGGCCTCCATGAGGTCAACCGTCCCGTCCGAAGTTTTTCTCGAGCAACTCGATTCACCTTAGGTGATCGAGCTTTCCGAGGACATACACGCTTCTCTACAAGTCGTACAAACCGATCGTGAGAACATGGATGCTCCACAGGTCATTGACGGTTGGCGCTGTCACGATCAAGGTAGAAATTGGATGACATCGATCTACAATTATCTTCAGCATGACATAATTCCGGAAGATGATATAGAGGCTGATCGTATAGCTCGAAAAGCCAAATCATACACTCTAATCGAAAGTACCTTGTATAAACGAGAATCTCACGGAGTGTTGATGAGATGCATATCTCAAGCGGATGACATTAAATTGCTGACCGAAATTCATGAAGGAAGTTATGGAGCACATCATTCCTACTGTAACACCGGTCAGAAAGCCTTCGTAAGGATACTATTGGCCAATCGCCTTCATGATGCAAAAGAGCTCGGATTTAAATGCGCATAATGTCGGTTTATAGTCGACAAGTACATCAGTCGACACAAGCTTTGCAAATAATTCCTCTCTCTTGGCCTTTTGCAACCTGGGGATTAGACAATCGGGACCTTTCCAAAGAGCACCCGGGGGCTTCGAATTCCTTTTCGTCATGATTGACATGTTCACAAAATGGATCAAGGTCGAGCCTGATGTTAAAACAACAACTGAGGCCGCTGAGAGGTTTCTCGAAAAAAATGTGATCACATGATTTGGTGTACCCAGTTGTATAATCACAGACAACGGTACCCAGTTCTCAAGCGGTCAATTCCAAGAATTCTGTGAAGACCTTGGTATCAAGATATATTTTGCTTCTATCGCTCATCCGTAGAGCAACGGAGCAGTTGAGCGAGCCAATGGTATCATAATGCAGGGGATCAAACAACGAGTATTCAACCAGTTAATAAAACGGCCAGGAGCTTGGGTTCAAGAACTCCCTTCTGTATTATGGGCCATTCGAATCACGACCAGTCGTACGACCGATGAAACATCATTCTTCTTGGTTTATGGTGCTGAAACCATGCTTCCTCCAGAACTAAAACTCGAATCTACTCGAACTGATTGTTTCAACGAAAATGATCAGAATGAACGACGACTTGACGACATCAATTTCCTTGAAGAATGACGAAACCAAGCCCTAGTACGATCAGTGGTCTACCAACAAGCCATGCGAAGGTATCACAGTCGTAAGGTGCAACCTCGCAACCTCGTTGTGGGTGATCTGGTTCTCAGAAAAATTCAGAACCAAGTAAATCGCAACAAACTTTCTCCTAAGTGGGAAGGTCCTTACACTGTGGTCGAAGTCACCCGACCAGGTTCAGTACGACTAGCCATGTCTGATGGATAAGTTTTGTCTAATTCTTGGAACATTGGTCAATTGCGTAAGTTCTTTGTTTAATTATTATGGACATCCTTTTAATTTTAATAAAGATTAGTCATTCCTTTATTTTTTTGACGAGTGATATTGTTTATATATCTGTACCTATACTCTGGTCGTCTACTATTGTTATTTACACTAGTCGGTGAAGCCCTCCTTCTCTCTGACATCCTTTACAAGGATCTCCATGAATGATTCCCACGCGCGACCATACTCTTTTCTCAAAGATATATACGAGTAACCAGAGTATAATACAAATAACTTCATGTAGTGACTTATATGCTTAAGATTATGGAGACCATATTTCTTCATTTTAAGATTCTGTTCTACTCTCGTTTGGCTACTGATCGGGACACGGAAAGCCTCCTAGTCGAAGTCTCTCCTCTCCGCACGTGGCCCTGTCTACTGGAAGGAGCTTCCTAGCGATGGTTCTTTTCTTACGATCCTCGCTGCCAGTCGGACTTGAGCCTAAGCACGTTTTGCAAAGTGTATTTCATGTCTTCAGTTCTTAGCAGTTCTTCCGACCAGTTTTGAATACTACATATAAACAAGGTCACTTATTATTTATTGCATACATTCTTGCATATATTCTTTTCTCATCAAAGCAAGTCTTTCTTCCGACCATATCATATTTTGTTTGGTCTATCGATTATGACCAATAGATCTACAACTAGTCGAAATCAGATACTGGTCCTAACCAAATTGATTTCCTGGTATTACTACGATCAGTTTTATCATATAATCGGTATATGCCTTCAAAACAATGGTTGAGACTTAAGTTCTTCTTGGCTTACTGCTTATTTAGTAAAATTCTTCTACTATAAAGTAGTCGGGGGCTAGAGAATATATGAGAACTTCATAAGTCAACAGGATAAACAAAAGACTTGTTGATGATATAAAGGCAAGTTTTATATATTTCATAATTCTTATATTAAAAATTTCTACTCCTGGAGATCTACAGACTAGTCGCTGCTCGACGAAGATCCGACCTCCATTTCCTCTGCAACCTTGTCTCCGAGAGGTCTTACTTCCTCGAGAAACTTGTTTGCATCTTCAGGCAAGCAGTTGAAATCTTCTTCAACAGCTTGGAGATTGATAGAGAGGTCGGAAGCTTTCAGTTTTGCCAGCGCAAAGCTAACTCCGCTGTTCACAGCCTCTTTCATTGTCTGGGCATAATTCTCCCGAGTAGTTCTGAGCAGGCCCTTGAGATCTTCTAGAAGTTGGCCCAAGTAGTTCATTTTCTCCGTTGGATCTCTTAAGGTAGGCAGACTCGATCCTAATCCCATATCAAAGATCATTTTGTTAAGTATATGGACTTTTTCATCAAGGTTTTGCATAAGAGCTGCCTCCTTGTCTTGCTCAAATTCTAGAGTCTTCTTTGCTCTATTCAACGCTTGAGTTTGCTCTACACGAGTAAAACAAGTGATGAGTAAGTATGATTAGAAGGGATGATATACTGGTTAAGTTTACGACCAATTACCTTCAATCTTCTTTTCTAGAGTCTCAATGACTTCCTTATACCTGGTCGTCGCAGATGCGATCGACCAATCCTTAGCTTGGCATGCTTCTTCAAGCTAGGTTATTCTGGCTTCTTTGGCCACGACTTCTTCCTTTATTTTTCCAAATCTATCAAATATGACAAGGGAGAATAATTAAACAGAAGAAGAACAAAGTATTGAAGAAGAAGAAAAGTTAAGAAGAAAGTCCTTATTTTTTAATTCAGAGTGTTTCTGCTCCAGGAGCTTTATTCACCGGGTCCTCCGACCACGAAGAAAATTCTCACCATGTGCTTTCATAAATAGCATTCTTCTTTAAGTTTCTTATAAACTTTTTAGTGGAGAAACTGTGGAAATGGTCGTGGATACTTACCCGAATTGACACGTTATTATATTCGGCAAAAATTGTATCAGGACCTGTCTTGGCTTGATGGTCCGATATCTTTCCCCAAACCCCGTCAAGCTCCTTATCCTCGATAACTCGGGGGGCAAAAAAGGAACTTGTTAGGTTGAGAGAAATTACCAACAAGGGTCGGAACCTGTTGAGGGCCTTCAGGGACATCTACCTCTGCAGATGGAGTTAGAATCACCACTGGATCCTGAACAAGCGTTGGCACCGACGCCTGCTCGGGGGCTTCCTCGAACACTTTGTCTTCAGGAACCTTGTCCTGAGAAGTATTTTGGATGAGGAGTTCCTCAGGTGCTTGGTCCTTAGGAATGTTCTGGTCGGAGATGATCGGAACACCAGAAGATTTGTATAAAACGAAGAAAGGAAGCTCAAAACTTCAAATTGTCAAAGACTATTAAAGGTATGCACTCATATGACTATTTCGTTTGTACATACTTGGTTAATTTTTTGGTCTTGACTTTGAAACGTGCTAGATTAAATTTCGTAGCGCTCGCTTTTCTTTTCTTCTCAACCATTTTCACCGGTTCTGAACCGGCAGGATTGGTTAAACTCCTCACATCCTCCAACATGAGGTCGGAAGCGATATTCTCGACCAGCTGGTCGAGGATAGCGTCCTTGACCATCGGGTCGGAGGGTGTGATTTCGTCAACCTCTAGAGCAGTTGTTTCTGTAACAACTGTCAAATCGTGAACGACCACTCTGGGGTCTACGACTTCCGTAGTTTTGTTCTGCTGGCCTTCAATCTTTTTCACCTAAATCAAAAACCAAAGTTGATTAAGTGATGAAACTTTCCATCCAAATATATATCTCCTTTCAAATACTCTTTTACCTCAGGAACCTTAGGAAGATCATCTTCCTCCACTGCCTCTGGGCAGGAGTCAGTCAGAACCACGGTAGGATTACGATCCTCACTAGATTGTATGACTTTCATCCGACCGCCTACACAATTAGAGCAAAATCAATAACTGATTGAATATATATATATATATATATATATATATATATATATATATAAGGATAAGGAAAATTGATTATCTACCTTAAGTCTTTTTAGTTTCTCTTCATCAGAGACTATCACCAAGATTCCAGGAAACACAGCCTTCTCATTAGGCTCCCCAGCACAGATAATTTTGATCCACTCTCTGACCTCGTCGGTAGAAAGGACTTCAAAACAAAAGAGGCAAAAGAGATTTCAAGGTTATATGATAATCTACTGATAAATTTTACTGGTCATAGCATCTTCAAAGACTTACCATCTCTTGAGTCCTTGATTGCTTCATCCCGACCAATGTACCAAAGGAGGAAATAGGCTCGGAGCTTCAGAGGACTAATTCGGCGTATGGTAAAATATCTCACCACGTGCCATGAAGTCAAGCCCTTTGTCCTTAGGTCTTGAATAGCCTCTATGCACCTTCCGACTATCCCTGTCTTCTCCACGGTCCCCCTCCACTTTGAATTCTCGTTCGCCCTAATTTCAGCGAAATAAAGGTTGCCGTCCTTCGTGACCGTCATATAAAATCAGTTCTTCTTCCATGACGACCACGACGATTTCAAGTATATTGGGATGTATTCATCGGCCTTTCCGTCGTGAAGGTGCAGCGTGCATTCTCCAGGACCCGCCGTGGATCTTCCTGACATTGCCATTCGGTAAAAATACCTAAAGAGCTTTAAGTTCGGTCGCATTCCCAGGTACACCTCACACAAGTAGGCGTAAATACTGATGTTGGCGATAGAATTCGGAGCTAAATTCACCAATTCCACCCCATAGTACTCTAGAATGCGGGAGAGGAATTTGTGCGCCGGTAGCCTTAGCCCGCATTCGATGTAGGCGAGGAAAATTGGGATTTCCCCGTCTTCAAGGCTCGGAAAGTGTTCTCCGGCTGCTAACCTCCATTTGATCAAATTCTTATCCGGGAGCATTCCGATTCTTTCCAGCGCCTCGAGCTTCCTCTCACTTAGATCCGAAGCCACCTATTTGGTGACTTGATCTGACATGATGAAATCTCTCAAAGAGATGAATAGTGGTCGGAGGAGGCTTTGGATGAAAAAGAAAGCAGAGGTCGAAAATGTTTCTTGGCAAGAAACTAAAGGGAATTGAGGGAAGATCTGGAAGCGTGAAGGGTCTAAAGACCAGCAATGGGGATTTTATAGTTTCAGATCTTTAATTGCAATCGGGAGTTATCTAAAGTCCAACGGACAAAACCTTTTTGTCCAACAGATAGAAAAACTCTTTAGTTCCCAAGGCAGGTTCTCAACTTTAAAGTGAATACAGACCACTTCGTATGTCACGACATTAAATGAGGGTCTGCCCGATATGACTTCGTCGGAAGAAAGTGTTCACACGACCTATTCATTTAAAGTTCGGGGGCTAGCTGACGAGGATTAAAATCTCTATGTATTACTTTAATACATAATAAAAGATCATACGTCTTCATGGTCGTAACCCCCTAAGGCTAACGACCTCACTGGTCGTAAGGATTCCAGAGGTTACATAATGGGTACCCTGGTCGGACAAGGTCTTGTACCAAGTCTCCGACCAGGTAGCTGCTCGGAAAAACTATGAACTGGTATCTGGATCTGACTCCAAGTATATTCTTTACCGTGTGATGAATGGAACACGTGTTGTATATTCCATACCACACGACGTTACATAATCCTAAGACACTGACAACAACCACCATACGGCTGAGTGTCTCACGGACACTCAACCGCAGAGCGGTTGATACTTTATTAACCATCATCTCGCTCCGACCAATCGCGACGCTTCACAAGAGACGTTTTCTCCAGGAGTAACTGCCACCTCTTCGGAAGTTATTTAAAGATGGAGCGTGGACAAAAGGAGCATCGGATCATTGAGCATCAGATCATCGAGCATCGAGTCATCGAGCATCTAGTCATCGAGCATCAGATTGAAGCAGCGCAATCAGCCTTAGATTCATGCTTTAAGTCTGATTGAATAGCATAGCAAGTATCATAGTCAGTATAATTAGGATTAGTCCACCGCTGGGTCATAGACACCCTCTGTAAATCCAGTTCATATCAATAAAGAGCAGCCCCATTCTCTCCCAAGAAATATGTATCATTTTTCTCTATTTTATTTCGTAAGATCGGCGACTCGATCGTCGACAGGGGACCATCCTCGGTGATCCACAACTTGATACCATGATACTCATCATTAAATGGTTCCAGTAGCTCTAGTAGAGGAACCTCAGCCCCGGTCCCTTCCACCATGGCCTACAAGAGAGTAAATGTCGAGTTAGTTCGCAATAGTAAGAATGCAACAATACATGTAAATGAAGCATTAAAATGAAATGAAGTACAGAATGAATTTACGCAACATTAGAACCAACAACTATTAAAGGTGCACTTTCTAATAGAGAAAGCGTATTTTCCTCTGAACTGAAAGCGGCTTTTCTTATTTTTCTTATTTTTCTGGATTTTAGTAACTTACATGTGGGCCCTACTTGTCAGTGATTCATGTTTTGATTTTACAATTTTATTTATAAAAACAGAGGTGGTCCCACATATCATAGACTCATTAATTATTAACTAAATGATTAAACCTATTTTTGATTTAATCTACTTACAGCTGGGGTCCACATGTCAGTCTCTCGGTTTTAAAACCGAAAACAGTGGATGGGTCCACATGTCAGTGACTCATTTACTAAACACGTTTAAAATTAGATTTTTGATTATCTTTTCGGCTGTTCCCACACATCAGTGACTTAGTGTATTTAACTACTGTCATTTAGCGCTAATTAGTTCTTAAGTACGTGGGGTCCACTGGTCAGAGAGAGAGAGAGAGATGGAGAGAGAGAGAGAGATGGAGAATAGAGCTGCGTGCGGCCGGGCACCATGGCAAACTCGCTAGCGGCGAACGACACAACAACTTGGCTCGAGGACGGGCAAAATGGGTTCCCCTCTTGACGGCGATCCCATCGGAGATGGCACTACGCCAACAAGAAGCGGCGGAGTGCCTCGGGTCCGAAATGGTTTTCGCAAATGAAGTTTACTCATGATGAATGATGGTGCACGTTGGCTCTAAGGGGCGACCACGATGCAACCGGTAATGACTAGGGGACCAACGGTCACTGAAGCGGCGGTGACACCAACTCTCGCAGTAGTGCCACGAGTGGCTACGACAAACTCTATGCTACGCTAGCTAATCTATTGATCCAACGCACGCAGAAGCTCTAGGGGACTACTAGAAGCTCACCAAGGCTGTTGACGGCGCTAGGGGATGGCCAGAGTAGCTTGGCGACGTTGAACAGCGGCGACGCAAAGGAGGCTCACGGTGCTAGCGCTTTACGACGATAGAGGGGCTACAAGAAGCATCACATTAGCTTACTAGAGTCCTAAGGATGGTGTAGACGTGAGGAATTAGACGGGGACTCACCGAGCTTCGAGGAAGATCAAAAATGGCAATGATGGCCGAAGAGGAGGAAGAAGAAGGCGAAGCTCGGATTCACAACAAGTTGGCCTGCATTAAGTGAGGAGATTAAATGATTGAGGGACAGAACACATGATGACTCGATTAGAAGGGCCCCAAACCTTCTAGAATGGTGAGGGCGCGGCGGCTTGGATCATGTGCATGCACCGAAGTTGGGGAAGATGATAGTGCGTCAGCACTACACGGCTCCAAGGGCTACATCAAGCAGAGAAAGAGAATGAACAAGGCATGAGGCACATGGTGACGCTGGTGTCGCGGGCAAGGAAGCTCATCAGAGGCGGCGACTGTGTGAGGCTTGCTCACCGGTGTCGAGAACGACGCTCTCGTTCTCGGTGAACTAAGGACCGAGAAGCTCTGGTTCTTGATGGGAGGCGATAATGGCGAGCCGAGGAGATAGTGACACAGTTAGAGGCTTAAGTATGGCTGAGAATGACGTGATATTCACTACGAGATAGTGATGGGCATGGCGAGAAACTCGCGCCCTCCTCTGGTGTCTTTGCCGGTTCGGGGTTAAGCGGCAACAAGGGAGTTGCTAGCATGAGCGTTGTGACGTACGACGCAAGCAGAGGCGATGAGAGTAGTTGGAGCACAAAACGGTGGGCGGCGGTCATGAATCGGCGGCGGAGCAGGCGAGCGCACTAGTGCACGGGCAGGGGCGCAAGGTGGAAGAAGGCTGCTGACATGTGGGCCCGACGTGTCAACGAGAGGGGAGAGGGGTGCGCTAGCGTGGGCTGGAGCGGGCGCGACGAAATGGGCCAACGTAGATTCGGCCCAACGAGCGAGTGGGAAATTCAAATGGAGTTTGAAATTTCCAGAAAAGGCTGAAACTTTGCCAAAATTTTAAACCTATCAAACGTGCTCCAAAATTTATGAATTTTTTTGGAGAGGCTCCTGACGCAGTCTAGTCGTTATGTCAATTTTCTAGAAATTTATGTGTTCTGTATTTTTCTCAAAAATTCTTTCAATCTGTTGTTTGCATATAATTTCAATAGTTGCTTTGATAAAAAAATGTCAAAAACATGCTTAAATCATTTTTCCACATATAAACATGCTTAAAATTATTCTCTCATTTATTTTTAATACACTTACCCAAATTTAGGATTTTTGGGATGTCACAGCGCTTCCAGTTTGTCGTCGACGCCGTTAGGCTGCTCCTCGCGGCCGGCGAGGACGCCGATGCCAAGGACGGCTGGATGGTCGGGCTTGAGGGAGGATCACCGCTGTCGGACTTGGGGGACTTGGCCGGAGCAAGGAAGAAAGGAAGAGAAGAAGAGGAGGGGCAAATATATCATTTCTCCTGTATAGAAAAAGAAAAAGAAAAAAAATCGATTTAATAACCCGGAAATGGGAGGAAAAAAATAAAGGACGCAACGAAATGTGTTGTATATGATCTAACCTTGTACTTTATGATATTTTATTAAATATCAACCAAATGTATGGTATATGATCAATCCCCCTCTTGTTAAAAAGAGAACCGTGTAGAGTTGATGTTAGCAATCATGCATGGCGAACATACCATTCATGACATGGATGCTTAAGTCTCATATCATATATGTATTTTTCCTTTTATGTATTAGACAATTAAGAGCTAGGACTTGAGGGGGAGCTTTTGCGGCGAAATGCCTGTGTCTTGAACATGCTCTTTCAGATCTCTCTTAAACCATGACAAGGATTCTTGTAATTTTATTAAACAGTTATTTATTTATGTAATTCTATTTAAAAATATGTATGTGTTTTGCTAGGCGCATACATTTTTCCACATATATTTGCCCAGGCACAGATTCAGTATTACTAGCATCATTCTCACACACTCAACACGGGTGCAACGTAGCGTGCCAACGTACCTAGTATAATACTATTTGCATTGGGGGTGTACGTTTTCTGTTGCTGTCATACAGTATATGGCAATATCTAGTATCCTGGGGAATTAATCATTTTGGCAAAGACTAGAAGAAATTCTGAAACAGGATATAGCCAATTTCGCAATAAGATGAAACGATCAGATTTTTTTTATGCAGTGATTGATTGGTGTAAGTACAGTTTAATTCTGAGTTCTGACAGAACTATCACGGAACAGTTACATGTAAACGGTCTCCATCCACGAGCCCTGTACCAATTTTAAAGAAACTCACCCATTGGCATATCTCAGCTCAAATATAGTGGTTCATTGCAATTTTCCCTTTTCACTCTGATAGTCTGATGGGAAAATTACTCGCATGGTCAACCCACTCGAATAGACGAAAATCAAAGCTGCAAATTCTTGTATAAAAAAATTCCATGCAGATGCATGTCAATAAGCAAGAAATACTAAGAGTTGCTCTCCTTACTGTTGGAATTAATATGGGCTAGACCCAAATATTATATTCTAATTAATTCCTATTAAATCTCAAAGGCCCATGTGCAAGTGCTAAAAATGTTTAGTCCCACATGGAGGGATTAAGGGAGTGACACCAGTTTAAAAGGTGGAACGTGGTAGACCCTCTTGTGGAATTGGAAAGAGACAACACGCCACACTCGCTCGCCTCGCCTGGCGGTGCGCGTCGCGTGCGTGCTGTGTAAAAATCAAACGCACTGACATTGAGGGTGACTGTTGGTCTCTGGTCTCTTTGTTTTTGGCCATTAAAAAGAACAGAGTGCTGGTCGTTGATGATGACTGTTGGCCTTTGGTCTTCTGGCGACCTTTGAGCTCTTTGTCTTTTGGCTATATAAGGAGACTGAGAGAACTGGCTTTGGTCTGAGTTTTTCCACTTCCACAGTTCAGAAATTCCACAGTGCTTGTTGTTGTCTTTGGCGATCTCCATCCCGGCGAGGCGCTGTACGTCAAGACCGGGAGAGCAGTTCCTAACCTCGTCCTTGAAGGCTTGCACGAGCGAGGACGAATAAGGTTTTTGGGGAGCGTTCGCGTGACTGTTTGCTGCTACGTCTACATCAAGACTACTACTCTCTGCTACGTTTTACATCGACTACACGACTCTCTGCTACATTCTACCTCAACTGCACGACTACACGACGTCCACTACATCATGACGAACAATGACATTATCAAGAATTCCGGCGCTACTTCTTCTTCTACTGAATCTGGGTATGTTACTTGGTTTACTTTACTATTTGTTGTTGTGATGAACGCTGAGATAGATATGCTAGTTTCTGTCTTTCTAGAAATTAGTATGCCTATAGTGTTCATACATACCTGCTTTGTATTTGTGAAAATAGTTAGAGCATTTTTCATGTTTTATCTAGCTTATTTCTGGATTAAAGTAATTCAAAAAATGCTTATATTCTCAACACTTACAAACAGTAGAGGTAATGCTGATAGCTTAAATAGCCAACTCCTGATAATACCAGTGTTTAGAGGATACTGCCATACTGGTTTTATACAATTGCTACTTAGGCTACACTGTTTGAATTGAAATCTTCTTTGAGTGGAGATAATTGGTTAGTATAGTCCTGTTAAGTCTTACAGCTCATTAGTCTTATGTTCGAATGCCAGAAAACGGTAGTGAAAAATCCACCCAAATATGGAATTAGCGTGAGTTGAACTTTGTTCGTTACTCCCTCCAATTTTTTTTACTTGACGTTGAACTTTGTCAAATCAAGCAAACTAGTGCCAATTTTTTTTTTTGAAAGAAACCGGCAGGAGGATTGCCCGTTATATTAATAGAGGAGGGGCGGTGTGAATCCGCACAGAGCCAGAGTTAAAAACAGAGAGCCTTAATTACAGAGAACAAAAAAACTCCAAAGATTTAGCCCCCGCTAGGAACCAAGCTCTTCCCTCCTCTTTGATCTTAGCTAGAAGGTCTAGAGGTAGAGTTGCTCTAGTGTTAAAGATTCTCGCGTTTCTCTCCTTCCAGAGTTTCCAAGATATTAAGATCAAAGTCGTCATCCTGGACTTCCTAAGGGAGCCCGATCCCTTTGCCACACTGATCCACCAGTCTTGGATGTTCATGCAGAGGGGCCAGGCGGAGGGTTGTAGGCTTTGCAGCCTCGTCCAGTCTGCCATAAACCCTCAAATGCGTTCAGATTAATTACCTTGGTTCTTCTTCTAATTCAATGCCCGTGTCAAATCAAGCGCCTGCCTGTGTCTCCTGCTTTTCCTACAAGGCTGGTTAATGAAGTCTTGCAGACTAGTGCCAATTAATTACCTTGGTTCTTCTTCTAATTCTTGCCCGTGTCAAATCAGGCGCCTGCCTGTGTTCGTCTTGTCTGTGGGGGAGAGGCTCTGCTTAGGTGAGGTGAGGTGAGGTGACAAGCTAGGTTCCTTCCGATGTCAAAAGAGATCAAGCCATGGAGTGCAAGCTTAGGTTCCTTCCGATGTAAAAAGAGATCAGGTTAGGTGACAAGCTAGGTTCCTTCCGATGTAACACGAGATCAAGCCATGTAGTGCAAGCAAAGATGGAAGAATGTCAAGTGTAGGAAGCATTCCTCGGCAACCACAAGCCAGCACAGCACCCCAAACTCCCATCTCCATCTCATCCATGCAGCGAGTCATTGCAGCCGTCATGCACTCATGTTGCTTATGCAGTCTTGCATAGCAAGCTCCACAAATTCATGCAGCAACCTCGTGTCTCCCGGTAGAGAGTTTCTGGAGCGTCGGAACTGTTAGAATAGGAAATTATTTGTATTTTCTTATATGTTTTTTATATTTTTTTAATATATAGATGACATATTTCTTTGTAATATCTTCAGTGGCGGAGCCAGTATTTTGACGATAGGGGTGCGAACTTAAGACATATCCGTTTCAACACAAGTTTAAATGACATACTACATAAGCTCAAATGTGTACTGTAGATGCGTAAGAACCATTGCTTAAAGGATGTTTAGCAGGAATAGCATGGCCATTGCAGCAGCCTTGTAGCACCCTATCAAGTTGCCCAGATGAGGCAACAATTAGTCTTGCAGAAATACAAATGAGGATTAACCTGTAGTTCGAGCAACTGTTTACAATACAAAGTACAATAAAAAAAGATTCTGAACAAGCAAATGAGATAGCAAAATTGTGAGCGGGAGATTATTCAACAGCTTACCCACAAATAGTGGAGAAGGTTTCGAAGGTCTTGACTTGAACTCTAGATGGAATTGTGCACCAACAAAATATCGATGATTGGGTATTTCGATTATCTAGAAATAGCAAATTGTTCAAAAGGCAGCTTTGGCAAAAATGAAAATTTGTTCAAGCAAGCCTCAGTTTTAGTCAGACCTCCATTCTCCTTCCAATCTCATCTTTGCCAACAAATTGAAGTTCAAAGATTTTCAAACTCGCACCATATCGATTCACCTGTGAATGGCAATGTTTCAATCCATGTTACTACTTACTAGAAGCAGACAAAGTGAGCATACAAGAAATACTCAAGAGGCTATAAGATAGACATCAGATTTCATAGCATTTAGATGGACACCTACGGGCTCTGTTGGAGTGTTGGGCCGATTAATAGATGGGCTGCTTGCTGGGCCACTAGGGAGCTAAGAGTACGTATATTGACTGAGAGTATGTATATTAGTATATCTAGTGTATACTTTATGTATTAGAGGGGGGGGGTTATATATCAGTTTTTTGTGCAAAAATTTTGGGGGTGCGACTGTACCCCCATGCACCAACTGTAGTTCTGCCCTTGAATATCTCCTTATACTCTATACATATTGCTCATTAGCCTCATGAATATACACATAATATTCATAACATGGTATCAAAGCTAGGACACCTACCTAGCTCTTTCCGCTGTCAAGTATAAAAAATTGGAGGGAGTACTTGTTAGCCAGAGAATTAAGGTACCACTATTAGGACATGTACAATACAAGATGCTTATATACGAGTACTTAAAGAAAGAGAATATAGCTACGTCACCAAACACTTATGTAAAAGTCATTTCCTCCAATGCAAACATATCTTTTTTAAGTGCTTAGATGATTGTATTACCTATTAATTATATAGTTATATATATAAACACCTCTTAGGAACTAAGCATTGCTCAGTTGGCGTGGGGCGTGCCACCCAAATTTCACCCTTCGAAATGCTCTGAACTACCTATTGTAGCTGGTTTCACTAATTGAAATCGGAGGAGATGAACACCCCTTAAATAAAAAAACATAAACACCTTTTAAGCACCAGTGTCTAATCAAACATCGATGCTACAAAATAAACACCTTATCTGTTCTACGTGGCAAGAAAAAACAGTTTTTTTTTGGCTAAGCATCTCTCTAAGCATCTGTACTGTACTGTACATGCTCTTAAGCTATGCAGCTGCAATGGTTAGCACCTGATCTGAAATCAAAAACCAATATTGCAGCAGTTGATCCAAACTATCAAATGTAGGAATGGGCGATCCAGATACAGTTACAATAGCAACGGTGCCTTATCTCCCGTCCGTGTTTAGGAGCTCGTAAACGTTAAAAAAGAACCGTTGCTCCGACGCATCATGCGAAATAAATCCTCAAAAGGTTTTTTTTAAAGGGAATAAATGCTCAAAGCATCGGATCTTCTGCACCTCTCCGCAGCGTAGCATAAAACACCAACAGTTCAACACTCGAACGAGCACCCCAATGACACCCATCCACAGGGATCCCGAGCCGCACAGGATCCCACCACCCCCGTCGCCTCCTTTCTCCTCTCCGAGCGGCGAGCGCACACACACATGCTTCCCCCTCTCGCAGAGCGAACAAAACAACTTCCCCTACCCTCGGCTTCGCTTTTTTTTTTCCGCTCCCTTCCTTTTCGCTTCCAACTTTTCGCTAGCTTCTCCTCTCCTTTTGCTGCGCCCAACCCCGCACCACCACAGCCTCCCCCTCCCTCCAGATTTCCTCCGGCTTTTGCTCCGGCGGTCGGATCTCGCCGCCGGCGGGCTCGCCTCGCCGTGGCGCCCGGGTAAGCTCGCCCTCACCTTCCTCCTGTCATTACGCTCCACTCGCTTCGTATGGTCTGCTGCTACTGCTAGCCTACTAGCTAGACGCTGTTGCTTGCGGTGGTTTGGGCTGGTGACTTCGTGGGTAGGTGCGCCGGGTGGATCTGAAGCGGTGGGTTTTGCTGAGATCTGCGTGCGCGCTTGGTGGGGAATCGCTTGGTCGCGAGATGGTATTTGTTGCTGCGTTTAGTGTGGTTTCAGCTCGGGGCGCGAGTTAGCTTGGGCGGTAGCCTGGTGCTTGATGATGGAATTCCCTGTGGGAGTGGACGAGTGGTGAGTGGTGGCTGCTGAGGTTTGGAATGTAGGCGAGTCTTATGCTGAGGAGGTTGACCCTAGCTCGCCGAATGTTTTGTTGGATTGTAGTTTTAGCAATCGTGTTTGAGCTTAGGTAGAATTTTCCTTCAGCATCGGAATTCAGCAGTATACTAGAGAGTGGGCTGCTCTATCATGGGCGATGAATTTTGTATTTACTTCCAAGACACTTTAGGTTAGGCGCGACACTCGGGGCACTTAACTGAGTAGCTATATGCTGTGTTGTGGTGCAGTTTGCATGTGATCTTTCCCCAAGCAAATGAGCTGTTACCGTGCACTACAGACTGTGACTGTTGGGGATACAATCATACATTTGAATTCTTAGGAGACGGTTGACAGTTGTGACCTCGGCAACTTCTTACCTAAGTGAAGTTTGAGACATGATTTTTCCCCTGTACTGCGTGCTGTCATTCAATCAAAACACACTTGTTATGTTTCACTGCAAGGGGTCATTCATGGAAAGAGAAACATGTGTAATTTCTTTACGCTATCTCCTTTCGAGATGGATAACTCTAATAAGAAATAAAGATGTCACAGGCTTGAACAAGTGTCCAGTGTTGGTAACTAATAAAAAATGCTTCAGATACTCTTTGTTCATTTTGTATTGCTTTTGCTGGGTAAAGATTGGGTCCAAGGAAAATCACAGAATACACATGATGCTATAGCCAAAGTCTGGTTGTGGCGTTGAATCACACAAATTACCAAGGAAAACCTTAACGAAATAAAGCATCTCTATCTTGACACTTTTGCTGATGATTGTTTGTGTTTATATGAACTCATTTTTTTTTAATCCCGCACTTGTCCTAAGAAACCGCTGATGACTCACAGTTGATATTGAATTCAGTTTTCCTGATACCTGTATGTGTATTTCAGCCTTTGAGGTGAAGAAGGTGCTAGCTGGAAATCTTGATCCTTCTTGGTTTTACACTGATTAGTCTGCTGCTATACTGTTCCATTGTCGGCTGTCGTGGAAGCTGAGGGTGTTATATGAGATCATGAGACAATCTCATGCTTAAGCTCTCCATCTAATTGGCAGAATATGTTCATTGATCAGTTTGATAGCATTGTGATAAGTACTTAGCCAGATAGATATACCACAAATTCTTTCATATTCAATATGCCACCATGGTGGGGGAAGTCTTCCTCAAAAGATGCTAAGAAAACCACCAAAGAAAACCTCATCGATACATTTCATCGATTGATAAGTCCAAATGAGCAAAAAGGAAGCACAAAATCAAAACGGAGCTGCAGACGTGGCAATGATACAACTGTTGAGAAAGGCTGCCGATCTACCACAGTATCACGCCCAACTTCACCATCAAAAGAAGTTTCTCGCTGCCAAAGCTTTTCGGCTGATAGGCCACATGCCCAGCCACTTCCTATTCCTGGATTACGTCCTGCAGTGACACGCACTGTTTCTGATGTCACCGAATCAAAGCCCATATTGGGAAAACGTGGCAAGCCACCACTGCTTCTGCCACTTCCTAAACCTAACCGGCCTCAGAAAAGGCCTGGAAATAGTGATCTTGTTTCAGAAATAGGGATTGCTTCTATCTCTAGCAACTGTTCTGCTGATAATGATGACCATGGAGATTCTCAGCTTCCGAGCCCTGTTGGAAATGATGCTGAAAATTCAACAAATGTTAATTCAAAGAGCAAGTCAAGGTATGCTCCTTATTCGTGCATTATTTATATGCCTCCTCATTCAAATATGCTCTTACATATCTTTTACTCTCTTTCTGAAGTAATGTGCGCAAAGAGCGCCCTGGTGCTATTACCACAAAGAATACGAAGGAGATGTTGAAGCCATGTAATCAATTCCTCAGTAACCATATATTGTCCACATCACCGAGAGGTATTGCAGCTGACAATTACCAATCCAATTTACAAATTCCTCGGCCAGTAGTTTTCGAGAGTGCTCCCAATAGTTTGATGTCAAGTCCTTCTAGGAGTCCAAGAAGAATATGCCCTGATCATATTCCAACTTCAGCCTTTCGGGCAGTGAAGCCTCATACAGATTTAACTTTCCTTGGATCTGGTCAGTGCAGTCCAGGTTCAGGGCAAACATCTGGGCATAACTCAGTGGGTGGTGATATGCTAGCCCAGGCTTTTTGGCAGCCTAGCAGAGGTAGTCCAGAGTGTTCACCAATTCCTAGCCCAAGAATGGCAAGTCCTGGCCCTAGTTCCAGGATACATAGTGGAAGTGTTTCTCCATTGCATCCAAGGTCTGGAGGGATGGCACCTGAATCTCCAACAAGTCCGCATGATGATGGGAAGAAGAAGCAAACCCACAAATTGCCCCTTCCACCATTGAGCATGCCCTCTAATAGTTCGTTTTTGCCAAACAACTCCACGCCAACTAGTCCTATTTCAGTACCTCGTAGCCCTGGTAGAACAGAGAATCCACCGAGTCCTGGATCAAGATGGAAGAAAGGCAAGATGATTGGCCGTGGGACATTTGGCCATGTATATGTTGGCTTTAACAGGTATGTGTTTCCCTAGTCCCTACATATTAAACTTCAAATTTTCATCGTATGACTCGCTGTAAATATACTTTAAGTATCTTTAGAGCTTTTGTAAGATACTTTGTGCAAGACATAATTTGCTCTGTTCTGGCCATCTTACTGTTCTGTAATTTTCTTCTTGTTTATGGGATTTTGTAATAAGTCTTGCTTGATTTCATGTTGTCTCAAATGCTCATATGCTGTTTCTGTTATTGCAGTGCTATAGCAATGTTCTATGTGACAAGCACTTTTGCTGTTTGCTAACTTTTTTTACATTTAAGACTATATGGCTAGGATGTTCACATATATATATGGTGTGTTGTGCATTGTTATCCCTTGAGGAGCTAAAGACTAGTGAGTAGAAATCATTCAGATCATAACCTTATATAACTTGCATAATCATGATTGTTAGCATTGATTGACATCCTTAGCATTGAGAAGTTATCATTTGCAGAGGGCAGATGATATTGCTAACTTATGTTAATGGTAAAGTCTATTGTAGTCGTAGACTCATAGGTCATTGAATTCTAGCTGCCATACTGTTGTGTTAAAGCAAGACCTTATGGTACAGATAAGGCCAAGAGAAGTTGGTATCTTTGAATTATCGATCATAGTTTTTAACAATTGGATAGTTTCTCTGGTTTAGATACTATGTGATGACCGTTTAAATGTTTTCAAATCGTCTCCCAATTTCCTCACAATGGTTTTCCCCCCTGTTTTGTTTTCAATGTCTATATCAGTGATAGTGGTGAAATGTGTGCAATGAAGGAGGTTACCCTATTCTTGGATGATCCTAAATCAAAGGAAAGTGCAAAGCAGTTGGGGCAGGTATGGTCTTTTAATTGTGCTTGCACATAAAGTTGTGAAAAATTCAGTTTGTTTATTATTGTTTTCCGTTCAATCTATCATTTTTTCTTTTTGTTTCTCAGGAAATATCACTCTTGAGCCGCTTACAACATCCAAATATTGTACAATACTACGGATCAGAAACGGTATAAACTGTTGCCTTCAATTGTTATTTACTTAGACTTGGTTTGCTTTGATTTCTATTGTTAGAATATTGAGACTAGGGTTTGTTATTCACAACTCTGTATCTTATTCATTGATTTAGAGAATATATATATACAATGTTACATGGGCCTCATGGGCTACATGAACCATATGGGTTAGAGAGAGAGAGAGAGAGAGAGAGTATGTACAGCACTTTAACACCCCACTTCAAACTCAAGGTGGATTAGGAGAATCTGATGCACCGAGTTTGAGTAGATAAAGCCGATGCTGTTCTCGAGTTTGAGCTTTAGTGAAGAAATCTGCAACTTGAAGCTCTGAGGGAATATACTTGAGGGCGATGGTCGACTGCTGACGGTAAGATCGTGTGAAAGATACATCAACACCAATGTATTTTGTCAGCTCATGCTTGACTGGATCACTGACTATCTGAATGACACTTGTATTGTCACAAAAGAGAGGTGTAGGACTGTGGTCATATGAGCAGCTGGAGCAAAAGTCTTATCATAATCTCGACCATATGCTTGCTGAAAACCTCTTGCAACAAGACGAGCATTGTATCGCTCTACTGAACCATCTGACTTTGTACACCCACTTGCAAGTTATAGGAATAGCTCCAAATGGTAGCAGAACAAGGTCCCAAGTGCCTGTATACTCTAATGCTGTGAGCTCCTCTGTCATAGCCAATCGTCACTCAGATATTTGTCGACCTCGATATGTCTTGTCTCGACATCGCAGACTATACGAGAAAAACCCTATCTCTCTGGTGCCTGAATAGAATAACGATCACATAGGGCATACCGTGATGTAGTAGAACGATCGTCAGAGTCGGTGGTACTGGCTGGAGGGTCAAGTGGAGGAGAGGATTGGGGATCAGAAGGAACCCTCTGTCGGCGACCATAGTGAAAGGGAAAAGTGGAAGTGTCGACTGGTGGAGCTAGTGGAGGAGACACATTAGAAGGTGAAACTGGTGGAGAAGGTGATGGAGCTGGTGGAGGAGACACACTAGAAGGTGAAACTGGAGAAGACCAGTCTGATGAAGGAATAGGAGGTGGAATCTGTGGAAGAGGAAGTTAAATGTGTAGAAGGGTGATAAAAGAAGGGTCGACCCCCATCAAAGGTCACATCACGAGATATGTGAATGCGACAAGCTAAGGGATCATAGCAACAATAGCCCTTATGCTCAGGACTATAACCCAAGAAGACACACTCAACCGACTGAGCACTTAGCTTCGTGTGCTCATGAGGTGCTAGGAGGACATAGCAGACACAGCCAAAGACACGAAGATGAGCATAGCGAGAATGCGCTCTATATAGTACCTCACCAGGACACTTGCTCTGAAGCTTGAAAGAGGGCTGGCGGTTGATGAGATAGACTACCGTAGAGACTGCTTCCCCCCCAGAAGTAGTAGGGAACAAATGAGGAGATGAAAAGAGTACGAGTAGTTTCAATGATGTGATTGCTTGCACTCAAGAACACCCACAAAGTTAGAACGAAACACCCGAATGGAAGAAGAAAATTGTGTATGAATCATCTTAGCAAAAGACTAATAAATAGATCTAAGTACATCGAGAGTGATCATCAACAAATATGACATAATAACTATGACCACCCTTTGAAGCAAAAGGAGATGGGCCCCATACATCTGAATGCACTAAATTAAAAGAACAATAGGACTGAGTGGTACTACTAGAATATGGAAGTTGTAGCTGTTTTCCCAGCTTACAACCAGTACAATGAAAACTAGACTCAACAGTGACATGACCTAAGAAACCCTGGTGAACTAGAGTGGTAAGACGAGCTCCACAAAGATGACCAAGTCTGTGATGCCACTTGCTGAAGGAAGAATCAACAGGAGACTGAGATGATGACATAGCAGAAGACACCAAGGCCTTCGATGTACTCGTAGAAGGAAGATGTAAGGTGTCTAAAACATAGAGACTAGGAGAGCCTCTACGGCGATGGTCAGAACCAATCACTCTTCTGCTTTGATGATCCTGAATGAAACAAGAAGAATCATCAAATCCAATGAAACAGTTCATATCAGTGAGTTGACCAACAGAAAGAAGATTCATAGATAGTTGAGGAACAAAAGACACATCAGGTACAGAGAAACGGAATGTCGAGAGAATGCCCTGATGGGTGATAGAGCAAGGTGTACAATCAGCAGTGTGAACATATGCAGTATCAGTCACGGGCCTACGAGCAACAAGATGAGAGCTGTCCGATGTATCATGAAAGAGGCACTCAAATCCAGAACCCAAGGATGAGCAATGCTAGGAGCAAAAGGTGTAACTGAGGTCATAGCAGATACTGATCCAGAGGTCACAATAGGTATGGGTGTAGCTGCAGTGACTACTCTAGTAAGTACTTTGGGAGGCCCAGTAGGTGTTCCACGACGACGATTAGATGGCTGTCTAGCACGATAAGCAACAAGCTGATTTGGATATAACTTGAAGCACTTGTCAACATGATGACCAGTCCTCTTGCAATGAGAACATACCAACACTCCTGTGGATGTCCCTCTGATAGATCTAGACCGCTGTGAGAGACCGAGGACAGCATGTGGTGAGAATCCTGAGGCAGGCATAAGGGAATGAAGACAAGTCTCCTCTGCAATCAAACTAGAGAGCACCTCAGTCAAAGTCGGTGGAGTGGGATAGTTGAGCAACTGAGTAAGTCCCATCACAAACTGATACATGAGCGTTTGCTTAGCATACTCATCTTTGGCCACACAAGACTGACAAGCAGTAGCAGCCTTCGGTGTCATAGACTCTAGAGGACCAGTGATATGTGTGAAAGCACTGTAATACTCCTCCATTGACTGATCTGGCTGCTGCTGAATACTATGGAGGTTCTTGAGCAATGTGAAGCGAAGAGCACCATTGGACTGAACATATCTCTTCTCAAAGTATGTCCACATCTGCTTAGCTGAAGTATGATACTCAAGACTCATCCTCAGAGAAACATCAACACTCAGAACAAGATCAGTCATGACACGATCATTCTCTTTCTGCCAAGCTTTTATTACCTCAACATAACCTTCTTCGGATCAGGAGGATCGTCAGTCAAATGAGATGCCAAACCATAACCCCTAAGAGTAGTCTTGACTGAGAATGCCCATGCTCGGTAGTTCAACCCATCAAGCTTGATGTCCGTAAACACAAGAGATGAATTACCCCCAAACAGTGAATCAGATTTTGCCATCACGACAACAAGCAGTCAACAGTAGACAACAAGCAATTAACATTAGATATCAAAGGCTACAAGCTAGCAGTACCAGCGAGCAGAGCAGAGCAATACCAGCACTCACTTGAGGTAGAGCAGTACCAGCTGCGATGGTCTCCAGGCGATGTATCAGCGGTCGGGGAAGACCCAACGTGATGAAGACGAGTTCCTCGAGCCTGAGCAGAGGAGGCGTGTGGATCTGGAGGTGGAAGATCCCAGGCGATGGAGGAGAGGCGTGGTGGAGGAAACCGTCAGAGGATGATCCCATCGGATCTGTGGTGGCGCTGAAGAGGTCGGGGCAGAGGCTCGTAGCTTGGATCCGCGACGAGGAGGTGAAGCAGAGGCCGGATCCGTCGGTGCTGAAGAAGTTTCGAGAGGGGCCGGATCCGCCAGTGCTGAAGGAGCTTCAAGAGGGGCCAGATCCGCCGGCGCGATGAAGAAGCTTCAAGAGGGGCCGGCGGAGCTTTGAGAGAGGCTGGATCCGCCGGCGCTGAAGGAGTTTGAGAGGAAGGAGGATCCACCGACGCTGAAAAAGCTTCGAGGGGAAGGAGGTGTGTTGAGGAACGATATCTTCGGTGGATCGTGTTGAGGAACGATCTCTTCGGTGGATCCGTGGTAGACTCGCCGCACAAGAATAGCTTAGGCCCGCCAGCCCGAGCGAAAAATCCCTGCTAGCAGAGCCGGCGGCGGTGGAACTAGGAGCTAGGGTTGAATGGCTCTGATACCATATTAGAATATTGAGAATAGGGTTTGCTATTCACAACTCTGCATCTTATTCATTGATTTAGAGAGTATATATAGACAATGTTACATGGGCCTCATGGGCTACATGGGCCAAATGGGCCAAAGAGAAAGAGAGAGAGTATGTACAACACTTAAACATCTATAACTCACTTTCCCTGTAATTTCGGAAGATTATACCTGCAATTGGGTTATTATCATTTTTGTACTCTTCTCCCTTTAGCAAGGACGGCAAGAAAGTTCGTGATAGCTTCTAGGATTTCATTAAAAGGGTTCTTTATGCACCACTTTCAATATTTTGGGCACAACTTTATATATTATTGATGCCCCAAAACAGGTTGATGATAAACTCTATATATACTTGGAGTATGTGTCTGGTGGATCTATCCATAAACTTCTACAAGAGTATGGACAGCTTGGTGAACCAGCAATACGCAGCTACACTCAGCAGATACTTTCAGGCTTAGCTTATTTGCATGCGAAGAATACGGTCCATAGGTAGTATTTCAATTTGTTCTGGTTGCATTTTTTGGACTGTATGTATCAGTGGAACTCCGGTGTATTTTTAAATCCTGCTCTTCACAATTTGCAGGGATATCAAAGGTGCAAACATACTAGTAGAGCCAAGTGGCCGTATTAAGGTTGCAGACTTTGGAATGGCAAAACATGTAAGTTTTCTGCTCACTTCACTTTTGTAAAAGTATCTTAACCTATTGGACCTTTTTCCAAGGAGAAAAACAGATGTGCCGTCCTTACATTCATTGTTGTTCCTTTTCTGTGTTTTGTATTTGTGCTCATAGAGTCAGTCTCATAACCACTTGAATTAGATCGACCTCTTCTAAATATATAGCCATGGGGAGAGTTTTTCTCTTCCATTATCTAAAAAAATTGTTCTTGTAAGTCCTGGTCAGTGGTTCTGGTGGTGTAAGCATACTGCATTAACTACTGATGATAAGGGTGCTCTAAACCTTTCTTAATAGAGTTAGACAGTGAGTCTATTGAGTTTCTCGAGTTCTGACAGGTCACAAATGGCCTTTCTTAAAAGATGATAAATTTGTTTTACTCAATAACTTGTATTAATTGTGTCTTTTGTTTTTTTGGGAACCCCCCCAGATCAATGGGCAACAGTGTCCTTTCTCATTTAAGGGTAGTCCATATTGGATGGCTCCAGAGGTATTGCTACCCTCTTCCTTTACTTCGTATTTGTTCTATTCGAGTTTCATGTGTATCTTATTGTCATATCTGTAAATCACAAACTCAAATGTAACATGTATGCAGGTTATAAAAAATTCTAATGGATGCAACCTTGCGGTTGACATATGGAGTTTAGGATGCACTGTCCTGGAGATGGCTACGTCAAAACCACCATGGAGCCAGTATGAAGGGGTCAGTATTAGACTTCAAAGATACAATGTATATTTGTTCTACAATATAGATGCCTAATATGAGTTGCAAGCTGCATTTTGTGTTAACTCATGCTGACTTGATTAGTACTCACTGCAGTAAGTTGTGCCCGACTATCTCAGTGTTCTTTAAGTTACTATTTCATGTTTGTTTTGATATATCTGGACACATTCTTCATGCTGGGCATATATTTGTGTGCTACACATGCTTACTTTTGAACTTCATGAATACCTTTTGAGTCAATTAAAAAAGATAGTGCCGTTTCAGCTTAAGATTGACTTGCCTGCTTCCTGCTGTTTGTTTTGGAGGACAGCCGCCTCGGGTTTTTGAATTTGGCAATGTCCCGGAAGTCTTTTTCAGTTTGGCATAGAATGAGCTAGCTGTTGGAGTGATGCGCACATCATGTCACTAAAACAGTCGTCATCAATTTTGGAAATAACCTTTCTTAAAAGACTATGAAATACTTATGTGTTGTGAACACTGAACATGTGTAGTATGTTAAATGAGCTATTTTCTGCACATATGATCTAGTTTTCACGAACCTTCTGCCAGATAACATGCAATTTTCTACCCAGGTGTTGGTTAGATTAGATATCATGTTGGAGATATTAGAGTTTAGATAAGAGTCCAAGTCGTGTGCAAGTCATATTGTAATCTTTAGCACTATAAATAAAAGGGTGTGGGGGTTCCAAGGGACACACACAATTATTCCCCGAAATTCTACATGGTATCGGAGCTAATCCTAATCCACCGTCATCCCGAAACCTAACCCTAACCCACGACTCACCTGTCGCCATAGCCGTAGCCCTCGATCCGCCCATCACTGCCATCACCACTGCAACAAGCTACCGCTGCCGCGCCTTGTGTGTGGGCCGCCGCTCGGGCCGGTGGTGGAAGAGGAGGAGCAGTAGGCTTGCGGGCCGGTGCTAGGGGAGAGGAGCCGGCCTCGGAGGGCGGCGAGGAGGAGACAAACGTGGCATAGAGGTGGCCCCAGCGCTTGAGCTTGGCCATGGCGGCTTGCATGGAGACAGCAGGATCTGGCGGATCCGGGCCGGCTTAGTCGGAGAGGCGACGCTCGAGGGCGAGAAGCAGGAGGTGGCGGCATAGCCCGCCGAGGGCGAGGAGCCGCTGGCGGACGACGTCACAGTGGAAGAAGGGAAGAGGATCCGGCGCCTCGGGCTGGTGCTCAAGGGAGAGGAGAATAGGGGGAGAGGATGGGGAGAGAGAGAGGAAGAAAGAAAGGACTGCGCTTGAGGAGAGGAAGAAAGGAGGAAGGGAGCTGCTGGCGCTCGGGTGGATAGGAAGGGGAGAGAGAGGAAGAAGCGCTTGGGTGGAGAGGAAAGGGAGAGGGGGGAAGAAAGAAGAAGAGAGGGAGGAAGGAAAGAACGGTTGGTCAAGCTGCAGGCTGTTGTTTGCTGTTTGTTGCTGATTGAGGTGTTGTCGTGATCATATGGAAGACGTGTGGTATAGTTTGGTGATTAAGATGTGTGGTCTGGTGTGGCGGGGTCTGGTGATCTGGTGTGGTAGGATCTGGTGTGGTCTGAGGATCTAGAGTGGCTGCGTGTGTTGGGGAAAGGAGAGAGAAGATGGTGTGTTTGCTGACAGTTCTAGTTGTTGTGTTGATGGTGGTGGAGGAAGCTTAGGTGGTGACAGTATCGGAGGTTATGACGGAAGACATTGAAGGCAGGGGGAGAAGACTGTTCAGCGGTGATGGTATTAGTGTCGTGCGGTGGTGTTAGCATGTGTGCTAGAAATAGTGTTGCTAGAGATGTCCGGAAGAGGATTGGAACTGGAGTCAGGCGTAATGGGCTATGGCAGAGGTAGAGGTGGTGGAGACCGAGACTGGGTGCGTGTGGGTAGAGGTGGTGGAGGCCGGGGGTGGCTGAGGGCATGAGGGTAGAGGAAGAGATTGAGGTCGGGGCAACTGGTAGATGGTAGAGATGGATTTAGTGATGTTCCTAGTAGTATTATTGGTGGTGAGCAACTTTTGATCTTTGTAATGGTATTGGTTATAGAGTTAGTGGATGGTAGGTTTTAGTAAATTCTAGTAATGTTGTTGTAATGTGTAACAAGATGGATATGATTGCTATCTCATACCCATCTTAAGGGGGAGTGAGTCTAAGTCGGATAAGAGTCCAAGTCGTGTGCGAGTCGGATTGTACTATACATAAAGGGTATGGGGGTTCTCAGGGCACACACAATTATTTCCCGAAATTCTACGTATCAAAACCAGTAAAATTGATGGCTGCAGACTGGTTCCTTCCAGAAACGCTACCAGCCAGCAAAGGAAATGAGCAGCTACTAGTTTCTGGAACAACAATTCTAGGAGCTCGCTTGTGAAAGTTTTTTGCAACAAAATTGTTCTATCTTTAAACCGGGAGCACAGGACAAAAGATGTTGGAAAAAAAATCTGGGTTATTATATTGATATCCACACCAGATGAATGAATATGACATCTTTCCTTTCTGTGTTGTTCAGAATTCTCTCCATCTGAATGTGGAACCTCCAAAGCTCATTTACTTGCATGAAATTTTATGAAATATTGAAATGTTAAGACTTAGATATGAATTGAAGTAATCAGTTGACTGGTAATTAGAATTGAAGTAATCATGAATGCAACATAGATATGAATATTCCCCCCTTTTTCTTGGTTACAGATTGCTGCAATGTTCAAGATTGGAAACAGCAAGGAACTTCCACCAATACCAGATCATCTCTCAGAGCAGGGCAAGGACTTCATTAGAAAGTGTCTGCAACGTGATCCTTCTCAACGTCCCACAGCAGTGGAGCTTTTGCAACACCCGTTCATACAAAATGGAATCTCACTTGAGAAATCAGTTATCTCTGATCCTTTGGAACATTTGGGTGTTATATCTTGTAGACCGAATTCAAAGGTACCACCTGAATACTGCAGTTGTAACTGACATATCATGAATACCTGATTGTCTTCTTTTACCATTCTCATGACCTGCTCACTTTGCTGGGCTTTCTTTGACTTTTCAGGTGGCTGGGCATACAAGAAATATCTCCTCATTGGGATTGGAGGGTCAGACAATTTACCAGAGAAGGGGAGCAAAATTTTCTTCGAAACAAAGGTATTTCATTTCCCAAGTAATGCTTATTAATTTTAGATGCACATACCATTAATGTGTCCAAACAGTGCTTCAGCAAGCAGTATAAAAAACAAAAGCATCAGCTATGCAAACTAAAGCCATCTTAGTTGGAAAAATGTTCCACACTAGTCACACAGGACAGGCAGTCATCCTATGGTTTTCTACAGCTAAGCTCATGTTTACCAGGAAATGGATTTCTGGTGAACTTAGTTGTATCTGTGCATGAACACCACTGCCATCTAATTCTTATTTACATTGCAGCGATATCCATATACGGAGCAATATATCCTGTCCAGTTTCTCCATGTGGAAGTCCTCTGCTAAAGTCAAGGTCTCCTCAACATACAAATGGCAGAATGTCACCCTCTCCTATTTCGAGCCCCAGAACTACTTCAGGCGCTTCCACGCCCCTGTCTGGTGGTAATGGTGCTATTCCTTTTAACCACTTAAAGCAACCAACCCACAGCAACGAGGGATTTGTAATCACATCAAGAGGCCCGGACGATCTCTTTTCCAACTGGCCTACAGATCCTATCCATGGGCAATTTGTTCGAGTGCATCAAGTCTCGCAGGGGCTTCAGGAAAGGTTAGTATCTGAAGCTGACATTCTGAGTCCTCAATTTGGAAAGAGACTTGGCAATGTCTTTGATTTGCGTGATAGGCTGTCACCTTCTGAACATTTCACTCGTCATGCCTTTGTGGATCATGTGAGGCTAAATCCTTCACTAGACTTGACATCTGGTTCTCCACACCTTGGACTCAAGCATGGTAACTAATTATCAAGGATAAAAAGCCAGGTGGCATTTTTTGGAGCTTGGTAAGGTAACTGGTGGTTTTTGGCTACTTCGGCCATTCAATGGCTGGAATTGTATCATAGTATGAGAAGGATCATTAATTTCTTTAGAAGCTAACGGTTGGCAATGGATGGAGTCTTTGTTGTCATCCTCACAATTCAAGTCGACAAAGGTATGCCCCTTGTCTCTCACACACAATCCACGGCTGATTATTTGCACAGTTACATAAAGTCAGGCTGTTCTACATCATTTGCAGCTTCAATGTTCTGTAGACACTTGGTAGCACTCAGATTGATAACTTGTTTTATTACCATGCTAGCTGCTGTAAGGTATAACCATCTCTCTTAAAGGTCAAGGCAATATGGCTCAAAATGTTTTATCCTGGGCCTGTATAACCATTTTAGGATTTTTATTTCATGAAGAAAAGAATGATTTCAGCTCTGATATTTTTATGAGACGGTAGTCCTACTACATTTAATTGCCAGTACTATGTGGCTTGTTCTGGATGTTATTCTTGGTGTAATTCTGAAGCTTTGCACCTGTTAGTAGCGTATAGATTCTCTCTCAGGTGCAGCAATCACATTGAGAGCTCCAAATTCACATTTGAACCTTTGCTTGTTGAACATTATACTTATTTTCAGGACACAAAATTTGTCTCGACCATAGTTTTTGCTAATTTTGCTCTATGAATAGCAGATGTCGTCCATTCCTGTCAGGCAGAACAACTCGGCCTAGCATACTACAACTGTCAACTGGCGTGCTAACAAGTGTCAAATGACAGGACTGTATATTAGGTTCCCTACAGACTGAAGGACATAAAGTAGTAGTGCGCCGCTTGTATACTCCTCTTGCCTTTATATGTAACTTTTTTTCTATTTTTTCTTGGCGACCTGATGCCGTTGTACAGAAGGAACCTCAACTAAGAGCCAAGATTTTGCACAGGAGAAACAGCCGAGCCATTCAGTACCCAATTTTTTTACAGTTACATATCTCACCCGTGGTTGAAGCTATTGCTGCTGCAAGTTGACTGCATAAGTATTTTGTAGCAGCACTCGGCCAATGAGCCAACTCATTCACTGTACCAGGTACTCTGGAAATTTATACGAAGGATCTGATCCTTAATTAAACTAGCTTGCCCCATATGTATATATTTTTTCATATGTGCCCCGTATGCTATCCATGTGAAATCGTATATAGTATAAACCTTCTCGCGTTAGTACTGAAAGTTGTGTTCTTACAAGTTGCAACCATGCATTATGCATATGTGTTTGGGCAAGATGGCGCCCTTGATACAAAGGTTAGTTACTTGCAATGTGACATCTGCTTGTTATTTTCAGGCTTTGGTGAATTCCACAAATACAAAACATTTTGGATGTGCTATTGAACTGAATTTTCCCCTGTGGGTTCTGCAGTGTGATCTGATGTCCCTGGTTCCATTGTCGCGGCTGCCTGATCCCTTTTGCCGGCATTGGAGCCGTGCGTACAGACGTACATGTTCCTCGCATTGTTCTCTGTGGAGGGTCGGGGAGTTGTGCTGTCGTGCTGCCTATCTGCTGGTTTGAGTTCTGTCCTGCCGTTCTGTGAGGTAGGGACGAAAACGGGTCGAATACAAACAGATAATGTCTTTGTCATATTTGTTTTTATATTTTCCTGAGTGCGAATATGAATACGAACATCCTAGATACGAATACAAACAAGAATACAAATACGGAGCAAATACAAATTGAAACGAATACGGTTGTGAATATCTCGCGGAACATAAAATCCCCTTCAATTGTTCGCATTGCAGTAACTGAAACAAAGAATTAGTTTATATGATCAAAATATTCATCAATTCGTATATATGTACATGTTTACATCGATTCCTTATTAACATGTTTTCAATATAAAATAACATAATATGCTCTCCCTTATATGCTTTATTTATCACTATTGCTTACTCGGTATCTATTGTCTACTCATAAACACCGTATAATCATTATAAAATAATGTTTTATTAATATTTATTTTTCATATGCATAATGATTGTGTTTTGGGACTCCAAGAAAGAAGAATGACAAAAGGAGTCATCTTTGGGCAAAATCCGGAGAAATATCGGGCGGTAAAAATACTATTTAGACATATATTTGGGACATTAAAAGGACTCAAATGAAAATATTCACAAATACAAAGTTGTAGATATCATCGAGAGCTACAATTTAACTTACTCATTTTGCCTAATTTGGATTTCGAACGAGAAAGTTATGGTTTCCGGAAGACAATGCACATGTAGCCTAAAATAGTATCTCTGGATATCCGGACCTATGTATCTTCGGATATCCGAAGTCATATTCGTATTCGACGGAAAGTGCCCTACCGAATCCGTATTTATTTTCGACAAAAATAATCCATATTTGTTTCTAATTCGACATTGTCCGATAAATTGTTTCTGATCCGACATTGTCCAATAAACATCCGAGCCGATAGTATTTGTATTCGAAAATGATTCGGATAGGTCGGAAACTATCTGAACCGTTTTCACCCCTACTGTGAGGGAGGTGTAGCTTTCATCCGAGCATGGAGGCCTTGTAATTCAGATCCAGATTTTCATTACTGTAGAGGTCTGCTGTGTGAATAGTGTTTTGTGAGGAAACGAACAATGTTCTGCAGTGACGGTAGCAAAAATGAAATGTGTACCGCAACGATTCTACTGCGGCGAAATGTTGTAGCGATTGCTCTAAACCTTCAATTTTCGATTAAACGATGAAGATCGCTTCTAATGTCATACCACTGTAGATCATCTATATTGAATACTTGAATGCAGAGGATCCCAGTACTTGTAATTCATTCTTTGGAGTCTGGACATGGCATGGCTTCGACCAAACGGCCTTGCAATGCCATCTTATCTGATAGTTCTGTTGAATTGGTGATGTAACTCAAGCCACCTTCAAAAATTCAGGCGAAGGGAAGCTAATGACACCTTGCACATAACGCTACCCAACCTCTTCAAGTTCCGGTCGGATCACCGCTGCCCGTGGGGCACTGGGGATTCATCGTACCAAGCCACCGTGCAGTGGTCGCAAACATGGACCAAATGTAAAGAAAAGGGAAGGAAATAAAGGTAAAAAAAAACGCAATCATCCCTTGCGGCTAAAAGGAGCATACAGCTAGGCAGCCAACTAGAACAAAACAATCAGCACGGCATGTGCCACGGTGTCGGTTTTGTAGTGTTGCGTTTAGGACCAGAGCACCCACACCCCTAGTTGGCAATGGGGCTGAGGGACTGAGGGGTGACTCATCATTGTCCTTTCCCATCACCACCAACCTCAATTTGCCAAGAAGTTGCTTCGTCCACAACCTGGTGTTCTGACAGATATAGTCTGCATTGTGTCATGATAGAGTAGGATTGGCACATAGCTGAACGGCTCAAAAAGAAGAATTTATACTCGTGCTCTAGGAATTTTTCAATTCTGTTGTCAATTGCAGTAAGGCAGCAGGATATTTCCTTTTGGGAGGAATTTTAGGTGTTTCTCAGTTCTGGAAAAATATGATGAAAGTCAAAAAACTTTTCAATTTGGGAGTTAAGTATAAGACGGGAAATGGTCAGGATATTTCCTTTTAGGAGGATGTTTGGATAAATGAATGTTCATTTAAGATTAAATACAATAGATTGTTTAACATTTGCCGGTCTCCTTCCATGAGTGTGGCTGCTGGTGTGAGAGGCGATAGTTGGGATATTCTCTTTAGGAGAAGTTTTGGGGCAGAAAAAAACCAACAATGTGAGGATATTAAGATGGATATTAAGGAGGTTGAGCTTGATGATAATAGGGATAAACCAGTGTGGTGTTTAGAAAAATCTGGAGTTTCTTCAGTCAAATCCTTATATAAGAATCTGTTATTTGGGGGTGTTAATAGAAGAAAGATGCTTAAGCTTTGGAAAAACAAATTTCCTTCGAAGGTCAAAATCTTTGTTTGGCTTTGTTATCAGAATAGAGTCCAAACTTTGGACCAGCTTAAGAAGAGGGGGTGGAAAGGAAATACAAATTGCCTTCTTTGTGGTTTGGAAGAGAACATTGACCATGTCTTGTTTTCTTGCAGTTTACCGAAAAATTTCTGGATTTGTATAAAAGAGATTCTTAGCTAGGAGCGTCAGCCAACTTCTTTAGATGATTTCCAACTGAATTGGCTGGAAAAGAAGGGGGCTAATAATTACAATGTTGCTTTGTTTAGTTTTGCAGCTACGGCCTGGACTCTTTGGAGAATTAGGAACAAAATGGTGTTTGAGAGGATTTATATTAAGAATCCAGTAGATGTAATCTTCAAAATTTTATCTTGTTTGCAGCACTGGCGAGTTCTTTTAAAAGGGGATGATGGTGACAAGCTGGATAGTATCATGGCGACAATTGAAGCTTGGGTGAAATTTTTTTGTAATAGAAGTTATCCCTCTTTCTGATAGTTTGTATAAAGACTGGCCGGTAGTGAGGTTGTTGCTGGTAAGATGGATTCGTAGTTTGTAGTAGTCTTGTGGGCAGCTAAACTGCTCTTTTGTTGTGCGTGCTTTGCAAACTGGACTCTCCAGTCTTGCTTTCTGTTATTGGCATTTTGTAAGAACGTTTATATGCTTTCTATTAAAAACAGGGTTTTTACCCTCTTCAAAAAAAAAAGGCAGCAGCTGGACTGAACTCTAATAGAATGAACTTAATTTGCACAATAACAGCAGCACACAATTGAGTACTGAAATAAGTCTGGGTTCAGAAGAAGACACAGTAGTACATCAAACTTGAAGAGAAATGGGAATTCCACAATAACATAGTAGGCATGGGAAAACAACCACCCCATCAGAAGTAGCTTGCTCTTTGGATTGGCGTCTCATAATAACAACAGCAGCAGCTTAAGACCTGCTCTTGAATGGAATTGCTCTGATGACCACCTGGTGGTAGATGGCAGCCAGCGCAGCACCGATGAAGGGGCCAACCCAGAAGATCCACTGCAAAACCAAAAATTGGAGGGATTGGTTAACAATTTGTCAGTTCCAATGCTCCATTATTTCCCCACTAATGATGTGGCTTTAGCATGCAGTAATGGACACTGAAGTCGCTGTCCTAGAAGGTAGTGGTTGCCTGCCACACTGAAGCAAGGCTTTTCAGCATTTCCCTTCAGATGAGGGTAGACTTTCCATAATTAAATAACCAACAAAAAGATATCCCATCATGCTTGCACCTCTAGAAATCAGCTACAGCCACTGAATTATTGCTGGTAGTTGGCTACTGTCACTTTTTTTTACTTGGAGTGAATTAATTCACAAATTCACACCAGTTAATTAGACTAGACTTCGCAATTTCACATCAGTAAGATGAAGATCTTACTGCTAGCAACTACACTACAATATATATTTTGGTGTTTGCAATCCATGTAAAGTTACTGACTACTACTACCACGTGGCTGTAAACAGTGAAAACATTTCAAGCAAAGAAGGAGGGAGAAGAGGGCCGGTTTCAGTTCACTCACATGGTCATCCCAGGCATGGTCCCTGTTGTAGATGATGGCAGCGCCAAGACTCCTTGCTGGGTTGATGCCGGTGCCAGTGATGGGGATGGTGGCCAGGTGGACCAGGAACACTGCGAACCCAATTGGCAGCGGGGCAAGGATCTGTTGATCCCACATACAGCAAGTAATCACCATGTCACTAAAGCGCAGTAAAAAATTTCACACCTTGAATCTTTACTACAGTAGTAGCTATGAACAAGGGAGTGGAGTTGTACTCACAGGAACATGGGAGTCCCTGGCGTTCCTCTTGGCGTCGGTGGCGGAGAAGACGGTGTAGACGAGGATGAAGGTGCCAACGATCTCGGCGCCGAGGCCGTCGCCCTTGGTGTAGCCGGGCGCGACGACGTTGGCGCCGCCACCCTTGCTCATGTACAGCCCCTTCTGGAACCCCTTGACCACGCCGGCGCCGCAGATGGCGCCGAGGCACTGCATCACGATGTAGAACAGCGCCCTGGTCAGCGACAGCTTCCTCGCCAGGAACAGCCCGAAGGTCACCGCCGGGTTGATGTGCCCGCCTGCAGTTGCGACGCCGCCATCCATTAGCACACAGACCAATAAACAGAGGAAGCCACAAGAAGCAGAGAGGAAAGCACAAAGTAGAGAGAGATTAGTGGGGTGGAAGTACAGTACCAGAGATGCCGGCGGTGCAGTAGACGAGGGCGAAGATCATGCCGCCGAAGGACCAGGCGATGCCCTGGATGCCAACGGTGGCGCACTTGGAGGGGGAGTTGTTGACGCCCATGACGGTGAGGATGGTGATGTAGAGGAAGAGGAAGGTGGCCATGAACTCGGCGATGCCGGCGCGGTAGAATGACCAGGACTTGAGCTCCCCGGGCTCGAACAGTGGGGCCGGCGGGGGCTCCTTGTAGTCCTTGTCCTCGCCAGCGCCCTGCGCCGACGTGCCGATGGGCTGCCGCTCCGAGAACCTGTTCGCGCCGAGGCGAACGTCCTCCTCCTTTCCTTCCATGTCGCCTCCTCCTTCCTTCTTGCAGCAGCCGAGCTGGAACGAAATGAGATGCTTTTTGTGTGCGTGTGTGAGGGTTGCAGTGGGAGTGAAGAGTCTTATAGGTGGAGGCCAGCAATGGTGGTGGGGGATTGGAGCCGTGGAGGTGGTTCTGGCAGGAGTGGGAGGGACGTCAGACGTGATGGTGTGGTGGTTGTCTTGCCAGCTTTTGGTGTTATCCGCTAGGTGTTTAGCGTTTAAACGTTTTTGAACTTCAGAAATGCTACTACGGCATGCTCAATCCATGCGTTGTAATCAGCTGCATGTACTCTCTGTAAAACATCAATATTGCTAGCACCACACCACGGTAACCTAACGCTTCTCCTAATGGAAAATATCAATACTTGCATGGCTACTCTTAATAGACAGACTAAACAAAGAAGATATGCTATGCAGCGGTATTATACTATCGAGGATGGTCAATATTGTATCCTATGTCCAGATAGAGAGAAAGAAACTCTACATCACTTATTCTTTGCAGCTCCCCCGCCCAGGCCACTTCTCTGCAGCTTCCCTGCGTTTGGGCCGACGCAAGACACCGGCGAGGCGCTTGGCGCCAAGATTCTCATGGCCATGCATGGCATGTCGTCCGGCGTCCCCGACGACCACCACCGCGCTCCCACCGTCGGGACCTCCCCGCCACGCGCGGTAGAGCCCATTCCGCCATTGCCTGCCGCCAACACGCTGTAGCGCTTATGTTGCCGCATGCGTTTGCGAGCACGGCTGCTCGTTCACGGTGTGGTTGTGTGTGTGTTCAGGCACCGCACGTGGATGTCCGAGCGTGCCATGCTCTTGTCGATGGTGCTTGTTTCGGTCTTGGTCTTCTGGCGAGGGTCGCGTGGCTGCTTTCTCTTTTGTGCAGATTCCGGTGTGTGAGTCATGAAGCGAAAGTTCGCCGCTTGTTTGGTGTTAATGTCGTTAGACGCCTCAGCGCCATTCCTCCCTAGAGGCGACATTTTCGCGCTCCCCACCCTAGTTGCTTCTCCGGTGAAAACCCCGTCCGTGTCCGGACGGCGATTTAACAACATTGATGTCGTTACCTTCTTGAAGGCGTCGCTTCGAGAAGCCCCTGCTCTCTTCGTTTTGTACCGCCGGCTCTTCTGTAGGTTTACCCCCAACGTCCTCGATTCGCGGTGGCTCTTCATTCTAGATTGGCGCTTCACGACAACATTTTGGTCCAATGCGCGCTCCTCCGAAGCGACGCATTGCCGACTTGCGTGACAGTAAGGTGCGGCGTGGGAGCAGGGCTCCGCCGACAGAGAGGAGCGGCGTGGGAGCAGGGCTCCGCCGACCGAGTTGTGAGGGAGTCAGTTTGTTTGGTTAGTTAGCGCGCGAGTTGAGTTGGGTTGGACTTGTCTGTTGTCTGGTTGTGCCTTCTGGCGTGGCGCTGCTCGCTTTGAGTTGAGATCGTTTTGTCGTCTCTTGGCCTGGCCGCCGGTTTTTCTCTCTGAAACCGTGCACTTGTTAATGTTTTCAGGCCCGGTTTCCCTTATAAACTGGGTCATTTCTCTTCTTCTTTATATATATGCTCAGCTGGAGCTCTATTCAAAAAAAAAACTTATTCTTTGGCTGCCAATTTAGTCAATCATGTTGTAATATCATTGGTATTAATTGGGATGATACGACTGATGTTCAACTTAAAGTGGAAAGAACAAGATTAATTTTCCATTCTATGTTCTATATGAAAATCTTTATTATGGCAGCATGACATATTTGTAACAAATGAATGACAAAGTGTTTAAGAATATCACGCCGAATATTTTTAGTTGGAAAAATAATTTTAAGAGTGAACTTGCTCTGTATGTGCACTGAGTCAAAGAAGACCATAGACAAACTTTTTTTGATTGGCTAGAATAATTGTTTGATGTTCTTTGCTCTTAGAGGGCTGTAACTTTTTGGTTTTCTTTTCTCCTGTACATAAAACCTTTTTTTATTATTTTTATTAATATATATACAATAGGGTCTCCCTTACTTACTGTTCCTCGTAAAAAAAACCTAACGCTTCTCCTTTTCTTTGCGGTGATCAGGGGCAGATCTACAGTGATCCACCAGGGTGCACAAGACACCGGATCAAAAAATTATTTTTCTTTAGATATAGCTATGTATATATAGTATGGACACCCCTAGTCCAAGATAAGAGGACACTCCAAGCCACAAATTTACTTGATTATTAAACATGTGTGATATGTATGAGAAGTGAAGACCTCGGTCATTTTCGTTCTAGATCCGCCGCTGGCGGTGATCACACGAACGGAACCTTGAACTTTGAATTTGCTACTTGCTAGTGTGTTAGTATATATCTCGGTAGTGTTTATAGGAAAGGCAGCAATTGTAGGCGATGTGTCGGCCAAGTGTTCGTGCGGATTGTAAACAGTGTCCAAATGGCATGGGATTCTTTTCCTAAATTCGCTGTGGCTCGTGAAGACGTGATTTGATTAGGAAATGAAAGTTTGGGGATTCGATTGACAAACCAAGGATAAGGCTATCGGAGCAAGATTGATCCAAGTATATATGAACAAGTTTAAGGTTGAGAACAGAAACAGAACACAGGTGGAATTTCTGTTATTCTTAATCTTTTGTTTTTTCACTCATTCTTACTAATCTTTTGTTGCATTTTTTTTTGGTTGCCCCTTTCTCTATTCCCAGGATACAACGAAGACAACGACAGGGAAAAGGAGAAAAAGTAGGACTTGCATCATGTACTATTGCACTTGTATGCAGCTATTATTTTAGTTCTCCTTCGATTAATGATGTCCTGTTCTTCTTGTCAGTAACAGTTCTTGGCTTCCTGTGTTTTGTTGCATTGCATCTTATATGCCCTTGAACAGTGACATAAAAAAAATACAGTTCAATTAGTTCAAGCTAGTGGTATCCTTTTGTTGGTGGTTGTGTCATTGTTTCAGCAGGTCTCAATACTGAACACAATATTCTTACGAGGGAAGGACCAATTATGACAGTGAACTGGATGGGTGATGTTACATGGACCTAATTCGCTAGGCTAGACCATTAAGTCTCTTACATAAATTGCCCCAGGCATACATACTCGTCTATCTATCAATGAGAAAGGTTAGCAAAATCCCACTATGCATATCTCAAATTTGGCTGCTTGCTCCGTGCTATCCATCAGAAAAGAGAGAGCACAAAGCTCGCATGGTAGTCAGCTGCAAGGTAGTACTTGTTACTCTGAAAAAGGAAGTTGTGCAGCTGTTTCAGGCTCCAGCAGTTCAGTTCAGGCTCCCACCTAGTAAGGCACTCGGCACTCGCTAGGGAGGAGAATGATTGATGGCAATTTTTTTCAGAATGGAACAGTTAGCCAAGTACTACGTAGTAACATCGAAAAACATGTAGAGTAATTCAAGTCTTGTAGTATACTCCTTTTCGTCGTCAGAATTTCGGATCAACGCTTGAGAAGACCGTTGCAAGAGGAGCATTTCTACCGTTCTACCCTATTCAGATCACTTGCTTTTGTTGTTTTCAGCAACAGTAGCAACGTGCAGTTGCGCAGGCCCTCCCATGATCCCGTCCTTTGCGCAGGCCCTCCCATGATCCCGTCCTTCCTCACCAACGCTCGTCCAGACTGGCCATATCTCCTCATATCTCCCACCACCGGCATCTCATCAGTACCACAATTTGTAGCACAATTCAGAATCTCTCTCTCTCTCTCTCTCTCTGAAGTTCCAATCTTATTTTCACGTAGCACGTACCGGCCAACTCTAGGGACGGCGCGGCCTACGTAAGCTAAGCTTGTGGTGGGGGTCGCTACGACGAACAGCTATATTTCTCTAAGCTCATAGTTGGATGTATTTGTAGCCTAATAATTGGTTCCAGAGGGGAAATCATAAACAAAGCTATCGTAAGGCTTAATGAGCATCACTCAACCACTCTCAGTTTGGAAACTCTGAAGCTTGTTTCGCTGGTTGGTTAGCTGCAAACAATTATTGGAGAGGACAACATGAAGCGTTCAATAATACTAGCTCATGAAAGGAATGTTTTGCATATTAGCGTATATAATCTGCTTTCCTTCCTAACTGTATTCTGTTGTATAAACGATACAGTTGACTATGATCCTATCGTGATCCTACCGGCTGTTCTATTCTGGCAATACATAAATACAAAGACAGAGCGCTCCATCGGTAGAGTGGATTGCGCATCATTCGTCTCTTTCTCTGATTCTATTTCTCTGATCCAATCCACGACACAACATCATGGTTGGCTCGGCGGTACACAATGTCTCCTCTCTTGTGCCTTCGTCCAACTCGGCGGGTCTGCTGCCACTACTGACGCCATCCTTCAACCATCTGATCAACATGAAGCTGATGCGGGAGAACTATCTCCTATGGAAGACGCAATTCATGCCTTACCTTCGCGGTCAGCATCTCCTTGGATACGTTGATGGCTCCAATTCCTGCATGGCGAAAGTCATCACCATCCAAACCGATGCGGGGCAAACCACTACCCCCAATCCGGCGTATCTCACATGGTTGTAGCATGAACAGCTAGTACTAAGTGCTCTTCTCTCATCACTTTCGCCGAAAATACTTTCGCGGGTATTGCTGCTCAATACTTCAGTGGAGGTGTGGACGGCGCTAGACCGAATGTTTGCAACACACTCGTCGGCACGGGTGGTGCAGATTCGCATTCAACTATCAGAAACAAGATTCGACAACTACAGAGTAGTTTGGCAAGGTGAAAATTTTGATCGATACCATGGCATCTATAGGGCATGCACTTCGAGATGAGGAGATTGTCTCTTATCTCCTGGCCGGACTTGGTGAAGAATATGACTCATTGGTGACGTCATTAACAACAAGTCATTAACAACAAGATCTGAGCTAGTGTCGCTAAGTGAGTTTTATGCTCACCTTCTGAGTTTTGATCTGTACTTGGAGTATCACAACGCTAGGATGCACCCAGAAGGTGCCTCAGCTAACCTGGCGGCCAAGAACAAGATGAACAGTGGCAACAAGAACTACAACAACAATGCCTATCGTGGCAACAAGAACTCATACAGAGGAGGGAAAGGAGGCTACACAAATTCTAATGGCAGTGGTAATAACTACAACAACAACAGTGGCAACAATCAGTCACGCAACAGCTACAACAACAACGGCAGCAACAATCAGTCGCGTCATTTTGGAGGAAGTCGTCCTACATGTCAGGTATGCGGTAAAATTGGTCATATGGCACTCAAATGTTATCATCGATTTGATCGTGCCTACCAGCCTAAAGAAAAACAACATGTTGCGGCTTTTGCTTCTGCCCCTCCTATGGCGTTGATACAAACTGGTATACTGACACGAGCACAACATACTATATCACTAGCAATCTTGATCGTCTGAGCATGCAGGAACGGTAAGCTGGCCATGATCAAGTCCAAACCGCTGGCGGCATAGGTTTGTCTATCCACCATATTGGCCATTCTCATATCCTCACTCCCACTAAAACTCTGAATATCAAAAATGTTCTCCATGTTCCGAGTGCCAACAAGAATCTTCTTTTAGTTCATCGCTTTGCCATGGACAATGATGTGTTTCTAGAATTTCACCATGATCATTTTTTTTGTTAAGGATCGAGCCACACAGAGTCCTCTTATGCACGACAAATGTGAGAAGGGACTGTATCCCATCACATCAACATTGAAACCTAGGAAGGCTTTCCTTGCTGTCACGCCATCTTGGGAACAATGGCATAGTCGACTCGGGCATCATCATCTCCTCTTCTTCGTCAAGTTATTCAGTCCAATCAGATTGTTGTCTCCACAAATAAAGATGCAGCTTCATATTGTGACGCCTGCCAATTAGCTATGAGTCACCAATTTCCTTTTCCTCATTCTAATAATGTATCCTCAACCCCATTAGAGCTTGTCCACTCTGATGTGTGGGGACCTGTTGTAACCACTATCAATGGTTTTCGATTCTATGTAAGTTTCATTGGTGATTACAGTAGATACACATGGGTTTTTCCTCTTAAGCATAAGTCTGATGTTGCACAAGTTTTTGTTTGTTTCCAATCTCTTGTGGAACGTCATCTGAATAGAAAGATCATCTCTGTCCAAACCGATTGGGGCTATGAATATAGAAAATTGCATCCTTTCTTCTACCAAATAGGCATACAACATGTACTGCTTTGTTTGGTTTGTTTTTTTTTAAAGCGGCTTCCTACCGTCTTCTTGAGGCTTTTCGGTTGTAGGTCAGCAATTTGGGCTTTTCGATTTGGTGTTTGGTCGTTCGCTTTTAGGTAGGTCGGTCATACTTCCGAGATGTGAAATGTCTGAAATGCCCCTGATGACAGTAATGACTTGTTTGATCCCGTTTAACGCAATTAACAACATTTAACGATATTTACAACATTTAACGACATTTAACAATATTTAACGACATTTGACGACATTTAACAATATTTAACAACATTTAACGATAAATTTCTATAGATGTTGAGGCATCCAAAGTTACTTCATAGTCATTGTAAACTACTTCTGAGCAAGTTTCACTGATCCTCTAGATATTAAATACACTTTACCAACCTCAATTAGGTCATAAAATTGATCAAGCACCGAATTGAAGCATGTTGCACGAATTTCTCCACCATGTGAATCAAGGATTAATGTATTTAACGATAATTATTGATATCAGAAGTAACTCAAGGTGTTGAAAATGGATGGTTAATTCATAGTTAGCTAGTCAGCAAATAATTGATACCACAATCAGACCAATTTACTTGCCTGGCAAAGCAACAAATAATTGAATGAAACCATAAAGTTCTTTTTAAAAAGGGAAAGTAAGCACAACTAGTCAACTATCAAATGAACTAGAAAAAAACTATGGAATTGTTGAATTGGTATAACATAGCAGCCAATTGCAATACAAAATGCTATATATATCTTCCATCTATCCTATCGTCATGCTACCAAAGCCGTTGCAATAGCATCACGGAGGTCGATCATGTCAACATCATCCATAGCACTTGTAACATTATGTGCACTGTGGTTAGTGGACATATCCCCGTCCACGTAATCTTCATTCCTCTGTGCACGAGCAAAATCATTATCAACCAAAGCACTATTTCGAATAAAATTATGCAAAGCCATTGTTGCAACGATAATTTTCTTTTGCTTGTCTTCATGATAACTTGGAATCTTCAGTAGAATACGTCACTTCATCTTCCAAATGCCGAACATACGCTCAATAACATTTCGAAGGGAAGAGTGGTGGTAATTGAACACCTCTTTCAGTCCAACTGGTCTACCACCGTTCTGGAATTCAAGTACATGATACCTTTGGTTCTTGTAGGGAGCTAGATAACCTTTGCGGTTGGGGTATCCGGAATCCACTAGATAGTACTTTCCTACAATTCAAAGCGAATATATTATTTACCCACGTATGAAGGTACATTATTGGAAAATGGTAACAAGGAAAGTACCTTCTGGAGGGTATGGAAAGCGGTCTTTATACGTTGAAAAGGTATCAAGTAATATGCATGTGTCGTGTGCAGACCCTGGCCAACCAGTGCAAACAAAAGTGAACCTCATGTCGAAATCACAAACAGCCATGACATTCTGACTAGTGTATCCGTGTCGGTTGAAATGCACAAGTTGTTTCTCACATGGTACCGTCACAGGTATATGTGTCCCATCTATAGCACTAATGCAATTATGAAAGTGAGGGGAAAACCTAGCCTCTCTAAGTCTTGGATGTACTGTTGAGAATTCTGGATTTGTGGGCTTTATGTTGTCAATACCAAGACGGTACACATATTCCAAAACCCCAGCAAACTTCCTACTAACGGTTTCTTTAGAATGACCAAACCGGTTCTTGACTTGGTGGTTCGATTGAGGAGCTCCACAAGTCCATATGAATAATGCCAATGCTTCCTTTGAGTTTACCTCTCTCGTTGATTTCAAGCCATAGTTATTAACAAGGGTGTCATGAAGCCTAAGAAAAACTGACATTCGCATTCTGAACATGTCATAACACTCTTGTGCACTACCAAGTGTATCCTCAACCCATTGGATCCCCGTGATTGTCGGTATTTTCCTTGGCCTCCTCGTACTGGAGTATCCATAGTTATCCAAAATCCAAAAGCGGCAATCACGACTAGTGGCAAGAACATATCCGGTCCTCCATCATCCACAACAGTTTCATGAGTTGATTCATCATCACTTGAACCAGACAAACTTGAAGAGCTCATCTATCACAAAAAATAACATAATTAATAACTGACAACCATACACTAAAAGAACACAAGTAGAAAGTGACAACCATACAAAAAGAACACATAGCATAAACAAATGACATATTTAATAAGAAACCAGCAAGTAACATACATAATTGACAGAACAAGTCACATAGTATGTTACATAACACATGACATAAGGGATATATAAGTTCAACTCCCAGGAATATAACACATGACATAAGGGATATATAGGTTCAACTCTCACGAATACAATTCAAACTATCTAACGCCTCTTCTTCTCCTCCCATGTCCTTGTAAGCCATGCTAGCCGCCCTTGAGGTGTCTTTAGTGTGTGAAAGACATCTCGATACTCCTTCTTGATGAGGAGTTGTGTAGCATAGAAATGCTCATCACTCCCTTCTTCGGCCCCAGCCTCAATAACCAAATCAATCATCTCAGATATCTCTTGCCTAACAGGATCAACCACTGGACCAGGTACACTGGTTGTAGAATTCTTGCTACCGTGAGACCTCTCCCAAATGTCCACCAATCGCTTCAGTTGCACGTCTTTGTATGTCTTCTTCGGCCTCTTCCCACTTGGTGAGCCATGGCCAACTCTCTTCTTGCCCTTGTCCACATGGACTGACTTCTTTGGTGCAGTGGTTCCCTCCTCACCCTAAGGGTCATCACCCTCACCCTCATCATCCTCAAGATTGACATGGGCTGCATCATCTGCTCCAGGGACAAGCGATGATTCATTTGTACAACTTGCACCATCAAAAATGATGTCAAGCCTGTCCTCATGCTGCAGGGGTGCTTTGTTGAACTTGCTACATTGTGACATGGCCTGCAATTAAAGAAATGCAAGAATCCATGAAACAATTTGAACAATTGAATTCCAATACACATGCAACAGCACTAAAGATTTCATACCTTAATCTGTTCAGCCCACCACTGATCACTTGCCTCAATGGATCCAGTCTTAGGATCGATGCCTAGCCCCGATGCATGGAGCTTCAATGTCTTCCAATTAGAATAGTCCCTTTTCAAGCTGTCCCAATGGTTCTTTAATTGCTTACGGTTGTACTCTTTATTAGTACGTTCTTTGAACTTGGTCATAAGGTTCTGATACCCTTTGTTATTCAAACATTGCACGGGTCTATTGTTTGCAAGCACCTCTTCCACGCAGATGTCAATGAACACTTCATTTGTGAATGCATCCCATGTAGCAGAGTTTGCGGCTTGTGATTTATCCATCTATAAGTGGCATGCATATAAGGAAATATGTAACTACAACATAGAACTGCCAAAGGGATGCAATACATGAATGTTACAGCAAGTCAATTCATGAATGGCCACACTGGAAGTCCCAAAACAAAGATTTCCCCATAACCTTTTTTTTTCTACCATTACCATATTGCCATAGTACTGTAGCAACCTTATTACCATATTATTTTGGTCTATGTAAAGAAGCCATAACTTTCTGTGCCTGAATGTAGTTATGTCAATTGGTTACAATGGAAGCAACAAAATATTTATAGTGCCTAATTTCTTTCAATAGCTCCTAAAATGTGTAGCATACAAAATATGAAAATGGAGCTCGAAGTCTCAACATAGCAAAAGTATACAGTTCCCTAGCAATAAAACATGCAATCTGACAAACAGCTATGAAAAAAAATCAATTTTGGATAAAAGAACATGAGATCTTTCATGTGGAAATTGGTAAGGTTGTCCATTCAATTCACCATAATCTATTCAGTATTCAGTACTTGGCAGTAATCTATTCAACAAAATGTATGCAGTAATTGTCCATTCAATTCACCATAATCTAAATTATACTATAGCTACCATCAGGTTGTTTGCATTCTTTCTTGTTTCTGTGAACCATGCTTCTCCATTTCATCTCCATATATGCGGCCATCTATTTTCCTCATGTTCATTTCAACCAATCAAATAATTGCATCTTCATGTTTTTTTTTCCTGGACGAACTAGCAATTACATCTTAGTTACATTCTTCCTCTAGTGAAATGCTTCAATAGTTCTTAGCATGTGTCACTTACATTTCCCCATCCTTCCAGTCTCTGTGTTTCACCAATCGAACAGGCGGCTCACCGGTGACAAAGACTCACCTTTTACGTTAGAGGAACGAGGCAAAGAAATTGTCAAGCTTAGACCAATGCATATCAAGTTGGGCTTGAGAAAGGCTGAGCTTAATTGGGATGTTCTTCATATGAACATCTACAATTGAATTCAATTTTTGGATGGCTATGGCACAAAACATCTCAGTTGCAAAACAAGCATCAGGCTACTACATAATGTTTACCAAGAGCATTCCATGGAGGGTGTTGCTACATCAGTCTACCAAGAGCATCAAGCATCAAGCATTACCAAGAGCATCAAGCATCAAGCATCAGGCTACCAAGCACACAAATCTTGGGCTACCAAGCACACAAATCTTGGATACCAAGCACACAAACGTCGGGACGGCCTAGAGGCGTCGGCGAGGAGAAGGTTGGGGCCGGCGCCACATGGCGAGGAGAAGGTTGGGGCCGGCGCGGGACAGAGGAGGTAGTACCTTCGGATCGAGGAAGGAGGCAAGGGCGGGCTTCTTGCTGGAGATGGCCGGAGCTGCGAGCACGCCGTGGAGGCCGGATCCGCTTTGGTGGAGGCCGGAGGAGGCGCTATCAGGAGGGAGGGCGGCGGGAGGCACACTGATCGGGAGATGCTGGCGGTCTGGAGGGCGACGGAGGGCAGGCGGGGCGCGGGGGTGGCGAGCAGCAGCAGGAGGCGAAGGCGTGGAAGCGGAGCGACGGCCGAGGAGGCGCAATGGGAGGGAGCCTCTAGGGTTACGGAGTGAGTGGGGGGCGCGACCATGAGAGGGGAGAGGAGACGCGAGCGGGGCTTGCGGCGTGTTTTGTGGAATGGCAAAAAGCGGGTAAATAACCAGCAAGTCGAGGGGCAAATACGGAAGGGGGGTGGTGGGAAGCCGTGGAAGCTGGTCGTCAGTGGCTTTTGGATTTGAGCTTCATAACGTGTACGTAGAAAGCGGCTTCTGAGAAAGCCGCTTCGAAAAGCTAACCCGTTTGTTTCGGCTTCCGGCTTTTTCGACTGAAAAGCCGAAGCCGAAGCCAAAACAAACAGGGCCAACATCGAGTCTCTTGCCCTCACACACATCAACAAAATGGTCGAGCTGAATGTAAGCATCGACATATTCTTGAAGTTGGATTAGCCTTGTTGGCACATTCTTGTGTTCCTATGAAATTCTAGGATGAGGCTTTTACTATCGCTTGCTACTTGATCAATTGTCTTCCTAGTCAAGTGATCAATAATCATACTCCTCTTGAACGACTCTTCGGCAACACACCTGATTACACCTTCCTTAGAGTATTTGGGTGTGCTTGTTAGCCAAACTTGCGCCATACAATGCACACAAGCTAGAGTTTCGATCTAAACTATGTGTTTTTCTAGGATATAGTGATCATCTTAAGAGCTATAAATGCCTTCATGAACCGACAAGTCGTGTTTATATATCCCACGATGTCACTTTTGATGAACGTTGTTTTCCTTTTGCTAAGACCTCTGAGTCAGTTTCCACTTCTGTTAACTCTTCCATGGATACTGTTCTATTGTTTGTTCTATTGTTTGTTCTACCTTCTACTACTTCTCCAATGTCTAATAATGAGGATGGTCAATTAGTGGATAGTCATGTGGATTATGATCATACTATGCCATGTGCTACTGATTTGTTTGTACCATGTCAGGATACCCGAACTGAGCAGCATCAAGGGCCTCGCACACGACTTCACAATAACATTCAGTGACCTAAAGTGCACACTGATGGCACCATCCCATATGACAGTCGCAAGCGAGCTATGACAGCAGTTCTAGAACCTTCCTCGCATAAGAAGGCTATGGAGATTACTGAATGGAGGGCAGCAATGGATGATGAGTTCTCTACATTGCAGAAGAACAAAATGTGGAGGCTTGTGGCAAACCGACCCGGCCTCAATCTCATTGACTGTAAATGGGTCTTTAAGCTCAAGAAACATGATGATGGTACTGTGGAAATGTATAAAGCTTGTCTTGTAGCAAAGGGTTTCAAGCAAAGGTATGGCATTGACTATGAGGATACATTCTCTCCTATGGTTAAACCAGCCTCTATTCGTCTTATCTTGTCTCTAGCCATCTCCTGTGGTTGGAATTTACGCAAGCCAATGTGAAAAAAATGCTTTCTTGCATGGTGACTTGGAGGAGAAGGTGTATATGCGACAACCACCTGGATATCAGAATCCAGAATTCCCTCACCGTGTGTGCAGGCTTGACAAGGCATTGTATGGTTTGAAACAAGCACCGCGCTCCTGGTACTCTAAGCTTAGCTCCAAGCTTCAAGAGGTTGGTTTCTCCTCATCCAAAGCAGACACCTCACTATTCGTCTACAACTCTGGTGGTATTGTCATGTTTGTTCTCATCTATGTTGATGATCTAATTATTATTAACTCCAGTTCACAAGCAGCTGATGCTTTGCTTAGACAGTTGAACATGGAGTTTGCTATCAAAGATATGGGTAAACTTCATTACTTCCTTGGTATTGAAGTTGAGCCTAATGGCCTCGGGGTCCAGCTCCTGCAACGAAAATACATTACTGAATTGCTACAGCGTGCCAACATGACAGACTACCGCCCAGTTTCCACTCCAATGTCCACATTTGACAAACTGTCTAAAGATAGTGGCAAACCTTTGTCTGATACTGATGCTACTCGATACAGAAGTATCGTGTGTGGTTTGTAGTGTCTGACTATCACACGACCAGATATTGCCTTTGCGGTCAACAAGGTCTGCCAATTTCTCCATATGCCAACTGACATTCATTGGACTGCAGTCAAATGAATCCTTCGATATCTAAAGTTTTCCTGTGTTGCTGGTCTAAAGATTCATCAGTCTTCGTCTCTTCTCCTAAATGCGTTCACTAACATGGACTAGGTTGGTTGTGTAGATGATCGACGTTCCACCGGTGGGTTTGCTATGTTTCTCGGTCCTAGATTGGTCTCCTGGAGCTCACGCAAGCAGGTTGCTGTATCTCGATCCAGAACAGAGGTAGAGTACAAGGCCATGGCCAATGCGACGACAGAGATTATTTGGCTGAAATCGCTCCTCCTGGAACTTAGTGTGTTCCAATCTTGGCCACCCATGCTTTGGTGTGACAATCTTGGGGCTACCTACCTGTCTGCAAATCCTGTCTTCCATGCTCATATAAAACACATTGAAATCAACTTCCATTTTGTTCGAGAACGGGTTGCACGACGCACTCTTAATGTTCGGTTTATTGCTTTTGATGATCAGCTTACTGACATTCTCACTAAGCCTCTACCACAACGTCAGTTCAGCAATCTTCGACACAATCTTAACGTGGTGATGCTTGGTTAAGATTGAGGGAGGGTATTAGCATATATAATCTACTTTCCTTCCTACTGTATTCTGTTGCATAAGCGATAAGATTGGTTATGATCCTATCGTGATGCTACTGGCTATTCTGTTGTAAACATGATTTCCAACATGTACTGTTCATCGTTTGGCAATACATAAATACAAAGACAGAGTGCTCCGTTGGTAGAGTGGATTGCGCATCGTTCTTCTCCTTCTCTGATTCTATTTCCACATTGCATATCCAAATCGAACTAGATGGGCGTTGTTCATCTCATCTGTATTGTATCTAGCATGAATTCGAGGAGTTCTTTATCCCAAATTCAACGGTTTACTCGAAAATCATATATGCCTCTCGGATGTAGCATTTAAAAAGCAGTATAAACTTTGGGTAATGCTACCACTACTACAGAAAAGGCCTTCATAGACGGTTTAAAAACGTCATCACAGACGGTTTTATGAGCCGTCTGAGTTTATGGGTCAGTAATGATATGAGATCATCACAGACGGTTTTCGAACCGTCTGTAGTACATACTATCACAGACGGTTTGTAGATAAAACCGTCTGTGATATGTGACTATCATAGACGGATTGTAGATGCAACCGTCTGTGATAGATGATATATCACACATGGTTTGTAGATAAAACCGTCTGTGATAGATAATGTATCACGCACGGTTTGTAGATGAAACCGTTTGTGATAGATGATGCATCACAGACGGTATGTCCTAAGGAACTGTTTGTGATATTCTTTTGTATTGCTAAATCTGTTTATTGGCTAGCCTCAGGAAATGCTAGCCATGCCCTCTGAAACAAGCTGTGACACAACATTAAGTTGTATACATCCAATTCGCATTCCTTTCAGAAACAAGCACATCCAATTCGCATTTATTTCAGAAGCAAGCACATCCAATTCGTATTCATTTCAGAAACAAGCACATCCAATTCACAAATCAATTAACTAAAATTAACCATTAATGTACATTTACACACATGTACCATTAAGTTCAATCTTACCCCAATCAAGTTCAATCTACATTGTGAAAATTCCTATCTGGATTTATGACCTGACTGTTCAAGAATGACGCAAAGTGTGATCGAATTTTTATGAGCTCGCTCAGTTCCAACGTAGTTTTGGCGATGCTCGCAACCTATCGCTAGGAAGATTAAATTCGTGCTTATATAAATTGGTAAGTATGAAATAATTGTTGCAAGATTGACAAACCTGAGGATCATTAGTGATCGCGGAACCGATAAGTAGTTCCATGTTGTGGCAAACATAGTATCCACAGAGGTTGCAGGCTGGCGACTGCTGGTGGCACTGCAAAAATAGAATTGGTTAGTTCGAAAGGCATTACTACGAAGTGTTATATAGGATTAATGTGTACTAGCTAGCGAGTACTGGGAAATTTAGATCGTGTCACAGTGTCATTCCTTTGGATTTCCCTCCTTTAGCAAAGAACACGGCGAACGACCTACGTGATTCCAAGAAGTTAGCCTTAGCCATTGCAAAGAAAGGTAAGACTACAATAGAGTTTATATGGAGGAAATATGTTTACCTATTGATTAAATTCCGGACAACTATGAAGTTGTGTTTGCCCCTCTGTAGGGAATCTAGGTATATTACCAAGTTCCATTTTGGTATAATTACAATTAGAATCCAGTGGAACCTATACAGGTATGTCACCATGGTCATTAAACCTAAGTTTGTGTTGCTTATAAAGTACAAATCAACAAGTATAGCCAGTAGTGCAACACTTACTCCTGGTTGTAGGGTAAAAGTATGTATTCCTTGTTGCGGCAAGCCAGCAAAAACTCTATAACGTAATCCGCGACGAATTTTGCATTCTCCTTGATGGTTTGCTCGGAGACCATGTGTGGGTCGAGGAAACCTACCGGTGAATTCCTTAATTCGGCTTTAGACATCATGTATCTATATACAAAATCAAGGAGTTATATATAACATTTATCAGTATTACACGAACATTGACCACGATTGTACACACTTACAGTGTCCAGCATCGTATGAGTGAGACGTCGAGGGAGTTGAGGTTGAAGAGACAGAACAAGTCCTCGAAGGTCACCATGAAGACACAGTCTTGAGCCTCGTGGTTAAAATGATCCTTCTTGAACTTGACGGTGACACCCGAGTGTCGTTGTTCATCCGTCTTGTTGGTCTGTTCCATGTACCATGTATGCAATATCGTGCAAGCCGATCGTAGGGTAGGTTTGTCTAACCTCTCAACCAATGGCTCGCCTAGCATGAATTTTCGGGCCAATGGCAAGAAGGGGATATCATAACAGGAGTTGACTTTCTTCGATTTGCCCTTGCTGCCTCGCTTTGTAGAGGTCGACTTCACAAGAGTCGACTGAGCACGAGATGTAGATGCATCTGATGCATTGGGCCCTTGCCGCTTCGGTGCAGTCAGCTTCCGTGGACTTAACGCCGTTGTAGGACATTCCCGTGAAGTTGACACCGGAGCAGGTAGCTCCAGGCAGATGTCCCTCTTGGACCACTAGATGAATGTTCCAACGGCTTACTCTAGAGTCATGACCTCGTCGTTTGGGGGAATATGCAGCGGGACGACCGCAAAATTGGCACAAACACCGTCCACATTTACTTTTGCGAAACCTGGCGTTAGATTTATACAGTGCACTAAAGCCCCGACACCGGATGGATACACCTGGCCCCAAGCAGCATCTAGGGCAACAGAGGCATATCTCACTTGGAACTTGCACTTCATAGCCACCTACATAACGATACAAAATTAGCTACTCCAACAGACCTATCAATGGATCGAGCATTCCAGATATAATAATTATTACCTAGATGTCATCGACAGGAAATCTGTTGTCGCCTATTGGGGTAGGGTTAGGGTTGGATGCGCAGCTACTCGGAAGTTTGGGGGGCTGGCTAGCACAGTAGGGGCAGGGGCTTGCAACTAATTTGGGACTTGCAACTGAACTTCCCTAAGCCTTTCCTCAAAGCTCTCCATCTGTCGTCGCATCGCAGCTCTGACACAATCTTCGATCTCATCTCTGAGGGATTCAATGATCTTGTCTTTGAGAGATTTACGAATCTCCTCTCGTAGCTTTGCATCACGCTCGGCTTTGGCTCTCTTCCTGCTCCGGTACGATTCGAAGTCCTCTCGGAACCAATCTTTCCATGGAACATAAAGACCAGCGCCTCTCGTGCGACCCAGGTGCTCATTGTTTCCCAGGGCCGCGGAGAGTATATCTCTCTCCTTGTCTAGCTGGAATGAGCCTTGGGAAGATTGTGCACTCAGCGTTACCTGTAATAGCCCGATATGTCATTTCACTTCCAATGAAGTTATGGAGTAATTACAAACTAAGTAGTTCGATATCTTACCAGGCACTGGGACACTTCCTCGTCTGCGGGGTTTGGAAAGGAAATTTTCCCCGTAGACAGGGTACATAACCTCCCCATTAACTAGTTTCGGGCGCGCTCATCAGTGATCTCGGTAAATGGCGGGGAGACATTCGAATAGTTTGCCTGCTGGTCCTGATTCCTCCATATCGGGATTTTACTCGCATACCAGTGCGTGCCGAGTCCGTGGGGTGCTTGTTTTTGCACCGAGGGCCGTAGCGCCGACTTTCACTCCTAAATTCATCTATCGTCTTCTTCGCCACAAACTCAGCCCAGTACTCTTCCAAGAACGGATACTTGTGGAAGGGCCTTAGATCCTTCTCCACGTAGTTCTTGACAAGCGTGTTCTTGAAGTTCTTCCACGCTTTGCACGCCTGTAGCAACGCGTGTCGTCGCATGGAGTCCTGGTGTTGTTCTGGGATCTTGAACGATCGGAAACGTCAGCAGCTGACCTTTCTGTTCTTTGGTCAACTCCTTCCACAAATCATAGGCGATGTTGACCTGTTCCCGTGCAACTATTCTGACCGTTCTCCGGAATGCGGAAGCTACTCGGTGAGGATTGATAGGGGTCCCAGACTGATCGACCTCCGTGATGGTAAATCGACCCGCGGGCCTTTTCGATATTCCTCTTCTTCTACCGCGGTTGGATATTCCAGAGGACGGTGCATCAGACACATGAGGCGGCAATGACGAAGAATGAGCGAAAGACATCTTCATAAGAAATAGAAGTTATGACACGCATGAACATATTATCATAAGATTCGATCTCGATGTGTATGGGTATAGGTACACACACCAATTAATAATAATTGGGATATGTAGGGAAGAAATTAGGACCAATACATTGACATAATTGACATAAACATGTAAATCTTCCAAGTCATTTAAAAGGAATAATATGCTCAACACAACATCATGTAAATAAATGAAATCAGTATAAAGCTAAGATTTAACATTTTGATATTGCTCTTAGATGTAGAGTAAGCATTCCAATTAGAGCTCAGGTTCAAACCCGATTATCAAAACAATTTCAGTACAAGACTATTATCATCATAGAGCATTCATCTCAAGCCCACCACACCACATTGCAATATATTCCAGTAGCAGTATCAAAACAAATACCATATGAATCACTAACTAGAACAAATACAAATTTCTAAAACAAGTACAACACCTCATACATATTATTGATAGAAAGAGTGAGGGAAAGGGGCATCGGGGTCGGCAACTCGGCATTGGTTACCTTTGGGTGTCGAGGAGAAGGACGAGCAGGGAGCAGTACCGGAGCAGCAGGGTAGCGTTGAAGGGGAGGCACGCCGGGCTCGAGGGAGGGGAGGAGGCGGCGGGCTCAGGGGAGGAGGCGCAGCGGGCTCGGGGGAGGAGGCACGCCGGGCTCGAGGAGGAGGCAGCATCGAGGACGGCATCGACGGGCTCGGGGGAGGAGTCGCGCCGGGCTCGAGGAGGAGGCGGCGTCGAGGACGGTGGTGACGGGCTCGGGGGAGGAGGTAGGAGTTGAGAAACTTAATCGTTTGAGTGGGGGCGCGGGCAAACCCCAGAGTCCGAATATAAATAGGGATGGACATCACAGACGGTTCTAAAGTAGAACTGTCTGTGATAAATAATATCACAAACGGTTCTAAAGTAGAACCATCTGTGATATGTGATGTATCACAGACGGTTCCAATCAACAACCGTCTGTGATATCATGTATCGCAGACGGTTTTTACCAAGGAACCGTCTGTGATATGTTATGTATCACAGACAGTTCCAATCAACAACCGCTCAGGATATATGATGTATCACGATGGTTCCAATCAACAACCGCTCGTGATATCATGTATAATGAGCGGTTTTACCAAGGAACCATCATGATATATAATCACTGCACGGTTTGTAGATGAAACCGCTGCTGTGATGTTATTTTGTATTGGTTAATCTAGTTTTGTTTATTGGCTAGCCTCAGGGAATGCTAGCCATGCCCTCTGAAACAAACAAAAAACACAACAAGTACATGTATATACATCCAATTCACATTCATTTCAGAAACAAGCACATCCATTTCACAGTACAAATCAATTAACTCAAATGAACTATAATTAACCATTCATCAAAACGTACGTATTGTTCAATTAATCTTTAAAAATTAGCCCTTCATGATAATCGACGCGTATGTAGCTAGTTTCGTTACATTCTTCTTCCTCGATCCTTAGGTCGTTTCCGAAAGGATGTAACTCGTCAAATTGATTGTATTCTTCCTCGTCCACTACATTCTCAACTCCGACAATCCTTCTTTTTTCGTGAAGAACTACGTGGCGCTTCATATTTGCTTGGTCGGTTACATAGAAGACTTGAACAACTTGGTTAGCGAGTACAAATGGTTTGTCTTTGTATCCAACACATTCGAGGTCCATGGTAGTGACACCGTACTTATCGACCTTCACCTGTGGGAGATGGACCTAATGGCACCGAAATAAGGGGATCTTGAAAAGCACGTAGTTGAGCTCCCATATCTCCTCTATTTGCCCATAGTAGGAGCTCCTTAGCCCAACGACACCTAAATTAAAGGGAATCTCGACCCCGAGATTCGGGCTGACTAGATAATAGGTTCGGGAACTCGAGCTTTGCTCACTCTTCCAAGAGACTTTCTCTTTGAGTGAGACAAAACTACGCAGAGATCGTGACCGACGAGAACTTACCGAAATGTCGCTTCTGCGATTGAGTGGTAATCTTTGCGGTGACTTGATTCACTCGACTTCTTGCAGAAGGAACTGGAGTCCTGGCTCGGCTTTTCCGTGGGCAGCTGTGAGCATAATGACCTAGCTGATGATAGTTGTAATAGGTGATTCCTGCGGCATGATTGATGCTTCTGGGCTGTTGGTTGTTGGTGTTGCTATTGCTAAAGCTGCGGAATCCAGGAGCAGTTGGGTGAGGTGCTATCGCAGGGGTCATGGAGGCAGCAGCAGGAGCAAAACTAGCAGGGTGTTGTGCACTCATCCTGGCTCTCTGCGGATAACTTTGATGAACACCATGCTGCATCATCTTCCTCTTACGGGATTCTTCAAGCTCACGACGAGAATCTTCTATGAGCACAGCCTTGTCCACCATATGCTGGAAATCTACATAGTCATTGCCAACAATTTGCACCTTCAAACTGGGATTAAGTCCACGCTTGAAACGCTTCTGGCGTGCATCATCCGAAGCAACGTCCTCTAGAGCATAACAGGCAAGTTGGGTGAACTTGTTGAGGTACTCAGTCACTGACAGGGTTCCTTGTTGTAACTCGCGAAACTCATTCTTCTTCATTTCTACTATACCATCTGGGACATAAGAGTGGCGAAAAGCTGTTGAAAACTAAACCCAGGTGATATCTTGTGGGTTCTCATGAGCTTCACAGTAATTCTCCCACCATTCTGCAGCGGTGCCTTTAAGATGATGCGCGGCGTATAGAACCTTATCGCGATCGTCACATCGAGCAATGGCCAGCTTCTTCGCTATGGAGCGTAGCCAGTCATATGTGTCCAAGGGTTCAGATGAGTTGGAGAAGGTAGGCGGATGTGTCCTCATGAACTCTGCAAACTTTGATTGCTGAGAAGCTGGTGGTGGGGGTGGCACGGCAGCGACCTGATTGTTCTGATTCAGCATTGTGAGAAGAGCGGCAGTTGTCTGATTTTGTTGATTCATCATCTGATTCATATTCTGCATCATCGCATTCATCAGCTGCGTCTGGGCTGCCATGAATTGACCCATACCTTGATCTGTGGGGGCTACCGGAAGGGGTGGTGGCTGTGTAAAGGGATCCACTGGCTCATCTTGACTTGCCGAAGTTATGGGTTCAACCATCTCGCACAAATCTTCTCGGCTTAATAGATAAGGAGAAGAAAGCACACTAGGCAAGAGGAAAAGCACAAAGATGAGTGAGAACAAGGGAGAAAGATGGAACAACCTAACTGGGGAGGTCGGTTAAACCCAAAGAGCAAATAGCCAGAGAGCTATAAGAGGCAACAAAACTCAATCAGGGGGTCCTAATACACAGACTAAGCGGCACCAAACTGAGGAGGGCAACTCCACTGGAGCACTTCTAACTTAACTTATCTGGGTGGTCAAATTAAAGCAAAGCTCGATCCTATTGAGATTACTGAGGTGAGAGGGGTCAATTTAAATTTGAAAACAAAGTTCCAGAAGAGATAAGATGCAAGAATCTAAGAATGAGGTGAGAAAAAATTATATTAAGATAAGAACAGAACATAATAGGATGAGAAAAGAATAACTACTCATGTTACTCTATTGGTTTGATTTATAAAGTAAGCTTTGAAACTCTTGACTAAAGCGACCATGCTAACTAAGGTTACGTCCTACAGTCGATATGGCTCTGATACCATCTTGTAACGCCCCGGGTAAGCAACCCCCGGGACCCATCAGGCATTCTCGACCGGTCCCAAGATCAAGAGTCGGTGCATGCGGTTTCGACACGATGAGATCACAGAAATACAACAAACTAAAGAAGAAGCAGACAAATTGACAATAATAACAGCAAAAGACCTTATGGTCAAGGTTGTTACAGAGGTCTGCCGTACTGGGCTACAACACAGCGGAACACAAAACACACGTGGAAACCGCCCGACATGCCCATAGGCAATCGAGTGGAGGACGTCCCCTAGCTCGCCTGGTCTTCGAAGACCTCCTCTTTGAAGAGGTCGGAGGTCCCTCGATGGTCTTCAGCTGCTGATTAACCAGAGGGCACAAAGCCATGAGCACTTTAAATGTACTCAGCAAGCCTTAGGGAAAAGTATGCAAATAGTATTCATGCAAGGCTTGACAAGGAGGTCTTTATGGTTACTTTGCAGAAAGCAATATTGAATGGAAATACAGTAAGTAGATTGCAAAGCACAAGTTGAAAGATTATTACATAAGTAATCAAGGTTCTTTTGAAATGACTCATGATCACCCTGATCACTTCCCGGACCACTCGTGACCACCCTGGTCACTGCCCAGACCACTCAGAACCAACCAAGATCAACAAGTTTTGAGAAAGTCTACCCCTTGCGTGAAATCACCAAGCATGTCCACAACCGGGGACACGGCTATTGGAATAGATTTACGCTTTGCAGAGGTCGTACAGCTTTACCCATAAGACACGACTTCTCTAGTTGGTCAGGTGGCGCGTGTGTGCGACGTGGCTGCCACGTAGGCAACCACGTGGGCTTGGGCGCTGATGTGGCGCCGACGTGGTGGGACGTGGCTGAGCCACGTCAGCGTGACGCGCGGTGGTGCTCCGGTGATGGCCTCGCCGGCGCTACGCGCCACGGCGAGGCGTGTGGGTGGTGCCAAACGCGAGAGGGAGTGACGCTGAGTATGATGCTCACCGTAGATGCGCGAGGGTGCGGCGGAAACGGCGTCGGCGGCGAGCTTGAGCGACGGCGCTGGGTCGACGGTGAAGGGTGGTTCTCGTGGAGCTCGGCGACGCGAGGTGGGCACTGGTGCGCGACGCCAAGGCGATGAAGATGGTGGCGGTGGCGAGGACCCGGAGGCGGACGGCGGCGCAAATCGGCACGGCGTCTTCTTGCGGCCGACGGCGACGATCTCAAATTCCGGCGAGCACACGGCGAGTGAGAGGCGTGAGTGGGGGCGTTGGGATCCGTGGAACGTGACGCTCCCGAGGCTCTCCTTTATAGGGGCCGGGGAGGTCCGAGGCGGCGAGGCGTCGTGGGGTTCGTCTTGGCGGGTTGCGGTGGGTTCGTCGCCGCCCGCGAGAGATGGGAGCGTGGGGTGGAAGGGTTGGGTACGCTGAGTCGCACGCGCACGACGCGAGGAGTGGGCGGTTGGATGGAGCCGCATGAGCTTCACGCCTGCGTCAATGGCGATTCTTGCGCTGTCCGCTGAGAAGAACGCGGGAGAAGATGATGGGCCGTCGGATCTTGATCCGACGGTGTGGGAATGGGGTGGCGTGGTGGCTTAGGTGCCGTCCGATTGGGATTAGGCGGTGGGAGAGAGAGAGATAGGAGGTGCGGGTGGTCATGGGTCAAGAAGGAAGCCGGGCTGGTGCACAAGCCAAATCTTTTTCGCCCAACCAAAGTGTTTAGGGTTTTTAATTGATTTGCTAATTCATTTAATCCGAAAATCCATTTAGGCTTTAGAAAATAGCAGATTAATCCCAAAAATTCGGGAAAAATCACCTAAGCTCCTAGAATTGTTGTGGACTTAAATAAAATTATTCCAAGTTAAAGTTGACCATAGATTTTGAACTTAAATTTCTTTTTGGCTTTAACAATTTAAAGTCAAGCTTTTAAAATTTCAAAAATTCACAAATTCAAATAAGTTTTAAACTTTAACCAAAATGGAAATTTTGGGTCATTACAAACCTCCCTTAAGGGAATCTCGACCCCGAGATTCGTGGATTGACCGCAAGAAGAAGGTGGGGATAGCCGCTTTAATATCTTCTTCTCGCTCCCAAGTGGCTTCACTTTCCGGGTGGTGGCTCCATGAACTTTGTATGAGCGGATGATCTTGTTCCGTGTGACACGCCTGTGACGCCCGTAATTTTGATCGGTTGCTCCACATAGGTGAGGTCCTCTTGAAGATCAATGCTTTCGTAAGGGTCCGATCTTCCCAAGACTCAAGGCATTTCTTTAGTCGTGAAACATGGAAGACATTGTGTACAATGGACAAAGATGCCGTAGCTCAAGGCGATATGCAACTTCACCTCTTCTTGCCAAAATCTTGTAAGGTCCCACAAATCTGGTGCGAAGTTTTCCTTTGGTTCGAACCTTCTTACTCCTGAGTGGAGTAACTCGAGATAGACAAAATCTCCTTCAAAGAAAGGTCAACTCTCCGACGATTATCAAGATAACTCTTCTGGCTCGGGTTTGAGCTACTTTCAGATGCTCTCTTATTACCTTAACCTTACTTTCACTTCTTTGATCAACTCGCCCAAAGAACTGATGCTCTCCTACTTCATCCCATAGAAGCGGAGTTCGCATTTCGCCATACAAAGCCTCAAACGGGACATTTGAAGATCGGCTTGGTAGCTATTGTTATACTGAAAATTCGCATAGGGCAAATTCTTGTCCCAACTTTTTCCAGAATCCAAGGCGCAGCTCAAGCATGTCTTCAAGAATCGGTTGACTCGTTGATCCGCCATCCGTCTGCGGATGATATGCAATCTCAAGTTGAGTCTGTTCCCAAAGCTTCATGCGATCGCCAAAATCTTGACGTAAATCGTGATCCTCTCGTCGGACACGATCTTCTTGGGTACTCCATGCGATGCACTATCTTGGCCATATACAATTCGCCAACTTATCGCCGTAGGTGGTCTTGATCGAAGGAAGTGAGCTACTTTAGTTAACCGATCAATTATCACCCAGATGGAATCACATCTGGACCGAGTCCTAGGAAGTCCGTGATGAAATCCATACCAACTTCTTCCCACTTCCACTCGGGATCGTAATCTGTTGTAACAAACCCGCGGTCTTTGATGTTCTGCCTTGACTCGTGACAAACATCACAACAGACTCTGAACTCAAGCATTTCCGCTTCATGTCGACCCACCAATATCTTTCCTTAAGATCCGGTACATCTTGGTAATCGCCAGGTGAATGGAATAGGGCGACTCATGGGCTTCCTTCAGATCGATCGCTTTAAATCCTCGCCGATCCGACGCAGATGCGGTTCCCGAACCACACTGTTCCTTCCTCATCTTCGTGAATCTCAAGCTTTGCCTCTTCTCATATTCTTCTTGATCTCCTTAATGTCTTCATCTACTAATTGCTTTTCTTTGATCGACGACTCAAGTGTTGGTTGAACTTCCAAAGCATTCACACATCCTTGCTCAACAATTTCTGTGTTCGGATGCTTCAATTCTTCATACAACTCGCCGATTTTCCCGAACCAAGATGGTATTGCAACACGCCTTCTCCTCGGGGCATCCAGAATTACATTTGCCTTGCCCGGATGGTAATGGATCTCAAGGTCATAATCCTTTATCAATTCTAGCCATCTTCTCTGTCGGAGATTAAGGTCGGACTGAGTGAATATGTACTTCAGACTCTTATGATCCGTGAAAACTTCGCAGCGGTTACCGATGAGGTAATGACGCCAGATCTTCAATGCATGCACAATCGCGCTAGCTCAAGGTCATGAGTTGGATAATTCCCTTCATGTGGCCTCAACTGACGAGATGCGTAAGATACAGCCTTGCCCTCTTGCATCAATACGCAACCGAGTCCTTGACGAGAGGCGTCGCAGAAAATCACAAAATCTTTATGAATATCTGGTAGGACCAATACAGGTGCTGAAACTAGTCTCGTCTTCAGCTCTTGGAAACTCTCCTCGCAAGCATCTGTCCATTCAAATTTCTTCTCCTTCTTCAGAAGTTGAGTCATTGGTCTTGCTAATTTGGAGAAACCTTCAATGAATCATGTAATAACCGCCAATCCAAGGAAACTTCTCACCTCTGTGGATGACTTAGGTTGTTTCCAATCCATTACCGCTTCAACTTTGGTCGGATCTATCGCAACTCCTCCTGCGACACAATATGTCCAAGAAATGCCACTCGACTTAGCCAAAATTCGCACTTCTTTAATTTGGCATAAAGTCGGTTCTCCCGAGTTTTCCCAAAATTAATCTGAGGTGGTTCTCATGTTCTTCTTCTTTCTTCAATAGACGAGGATGTCATCGATGAAAACAACCACAAACTTATCCAAGAATTCCATGAACACTTTGTTCATCATATTCATGAAGTGTGAGGCGTTCGTCAAACCGAAAGACATTATCAGAACTCAGATAGTCCATATCCGTGGTGAAAGCCGTCTTGGGATATCTTCGTCCGATCTTCATTGATGATAGCGGATCTCAAATCAATCTTCGAGAATACGCTTGTTCTTTCAATTGATCGAACAGATCGTCAATCCTAGGTAGCGGTACTTGTTCTTGATTGTCACTTCATTGAGTGACCTATAATCCACACACATCCTCATCTTGTTGTCTTTCTTCTTGACAAACAAAGCGATCTGGTGCCCCAAGGTGATGAACTTGGCGAATATATCCTTTGCTCGCAACTCTTCAATTTGTTTCTTCATCTCTGCCAATTCATTAGCCGGCATTCTATAGGGTCGCTTCGAGATTGGAGCGGTCCCTGGGACTAAGTCAATTAAGAACATTATGTCCCTGTCCGGTGGCATGCCGGGTAAATCATCAGGAAAGACATCCGGGAATTCTTGCACCACGGGTATATCTTCAAGCTTTAACTCCTTCAAGCTGGTCAGAATGGAACTTCCTCCGGTACAGGTATTGGGCTTGAACTCAACTGTGACTCCTTCCTCATTGGTGAGAGTAATAGACCTATTGGCACAATCTATCCGCCCTGATTCTTGGCTAGCTACCCATTCCAAGTATTACATCCGCACCTTGAGAATGCAAGACTATCAAGTCTCGCCATGAAGGAAACTCCTGATATCTCGAGGGTAAGATTTGGGCATAGAGAATCGGTTCTCATTTCGAGCCCGGGAATGGATTATCATAGGATTACTTAATGGAGAAATAGGTAACCCATTTTGCCCACAAACTTATTGGATACAAAAGAATGCTGGCTCAGGAATCAAACAGATCGATGCACGTATCATATTAACGAAAACGCACCAGGGCGACATCTGGTGCCGCTGAGCTTCCTCTGCGTGGCGTGGTTCACACGCCCTTCGTGAATCGCCCGCCGGCTTTGGGGTGCCGCCGGTGGTCGGTACTCGATCTTGGGCTTGGTGGTGCCGCCGGCCGCTCTCTTCGGGCATTTGTTGGCATAATGTCCATCTCGTTACAATGGAAGCATGTCACTCCCGCTGCCGAAGTTGGGTTCTTCTCATTAAACCGCCCTGCAGATGCATTGTTGCGAGCCGGAAGAGTTGGAGCGCCAGTGTTGCTTCTTGGAGCTCTGGGTGTAGAAGATCGAACCTACCACTCGAGGTGGCCGAGGCCGAGCAAAGCGAGGCTTGGGTTGCCCTCCAGAGTTAAACTTCTGAGCGGCCATCCTCCGCTTGCGGTTCTCCATCTGCAGATGTTTGGCCTCCTGGCGAAAAGCTTTATTCACTAACTATTGAAAGTCAGTGTAGTCATTGGAGACCAGCTGAACTGAGATCTCATCATTCAAACCATCCATGAACCTTTCCTGCCTTTCTTCATCACTAGCCACGTCTCACTGGGGCATAGCGAGCAAGTCGGTTGAACTTGTGCAGTATTCACCCACCGTCGCGGTTGCCTTGTTTGAGCGCGTGGAACTCTTTCTTCTTTAGGGTCATTATCCTCATGAATATGTGCATGGCGGAAAGCCCGCACAAATTCCTCCCAAGAGATAGTCTGCATGACGCGATGGGAGATGTTGTAGTTATCCCACCATTCGATCACGGAACCGGTGAGTGGTGAGAGGCAAACAGACTCTCTCACGATCAAGACATCGAGTGATATCCGCTTCTTCCCGATAGCACGGATCCATCATCGGCATCCATCGGTTCAGTCTTCTTTGGAGAAGGTCGGTGGGCGATGCGCATGAAATCGCCATGGTCAATCTCTGCGGTGGAGGTGGTGGTGCGATCCAGCCGTTGCTGCACATTCTCGCTTGTTGAGGGACTGAGCTAGGAGGTTAATCAGATGATTCTGGTTTTCCATCATCTGACGCCAATCTGGTCCTTCAGCTGGTGGCGGTGGTGGTTGCTGCACGGGATCCTCCTGGTAATCTGCGTCTTCGTTGCCCCGACCTCGGACACTGCCACTGCCGGTACGGGTGGTCACCATCTGCTAGAACTCCAAAGATTTAGGAGAGATAGAGCGGATAGGAAGTTCTAAAGGGGTAAATTCTAATGACCCAAGAACACAAAGAGCACACAAGACAAAGAGCGATTCTTCCAAAAAGTTCCTTTATTAAGTTATTTTATTCAAAGATTATGGCTCCCACAAATACGATAGTAGCTCATAATTCGTAACTAAAGATCGAGTTAACAGGGAAGATACTATAATGGGGTACTGGGGGTATAATCCGGCTCATCGAGCTAGCCTCACGACCTTGTAGCTAGCTAGCTCTGCGATTCTATCTTGACTTCTCTTACGCTTCTTGTAGTCTGCTCGGCGGTGAGCAAGTCATTCAAGGTGTTTCCAGGCGTAATCCAAAGCCTTAGCCGATCCACAGGTGTGTCGGGTTCGGGAATCTTCGTCTCTAGCGGAGTTGAAAGTCTTGTCGAGTTTGCCGGAATGTGCATCGGGTAGTAATGAAACCCGGTGCCTCAAGGCGATGATTGTAGGTGTAGCGAAGGTGGCGGATTGCCTCTCTTGCCGCATCCTGCATGCCCTCATCAAAGGTGTCGCGCCGGATCGAAGCGTCAAAGACGTGGAAAACGGTGTCCGGTGCAAGGTTGGAGTAGATGAGCACCTCTACTCTCCACAGCTGTTGTTCTTCCACCTGGTACTTGAATCCTTGGAAAGTTGGCCTCTTCCCAGACCAGTCTTTGATCATTTCCCAAAGTATTTCAGCCCAAAGATCCAAAGAAAGGCTCCGTGGGAAGTAGCATCCGGTCTTTCAGCCATCTAAAATTTTGAGAAGGAGAGGAGTTAGTAAACATGTTTAAAGAGAAAGGTTGAGAAATGACTCTGGATAGACTCAAAATAGTTTTAGTTTTTGAAGATAAGTCTTTAAGGCAATTCTAAGGCCACGACCTACAGTCGATATGGCTCTGATACCACTTTTGTCAGACCCGGGAACGAAAGATCCCGAACCCTCTGTGTTCATACACCAGTCTAGGATTTCCGGTGTACACAGTTACAAAAATGATAACATAACCAAATCTCGCATTTCATTAATAGTAAATCAGAGTTCGATACAATTGGGCATGAAGCCAAATAAAGAAGTGAATAACACAAATGAAATAAAAAAGATAGTAGTAGGCGAACGATCCGCCACAGTAATCGCCTGGGGTAAGCTAAGCGTCGGTGTCCTCACCGTCCCCGATAGTAGTCTTCTCTGAAATTTTGTTGCATAAAGCAAGCATGAGCACAACTACTGTGCTCGCAAGTTACACCCAATATGGAATTGTAATGCATGCATAAGGTAAACAAAGGACATTGGCGGGGTTATTTTATAAAGCGCAGCTTTAATTTAAATAATCATAATAGATTGCAAGGCCATTTTCATACATTAATTAAAATCATATTTTAAATGACAATGGAATAATGTGGATAACCTCCAAGAAAGGTGATGGATATCCTCCAATCACAATGGCTAACCGCCTAATTTTCCCACAGACTATCCATCCCGAAAACATCTGTTGAAACCATTTTAAAACCAAAACAAGTCTAACTCAAAGTGGCTTTGCTAGCATGTCCATGATCATGACGCTTATTCAATAGTTTTCTACTCTGCGAGTTTGTACAGCTTACCCACACGAGATATTATACCCTTTGTGTCGGCCAATCCACGCTTCCTAAGGCGTGTGACAGAGCAAATATCACAAGGCCGTTACAATGATCTACCTCACAATACTCATGCCCGCTAAGGTTTCGCTTCCATTGGACTAACCATCCTCCGGGAGCCCCCTCTTGCGCCATGTGGGACTACTGTCTAACCAACACCCACTCATACAACATGGCACGAATATCGATGAGGTATCCCAAATTATTAAGCCAGGTCCTTCCCATACAGGACATGTGGTGGTACGTGTTGGCATAGCAAAGGAACGCTCAAAGGCCGGTCCTTAACTGACTTGGGCGTCTTTCAAATTAAACCCTGGGCTTTAATCCTAACCAGATTAAACCCGTGCATAAACCTGCACCCACCTTTCATCCGTTACACCCAAGTCCAAACCATCTTTATTTCATTTAGTAAAACCACCTTTACAACAAATCTATGGTAAGACAATACCATAGGTTCAAGTTAAAACAAGTTTGTGAAGATTTGGCTAAATCCTTCCCAAAATCAAAATCATGGTCTAAGTATCTGCTAAGCATTTCCAAACAATTTATCTATGGGGACAAGGGATGACATTTCAATATTCAATATTGGCCATACAAGGACAGTTGGAATATCTAATCATTTAAACAGGAATTTAAAATATTTGAATAAAAGTATGCATGCACTTAATAATTTGAAAACTGAATTTAAATAACTTTAAAATAGTAGGTGCAAGATGATCAAAGTATAACTTGCCTTCGCTGAAGTCTTGAAATTCTAATTCTTTGCAAGAATCAAATTCCTAAATCGTAAGTAATCTAAACGGAAAATACGACAATCAATTGAAATTCAAATAAAGACAAGACAATAGTTCAAACTAACTCCAAATAAAATAATTATATTTTATTTGGCTAGATAATAATTTTATAAGACTTTATAAGTTTGAAACATTCAATTTAGAAATAGGAAATAAAAGATATAACTTTTACAAGTTTAAATCCTAAATTTGCAATTTAAATAGTTTCAACTTCAAAATGACAATTTAAACTAATTCCAAATAAACTAATCTTACTTTATTAAGCTAGATAATCTTGTTATAAAATTTTAGAGATTTAATTCACTAAATTTGAAGTTGGAATTCAGAGGATATGAATTTTACAAATGTTAACCTAAATTTGGATTTGAAAGAATTTCTAAATTCTAAAACAGAACTAAACTGGACTCCTAATTGAATAACTATATTTTATTTAGTTAGATAATAGTTTTCTAAGATTTTAGCAACTGAAATCATCCAATTTGGAATTATGATTCAAAAGATATGAATTTTACAAGTTTAATTCCTAAATTAGTAGTTTAAATTATTTCAAATTCAAACAGACAGTTCAAACCTACTCCAATTCAAATTTTTATATTTTATTTATCTGGGTATTAATTTTATAAAATTTTAGAAGTTGGAATCACCTGATTTGGAGTTAGGATGCAAAAGTTATGAGTTTTACAAATTAAATCCTCAATCTGTTATTTAAATCAATTTCTCGAATTATTTTTCTAAAGAAAAATCTATTAATGCGCAATGCTGACGCCAGCAGTGGAATTTCAGAATTTAATTTAATTTAAAATGATTTCTGACAGTGGGGCCTACGTGTCATAGACACGGTCCATGTGGACCAAGTCCACGGGACTTGGCGCACGGGGAGGTGGCGCGTGTGTGCGACGTGGCTGCCACGTAGGCAACCACGTGGGCTTGGGCGCTGATGTGGCGCCGACGTGGAGGGACGTGGCTGAGCCACGTCAGCGCGACGCGCGGTGGTGCTCCGGTGATAGCCTCGCCGGCGCTTCTGGCCATGGCGTAATGGGTGGTGCCAAACGCGAGAGGAGTGACGCCGAGTATGATGCTCACCGAGATGCACGAGGGTGCGGCGGAAACGGCGTCGGCGAAGCTTGAGCGACGGCGCGCGGGTCGACGGTGAAGGGGTGGTTCTCGTGGAGCTCGGCGACGCGAGGCTGGCACCGGTGCGTGACGCCAAGGCGATGAAGATGGTGGCGGTGGCGAGGACCCGGAGGCGGATTGGCGGCGCAATCGACGACGGCGTCTTTGCGGTGGCCGACGGCGGCGATCTCAAATTCCCGGCGAGCACACGGCGAGCGAGAGGCGTGAGTGGGGCGTTGGGATCCGTGGAACGTGACGCCCCGAGGCTCTCCTTTATAGGGGCCGGAGGTCCGAGGCGGCGGCGTGGGGTTCGTCTTGGCGGTTGCGGTGGGTTCGTCGCGCGCGCCGCGGAGATGGGGAGAGCGTGGGGTGGAAGGGTTGGGTACGCCGAGTCGCACGCGCACGACGCGAGGAGCGGGCGGTTGGATGGAGCCGTTATGAGCTTCACGCCCGCACAAATGGCGATTCTTGTATTGTCCGTGCTGGAGAAGAACGCGGGAGAAGATGAGGGGCCGCTCGGATCTTGATCCGACGGTGTGAAATGGGTGGCGTGGTGGCTTAGGTGCCGTCCGATTGGGATTAGGCGGTGGGAGAGAGAGAGATAGGAGGTGCGGGTGGTCATGGCCAAGAAGGAAGCCGGGCCGGCCTGATCTTGATTTCGCCCAACCAGTGTTTAGGGTTTTTAATTGATTTGCTAATTCATTTAATCCAGAAAATCCATTTAGGCTTTAGAAAATAGCAGATTAATCCCAAAAATTCCAGGAAAAATCACCTAAGCTCCTAGAATTGTTGTGGACTTAAATAAAATTATTCCAAGTTAAAGTTGACCATAGATTTTGAACTTAAATTTCTTTTTGGCTTTAACAATTTAAAGTCAAGCTTTTAAAATTTCAGAAAATTCACAAATTCAAATAAGTTTTAAACTTTAACCAAAATGGAAATTTTGAGTCATTACAATCGGCACTGTCGATGCCCCCCGCCACTACCTTTGGTAAGCAGTCTAGAGCACGTGACAAGGCCTTTACAAAGCTCTGTTTTTTACTCAGTTCTGCCCGCTAAGGTTTCGTCATTCCTAACCCCCTATTGCGCCAATTTAACAACCACAATAGAACCAAATCAAAACATCGCTAATTAGTTGGCCAGGTCCACCCCATCCTGGATATGTGGTTGCACGGTATGGCCCGGATCAATGGCTTACAAGGTTAAGTACTTAGTTGTTGCTCAGGCGAGGCTTTCCGCATTCCCATGTGCCTCGCACACCTCAGTGCCTCCCACACCTCAGTGCCTCCCGCGCCTCACGCATTCCGCCTTTGCCACCGACCTCTCGCCCGAGCAAAAATCATTTTTGGGTTCAACCCGGCCAAATGACCACCCTGGTCATAGCACAATAAATTTTATTAACAACGGCATCACACTACAAATGACACAACTGCGATCTCGCACCAAAATTGCACATCAATGGTATCGTACCACAATTCCATATGTCATTTAGTCAAGTTTATCATCATTGAATCATGTGATCGAGAGACGTCACAACTAAGAGCAGGGCTAAGCAATATACGCATCCATGTTGGTATCTCAAAGATGTCCAACTAAGATTACCCAACCTATGATGTCCAAAGGGTACATGTCAACATGTCGAGTACAATTATTCAAGGAGTCATACTGTCGAGTAGGTATGTAGCTATTTTCCCAAAGCCATTTTTTTTACAAATAGCCATGCATGTTGGTATAAAACAAAGTAATTTTGCAAACTGGGTTCGATATGATCAAAGGTCTATGACTTGCCTTCATTGAAGAGCTGAGATGCTTCGGTAGAGGTCACCGGGTCCAAGAACTCTTCAGAGATGCCGGAATCTACACGTGCGAAAAGAACTAAATAAATACAACGAATCCAAACAAAAGCCAAAACTACCAAACTAGAACCAAAAGAAAATGCACTGAAATAGATGAAATAGGAACGAGCTCTCGGGAGGAGGTCCAACTGAGGTCGAGGGAGGTCCTGAGGAGGATGAGACGGCGCAGGCTCCAGCGGACGGTGGCGAAACTTCAAGCAAGGTAAAGCTGGGCGAGAGCAAGAGAGTTGAGTGAGGCTAAAGGAGATGAAAGAGAGTTGCTCAGGCTTTTATAGCCTGGGAGAGTCACTGAGAGACTCAGAGGCTCACGCGAGTTCAAGGGTAGGTGAAGGAGGAGATGGGAGCAGGTCTGGGAGGAGACAAGAGGGGGAAACGAGTATTGTAGAAAAGACATCATTTAATGCGACACAATAGCATTTAATACTCAAGGACTTTTGCGTCAGCAGTGACGCAACGAGAGGAAAAAGAAGGTGAACAGAGCTGATAAGTGGGGCCAGTCAAAAGGGAGGTCGCGGCCCAAGAGGAGGACATGGCCAACAAGGAGGTCGTGACCCAAGGGGTGGTCGCGGTCAAAGAGGGAGGTCGCAGTCAAAGGGGGAAGTCGCGGCCACAGAGGGAGGTCGCGGCCATAGAGGGAGGTCACGGTTAAAGGGGGAGGTCGCGGTCAAAGGGGGAGGTCGCAGCCAAAGGGGGAGGTCGCGGTCAAAGAGGGAGGTCACGGCCACAGAGGGAGGTCGCGGTCAAAGGGGGAGGTCGCAGCCACAGAGGGAGGTCGCAGTCAAAGGGGGAGGTAGCAGCCACAGAGGGAGGTCGCGGTCAAAGGGGGAGATCCAAACGAAAGGGAAGGTCTAGACCGAAGAGGAGGTCCAAACGAAAGGGGGATCTGGACCTAAGGGGAGGTCCAAATGAAAGGGAAGGTCTGGACCTAAGGGGAGGTCCAAACAAAAGGGAGGTCTGGACCTAAGGGAATGTCCAAATGAAATGGAAGGTCTGGACCTAAGGAGACGTCCAAACGAAAGGGAAGGTCTAAACCACAAGGGAGGTCTAAACCGAGAGGCAGGTCTAAACCCAAAGGGAGGAGGGCAGGGCCAAGGAGAAAATGGAATGAACAGAGAAAAGAGATTTCAACACCAAAGAACTCCAACAAACTCAAAACAAACCAAACTCTTGGATTAGTTGAAGTTTGTTTTAGTCATTTAAACACTTTTAAATTTGAAAATCTCAAGTTAAGCTTTAGAACTTCAACAAAACCAAATGGTTCTTTTTATTTTAAATTTTTTCAAAAAGGCTCAGAAAATGGGGATGTTACACCATGTCAGCATATCACTTGACGAGCTCCTAGCGAGCCGCTCCTTCAACCATTGGTTGAACCGACTGTTGTGTTGTCTCATGATCCAAACATCTGGCTGCTCCGGATTCTGTTGCAAAAGCACGTCCTTGTGCTGGTCAATATACGGGGACACTTCAGTCATGTGTTGCAAAACTATGAAATGAGCTTGAGCATACGCATCCATATCTAGAGCGATTGCTTTCCTTCCGATGGTCCCGATACCCTCGAGCCTCCCCTCATGGCGAGATCGAGGCACACCTATCGGTTCGACCTGAGCCATGTAATCGACGCAAAACTCAATGATCTCTTCGGTTGCATAACCTTTGACGATGCTGCCGTCCGGCTGAGATCGATTCCGTACATAGGACTTGAGAATTCCCATGAACCTCTCAAGCGGGTACATGCTATGTAGGAACACGGGCCCACACATCTTTATCTCCCTCACAATGAGAACAATGAGATGGACTATGATATCGAAAAACGACAGAGAAAAATACATCTCAAAATCACATAGAGTCGTCACCACCTCGTCCTATAGAGCATCTAGTCTTTCGGGATCGATGACCTTCTGAGCAATTGTGTTAAAGAAATAACACAGCCTCATGATTCTCTCGGACCTTGATCGACAAAATACTTCTAACTGCAATAGGGAGCATTTGTGTCATTAGCACATGACAACCATGAGACTTCATACCAATTAACTTCAAATCTTTGGTTGGCAGAGTAACTAGACGGAACTTTCACACTATGCAAGCACTGGCACAGTTCAGTTCTCTCAGCCTTGGACAGAGTGTAACAAGCAGGGGGACGTACGTTCGTCCTTTATCGGTCTTTGTTGGTGCTAACTCAAGTCTGATGTCCATATCAACCAAGTCAAACCGTGTGTTGACACCATCCTTTGTTTTGTCACGAATGTTCAGTAAGAGACCAATCAAGCTATCATGTACATTCTTCTCTACGTGCATGATGTCGATGCAGTGGCGAACTTCTAGGTGCTCCCAATAAGGTAAGTCCCAAAATATTGATCTCTTCTTCTAGATGTTTTTCTCATGGGTCCTCGATTTAAGTCCCTTTCCGAGCACAACATCTAAATCCTTAACCATATCATAGACCTCTTTTCCACTTAAATGCCTTAGAGCTGAACTGTCCTCCTTCTCTCCGTCGAATTGTTTCTTCATCCTGCGGTATGGGTGAGCCCTCCGAAGGAACCTACGGTGACACATGTACATGGTTTGCGCGAGTGATTCAGCCACACACTCTCAGTATCATCTAAGTAGTGAGTACAGGCTTTGGCCCCTTTTGTACTCTGGTCTGACAGGTTAGCAAGGGCAGGATAATCATTTATGGTGTAGAACAACAAGGAATGTAAAGTGAAGTTCTCTCGTTTGTACGCATCCCATACTTTTACCCCTTCAATCCACAGTATTTTTAGATCTTCCATCAATGGTGCTAGGTACACATCAATATCATTCCCAGGTTGCTTCGGCCCTTGGATAAGTATCGATAGCAAAATATACTTCCGCTTCATACACAACCAAGGAGGAAGGTTGTAGATATAGAGCATCACAGGCCAAGTGCTATGTTGGCTGCTCATGTTACTTAAAGGATTCATTCCATCTGTACTCAATCCAAACCTTATATTCCTTGGTTCCGCACCGAAGTTTGCAAACCTCCTATTGATGTTTCTCCACTGGGCGGAATCAGTAGGGTGTCTTAGTTTTCCGTCATTCTTACGCTCCTCTAAGTGCCAATGCAGCAGTTTTGCATTCTTTGGGTTCACAAAAAATCGCTTCAAACGGAAAATTACAGGAAGATACCACGCCACCTTAGTAGGAGGTCCTTTCTTTACCTCGATTCTCTCGTCGTCATCTAATTGATTCTTACGCTTGTATCGGGATGCGTTGCACACCGGACATACATGCATATTTGTATACTCGTCACGGTAGATGATACAGTCGTTCGGACATGCATGTATTCTTTCTACTTCCATTCCCAATGGACAAAGAACCTTCTTGGCTTTGTAGGTGGTTTTGGCAACTCGTTTCCCTCCGGAAGCATGTCCACTAAGAGACCTAACAGCCTCGTGAAACTCTTGTCGAACCAACCGTTGCTTGCCTTCAATTTCAGGAGTTCAAGCACAAATGACAACCTTGTGTATTCCGGTTTGCAGCCCGGGAACAAAGGTTTCTCCGAGTCCTCTATCAAGCCCCGGAATTTAACATACTCTCTCTCATCACGCTTCCTACGCACCGCAAGCATCCGATCTAGATTGTCATCGTGCGTACCTATCCGAATCGAAACCACAATCGACATCATCCTACGGCATATCGTTGACTTCCTGTATAATATGCTCTTCACCGTGACTGGTCCAACGTGTATAGCCCTTTTTGAAACCCCTTCGAATCAAGTGTGCTTCGATCTGCGCTTGGTTCTTAAACATCTTCAGATTCTCGCAGATCAATGCATGGACGACATATATTTCGCCCCTTATTCAACATATCCTCCTCGGCTCTTGTAAAAGCGAACCGCCATTAATATACTCTTCACTCACACAGTTCTCAACAGACATCCACTTGATCCATCACACGGTTCGTATTGAAAACCCTAGAAATAAATAAAATGGTGACTTCGAAAGCGTATTTTCTGAGGCTTAATTATGCTTTCCAACAGAGAAAGCGTATTTTTCTCTGAACTAAAGGTGGCTTTTTTCATTTTTACATTTTTCGGATTTTATTAACTTATATGTGGGCCCTACTTGTCAGTGACTCATTTTTTATTTCATGATTTTATTTATAAAATCTATGGCGGCCCCACATGTCATAGACTCGTTAGTTTATTAACTAAATGATTAAAAACAGTAGGATTTGAAGCTCAAATTGGGATTAGGGTGACATCGCATTGCTAATAGTCGTGACTCGGGGCCCTAAGGTCGCCTGAGGCGAATCGACGGTGATGTCCCATGGCGACACTATGGGCTTCACTAGCGATTTCAACGTAAACGCCTGAAACTACTCAAATTAAAGGATGCTTATGCTCCAGTAGCGCACCTCGATCACAAGGAAGGTGTCAATGAAGTCGGGGAAGGTCCAAGGCGGCTGGTCGTCGGTGAATAGAGGTGACGGCGGCAAGATCCTTGGCGACAATAGATGAAATGGACCACACGAGCGGGCTCAGTGAGGTGAGGCGATACTCAAACCAGGTACGGAGTGGCAATGGACTCACCGGGCTTGGAGATCTCCCGTGGTTACCGTAGTGCCAGAGATGGAGATCAAAAAGATTCTGTTGGGGAGCTATGTACACTGCACCGTCTGTGATGAGTTAATTATCACGGACAGTTTTCAACAAAAAAAACCGTTTGTGATATGTAGTAATATCATAGACGGTTCATGTTTAAAACCGTCTGTGAAGTATCACAGACGGTTCTCACAAAAAACCGCCTGCGTGATATTGGGTAATATCACGACGGTTTTAATCGTAACCGCCTCGTGAAGTATCACTGACGGTTTTCAACATGAACCGCTCGTGATATGACCTCTTCACATACGGTTTTAGTGCGGAAAATAACACGTATAGTCGGTAAACAAAAACCGCTCAGGATTAGATTTATCTGAGCGGTTTCGATGAACCGTCTGTGATCAGGCGTCCAGTATTACCATTTTTGTAGTAGTGTACTGGGCGTACGTCCGATGCCATCAAAAGCATCGAACGCTTCTCCCATTAGTTAGCCACTCGGCCAACCCCTCTACTACTCCACTACATCCCTGTACTCTGATCCACATGTATACATTACTCTCCTAACACATGCGCTACTCTGCATTCTTTTCCCAGCTCACTGCTTTCTACATCGCCCAAGTTACCATCGCCCAATCCACCATCAACGACGATAGATCCCGATGCCATCCACCACTAAGCTACTCCCTGATCTTCCCTAATGCCATTCCTCACATTTTATTCCTCTCGATTCAGCCCTACTTGTGTTCCAAAGGTTCCGGTCCTAGCTTGGGCTTCGCCGAAATTTCTTGCCGTCGGCGAGTTCCCTTGCACATCCTCCTCCTCTCCGGCCTCCCTACTCACAGATACAGCCTCCCCAATAGCCTCCCCCAACTCTCTCCCTATTATAGGGTTTCGGAGCTTGCTGCATCCTCGTCGTGCTACCCCTGGAGCCAGAGGAGGGGGACTGGATTTGATGAATGCGCCTACGTGGGGAGTGACGGGAGGTGCACAGTGATGGATTTGTTGCAATGTTGCAGACGTTGGGTAAGTTTGTTGCAGGAGTTTGTTCATTTGTTGCAACAGTGGGCTCAAAATGTTACATGATTATTTTTTATTTGTTGCAGTGTTGTTGTATCAAATGTTGCGGCAATACTTTTTTTGTTGCAATGGTGTGTTTGATTTGTCGCGCCCTTCTGTTAGATTTTCCATTGTGTTTGATTTGTTGCACAAGAAACCTTTAAATGTTCCATGGTCATCCACGAGATGTTGCAATAGGTGTTTCTAGAAGTTGCAACAATTTTTGAAATGTTGGGTCTGAGCATCCTCTTCTTTCCCCCCACCTAGTATTTTTGTTACGACCATTGAAAAAAAATGTTGCACCCGTTCTTCCCTTGTGTTGCATCGAATTTTCCAGTGTGTTGGTCATACACGATGTTGCAATAGGTGTTTCCAGATGTTGCAACAATTTTTGAAATGTTGGGCTTGAGATGTTGTGTTCCCCCCCCCCCACCTAGTTTGAAACCCAGTTGTTGTTTTTTTTTGTTGCGGCCGTTGAAAAAAAATTACACTCCTTCTTCCCTTGTGTTGTATCGGAGCGTACGATGAAAAGTCTCTCATCGTACCTCCGAGTCCTAGTTGCGCCCATAAACTCTGGGTTTCATCTATCGATTTAGAGGCAACTTACCATACAACGCTATCCTTATAGTAGCCGTCTGTGATATAAAAAAACCAAAAAACATGTGATATAAAAAACCAAAAAACATGTGATATCGTAATGTAAAAAAACATGTATATAATTTATGAACAAAAAAAAAGGTCAAAATTTGGTACGTGATGACTGATGTGGCTGCATACAAGTAGCATATAGCAGCAGTCTGATATCATGTGTCGTCCTTATCCGGATGCTACGAACCGTGAAGTATGTGAGGATGTTGTAAATAGTGAATAGAAAAATAGAAACAACAGGTATGAATTTTACGTTAAAAAACATTTCGAAAAAATCACGATCGTACGAAGGTAATATCACTATGGACATGTTTGGGAGGCTCGGGATTGGCAGGGATCCCGATCGAATCCCGGTCCACCACGGGGGAGAAATCCACGCGAGAATCCCGACCCGAATGTGCGTTTGAGTGAGGGAGGGGGACAAAAAATCTCGACCAAATCCCTAGGGATCCACGGGGAGAAAAAAACTCCTCCACAGGTCGGGATTTCTCACCCGTTCGCACGTCGCCCGCTGCTCCGCTCATTCTTCGTTGCTCCTGATAGTGACTCGCCGGTTTCCTCATCATTGCTCCGACGCCGCTGCCTTCAGAGCTCCCCTAAAGAGGTCGCTGCTGTCGCGCCGCCTAAGGGGGTGGTGTGGACGGCAATGGACAAGGCGAGCAGCAGCCGCCGATGGCCGGGGACGAACGAAGGAGGTGTCGTAGCCTGTGCATACCACTGCCTATGTTGCGCCGGAGCATGAGAAGACGCATGGTGGCGGTGGATCTAGCAGCAGGGACGACAAGATCGGGGCATGGCAGTGGATCTGGTAGTGAGGACGACGAGATTCGGGACACGGCGGGGGATCCAACCATCTTCTTTGCCTCCGGCCGCCAGATCTCCCTCTCCTAGCTCCAGCAACCACACATTCTCTCTCCAGCTCTGGACCGCGCCCCTCTCACCTCCTCTCCCTAACACCGACGACCGCGCTCCCTTTCACCTCCTCTATGTGGCATCCAAGCTTCTTTTTTTCAAGCATCATCCCCAACTTCTTCCAAATGGTCACCGGGAGACATTCTTCCAGAGGATATGCTCCCACCGGGATCCTATGTGCCACAAAAAAATTACCTTGAGATTTCCTTCTCATGGAATATTCTTTCTAGTATCCAAACAAGGTCTATATGAGGAGATGTTTATAATTAAGTTCTTACTTTTTCCTATGAACTACATAAATATATTTATTATGATGTATGAAGAACTTCGTACAAGAATATAACTATGAATTAGAATATAAAACAAAGTTCGTGCCATACTTAGACTCAACACACCGTTGCCTCCCCAGCCCGCTGCTGTCTACCTGTACCTTTCTGTCACACACGAGAGACCTGAGCGGCTGAGCCCCACTCCCAACCACAGCTCAGCTCGGCGCCTCAGCCTGGTCAGGACGGCGAGAGCTTCGGAGTTTAGAAATCGCTGCATGATATTTACAGGTGTCGGCAATTCAATCCCCCCCCCCCCCTAGTTCCATTCAAAAAAAATACTAGTGTACAGCATTTTATCTGCTACTGTATTGTACTGTACTAGTCTCTGTCTTGTTCGGTGAACTTCATGCCTCAAGTGTAACGTAGCTTCCGTGCAAAGGTGTGCCATGTAGCATTCGCCGAACATGGCCTTAGTAACTAGTGTAGGAAAGCTAGCTGCGACGGAAAGAGAACATGAAAGGGTAAATCTCACTGTTGGTTAAGCTAGTTTGTCTCTTTCTGTGAGAGCTAGGCGTGCACACTGCACAAGCTTTTAATCATGGCGTTCGGTGCGTATCCACGGATCAGAGGGCGTATCCGTTTTTCCGAACTGCGCAGCGCGGATGGCGACCGGCACGCACTGCCGAGCTCCGCCTGGCTTATTTTAAGAACGCGGCGGCCACTGACCACTCAAGTTGACACGGCGCATTGGGAAAAAAAGGGCCCTCTTCACGACCAACCGATCGATTCCTCCACGTTTTGTTGCCTGCCTGTCGAACCTTCCCTTCGCCGCGACAATTATCATATGCCAGACGCGAGGTACAGATAAGTACGTATGTACAGTTTATTTGCAGGTTTGCGATGTGGGCAGTGACGAACAGTAATCCATGCGGAACACACAGGTGTGAAGCTGAGGATTAGCCGAGTGTTGTCCCTGTCGTTTTAGTTAGTCCCTTCTCTCCCTGTCGTACGCAACAAAGAAAACGAATGGTACTGCTAACAACTCGTTCGTCGCCCTGAGATTTAGTTCATCGAAAGGCAGATCATACGGCACTTCGATCCTCTTGTCGAGTGCACGCGATGTAAGTTCGGATCTCAGAATGCTTGTAAGTTGTAACAGGTAAGCAATCGGTATTAAGCGACGGGCGTCTTTGGGCTCACAGTGTGTTAGAGCCATAGGAACTCAGCGCAGGAAGTGATATGGATGCCTGCGAGGGCGAATCTAACGGTAACTTAAGGGCCTCCAAAACTCCGCACGGGCTGGTCGGCTCAGGAGGGCCCAGAAGCGAAGAGAAATACGCGTGTTTGCTCGCTGGCTGGAGTTCTCCGAGCCGAAATTGCTTGCTGGACCTGCTTCCCGCCGCCCAGGTAGAAATTCGACCGAAGCCCAACGCAGCATGCATCCCGTTGACCAATTTAGAGAAAAAAAGAAATCAATAGTGTGGACGAAAAGGAAAAAGACACAGAGGACGTTCGAATTGGCTTGACATGCCACGCGTCTATGCGAGTAGGTGTGCAAACATTACGGGTAATTCCCGACCGATTCGATACCGAATCCTATCGATACAGAATTCGTAGTATTCGACCGGATTCGATATCAGTAACCGATAGTTAGTATTAGATTCGGTAGCGAAATCGGAAGAGCTAATATCCGATCTAGTAGCATCGGAAAGCGGATAGCTGGATATTATTTGGATGGATAAATGGAATCATACCTACGCCTCCTCGCCGGAGCCGCGACCTCGCCTGTCGCCGACAAATACCCTGTCGCCACCTCTGCCCGTCGCCGGTGACCCGCCGCTGGGAGCCACCGCCTTCGCCCACCATCGCTACCCATCGCCGCGGCTCACTGCCAGGAGCTGCAACCTCTGCGGTTTGTGGGCTCCATGTGATGGTGTGAATAGGAAGCGACGAAGACGACGAGTCGCCGACGATAACTACCGACTCGGTGAGAAGGTGCCGACGGCGGAGAGGGAAGCGACCACGGTGACCATGCACGACGGATCCGACCAGATCCGACGGAATCCTGTCATCACTGTGCTGGATCAACACGCGAGGAGTGCGACGAGGGGGAGGGCGGCGAGGGATGGAGAGGTGGCAGAGTGTGAGGGTGGTGAGGAGGTGTGGGATGTCGTTGACATGGTCAGCGAGGAAGTATGAGGTGGTGACGCTCGGTGGTGGGGGAGACGCAGGAGGAGGGTAGCGAATAGGGAGGGCGGTGGAGGGGGAGGATGATGAGGGAGGTAGAGGCGGCGACGCTGGGTGTTGCGGCTCGATGGTTGGGGAGGGGCGACAACGAGGAACAGTGAAGGCGGTGGCGAGCTGGTTGGGGAGGAGGAAGGCTGAGGGAGAGGTGAGAGAAGGTGTTTAATAATATCTGGTGAAGCTGATGTGTGGGTTCAATGATAGAAAAATTATAAAATGCGGTTGTGTTTATTATGTGGGCCAGTGCTAAGAGACGAACCGGTGGAGTAGCTGTCTCTAATATTGTTGGTTGATGACATGGACATGTTTAGAGACAATATAAGAGACAATCAGTTGTATATGTGCTAAGGGGTTGCTAGTTGCTACCCAGTCTCGTCCTGACAGAAGGAAGCCTGCGTTGCAATGAGCGTCTGCCTGATAATTATGTGCATATTTATGTTGAATAGTTGAAGTGATGATGGCAATGGTTTAACATATATTTCGTTCGGTATGCGCGTACTATCCGCCTATATTATTCCGTTTTCGACTTGAATCCATCCTGAAAGTACCGTATTCGTATTCATATTCAAATATCATATCCGATTCCAAATATGAGGAAAGAGTATAGATTAGGATACAATAGAGTAATATCGACCGAATCCGATCCGTTTGCACCCTACACGCGAGCATCGGACTCAGATAAATCATTTTTTAATAATATTTTTTAAAAGATAATTACAAAAATAAATAGTCGCCTCAAAAAATTACAAAAATATGTTCCTGTCGCCAGTTCAACTGGCGATAGGGACCCTCTTCCCCTCCTATCATCGGTCCAACCACCTATCGCCAGTTCAACTGGCGACAGGAACTGAACAGTATTCATGTCGCCAGTTGAACTGGTGATATCTTCTTGTTGCCAGTTCAACTGGAGATAGTATGCCATCTATAAAAACTCAAAAAAAATCCCTCCAAACCTCATTTTAATTCCAGAAAAAAACAGAAGGAAGGAGGAGAGGAAGAGAAGAAAGGTAGTGAAGCTCTGGCGGTTCAGTAGCGAGAGAGAGATTGACAGAGCAAAGAGATCCATGGGCCACCATCTTGCAGGTACATTTTTTTGCAACCTTGTACATTATGTCAAATTGTGTAGAATAGCGACATAGAATCAAGTAGAATAGCGACCAGAATCAAGTAGAATAGTGACATACAATTAAGTAGAATAGCCAGTAGAATTAAGTACATAGAATTAAGTAGAATAGCGACAAAGAATTAAGTAGAATAGCGACTAGAATCAAGTAGAATAGCGACATATAATTAAGTAGATTAGATAATTGTAGTCAAACTATGTACTACATTATTTGAGATGTGTATAGTTTAGTTCGTCGTACACATGTTATGAATGTTACAGCAGTCGAACGATTTTTGATAAATCAACAGAAATAGGAAGACGACTATTAGAAATAAGTAAAAAATAATGTCAGGTTTATTTAGCTTCCCACTTGTGCGTGGTAATTATGTTTGTAAAATTAATTTTAAAGTATGAAACTAGTTAGTAAAATAGGAAGAACTTTATTTATTGTTTATATTTGCACTAGGAAAATATTTAAAAATATCCTCTAAATTGGAAGACCCTATTACAAATCTGTTTAAATTGCTGAGTAGCCTAAATTTGGTTTATATTTTTTGTGTGGTAATTATTCTGTTAACGTTGAAAATTATTTTTAAAGTAGGAATTTTGGTTTTTGTACATGTTTTGTAGTCTTTACAATGCACGCACTTAATTTGTAGGTATGGCGGACGCAGGCCACTACGAGTTGCTTAACCTGGTGATTGATGCGCATCACCGTAGCCGCCTAAGTACCATGCTCCCCCTGGAGGGTGAGGCGCCGATTGAGCTTGATGCACTGCGGCTGCGCACGCCCATCAGGGCATGGAGGCTGCACCCAGACTGGGTTCTGAGGTACGTATAGTTCTGACCTTCATGCACTCAATCGCGGTCTGACTACTTTGCGTGTAGTCACGTTTGTTCTTAATCGTTTCGACGCAGGTTGAGAGCGGCAGACCTCCTTCCACTAGCGAGGGTGGTCGAGGCGACATGGGAGGACGACCAAGATCGTGGTCCTGGTCGTATGTCTAGGCGTTTTCCATACGACCGGGCCCTACTAACGGCGTTGGTTGACCGCTGGAGGCCAGAGATGCACACGTTCCACCTTCCGTGCGGGGAGATGGTGCCGACGCTCCAGGACGTGACCTTCTTGACCAGGTTGCCATGTACAAGCTCCCCCCGGCAGCGTACGATATCTCGGCCACGTGGCGCACGGACCTCCTAGCGAGGTTCCACGATGTCTTTGTCGGGCAATGGGTACACCGAAGTTCAAGAAACGCAAGACAGTCGACGTTGAGGTGGATCTGCCAGTTCTACGTAAGTATTTGTAACTATTGTCATCTCGCTTAAATTCGTATGTGAACCTTGCTGACGTGTACATGTCTTCTTGCAGCCCAAGCGCATGGCGCCTGACGTAGGGGACGTCGTTGTTAGGAGGCACTTCGAGGCCTACCTACTATGGTTGTTCGGGTGGGTCATATTCCAGGGGTCCCACGGCGACATCGTCGACAAGCACTACATCCTATACGCACGTGAGGTGCCCGACTTGCCCGTGGAAGAGATCCCCTCCTACGCCTGGGGTCTGGCCGTACTGTGTGCGACGTATCATGCACTGTGCAACGCGTGCCACCGTGCCCAGGACAACTCCATCCTCTCTGGATGCTCACTACTTCTGCAGCTGTGGTCCTTTGAGCGCTTCCAGATCGGACGACCACAGCTGGACTTGGGAGCATACGCGGTCAGCTTATATGCTCAGGACGACGACGTGGACCGGCCCACCATGGGCACGGTGTGGTGCCACCGACGGGTTAGTTTCAGGATCATTTATTATTTTTCGTATTGTAATGACAATTTCGTGTGCTAAGTTTGCGTTGTTCTATTGCGCAGGTCACCCTCACGCCGATCACTTCGTAGGGCTCCTACCCAGAGTACGTCGCGATGTTCGATCAGCTGACCGATGACCGCGTCATTTGAACACCGTACACTCAGGAGAGGGTGAACGCGCGGGCGCCCAACGGACTATTGATCCTGTGCACGCGAAACTACGTGTACTGGTACACGCGGAGGGCCTTGGTACATGGTACTTGTCGCACGCCGAGGGACGCGGTGGACCGGCCAGTGCGAGGATGAGGGGTCAGCCGAGGTGGTTCACGGCCATGCGCTCCTGCCCTGGACGTGGTTGGCTTGTCATTGTGGCACTGTGGTGGGAGCACCGCGGGACAGGAGTACGCGGAGTCATCGGGGCACGGCTTTGTGCCACCAGGTATGACCGTCCGGCTTGCTTGCATAACGTAATGCTTCTTTATTTCGAACCCCAATAGTTACTAACATCAATCTTCTCTCTCAGGTCCTGAACTCCACCTGTACTCGGGGCAGGGGTACGCAGAGTCGTCAGGGCACGCCTTCAGGGCATCAGGTATGACCACTTGCTTGCTTGCGTAACTTTCTTTTTTATGCTTTCGTCATGATTACGTTTGTAACGTAATACTTCACAGGAATGCCTTGGGAGGACGATTCATTGTCGCACGACGAGGCACACCTATCGGCACCCCTCGAGGACTTCTTCACGGACCTGCGTGGCACCTCGTTCTCCTTGGAGGCTTCTCAGCTGCACGGTGCGCCGGGACCGACCCAACCGACGCAAGACACCCCCTCCTCGCGACACCACCTCAGACTACTCGTGTCGGTCGGGTAGTCAGGCAGCCTGATCCTTTGACATACTCGAACCATCGCCGGGCGAGACTAGGGACGACACGCGGGGTGCGCCCTAAGAGGGGCCGCCATTATATATTTGTTCCTCTAAATATCAGTCATGCTATGTAAATATTAATTTCAGTACAACTATTATTATGCTAGTCTCGTGTTTCGATATCTCTTTTTTGCTTGCTTGAAAACCGCGACCACATGTACGAGTCTGCATCGGGACACCCCATACCACCCTCTTTCTACGACTTAAGTCATCCTTACTTTGCGTAGCAACATGACCCGACGAGTCAGCTTTGCGCAGTGACAAGACCCCCGTAGCAGCAACGTGATAACACTATACCTCCTTAGCTTTTCAGACCGAAAAGACATGACTCTACAAAGAAAGACGTCACAACACTCTACCTCGCCAGCTTTTCAGACCAAAAAAACAGCACTCTGCAAAGCTAGACATGACTTCTCTCTGCAAAGTTTGACGTGATAACACTATGCCTCACCAGGTTTTTAGATCGACATGACAACACTCTATGTTCTCAACTTTTCAGAACCAAAAGATAGGATTCTGCAGGAAATTTACCACACCATGCCAACCCTGTGGCTTAAAAAAGGGGGTGAAAGAGATTTAGGAGAGAATACTACACAACCAAACCCAACACTACATCAGAGCTTCCTTCACCACGTCGGGATGGACGACAGGCAGAGGCAATTGGACTAGATCCGCGAACTAGCAAGGGCTGCTGGCGCCCGGGAAGAGCGAGCAAGGGCTGCTGCAGCCCGGATCGAACAAGAGACGCGTGCCAGGGTGGCAGCTCTTCGCAATGAGGCCCCCCGTAGTAGCAGCGTCTTCCAGAACGTTCCAACCGAGCGTTTGCCGTAACACCCGCCAGAGGGGGAGACACTGCCCTCTGTTGGTGCAGGGGTCCATGCAAGTTCTTCAAGTCGAAGCACCAAATTAGCTTGGGCATGCGTTACTAGGGTTGCGCGAACTACTCCAGTGACTATCCCGACCGACGTTGGGACACAAGCAGCTATCGGCAATTGCAGAAGGACCGATTCATATGTGTTCTCGTACTATTTCTCTTTCAAAGTACGCACTAACAACCCCTCCCGTCTACCTGTAGTCCTCGGATCCGCTATGTGGCTACCGCAAGTGGGTGGTCTCTCAACTTCGATGAGTGGTATGGCAAAAGAGACCGCGAGATCTGAGAGGAGCAACGCTGCAATGACGAGCAAAACGAGCGCGTACGTCGGAAGACGCAAGCTCATCTCGAGGCGTGCAGGCGCAGGGAGCACGAGACTCGCGAGAGGGAGCGCGAGAGAAAGAGGGAAATGGCGGCCAAGGCCAAAGAGGCCGGTGAGGAGTTCAACGCCGAGCTAGCAAGGAAGGGAAAATGGCCCCGGTTCATGCAGTAGGTCGGACCATTCTGTACTAGTCCCCCGTCAAAGGTCGAATCCATTTCCATTTCAAAAAAGCGTATTGTATCGTAGGAGTACTTCGGTTTGTTGCAACGTGTATGATGTTGTGTCTTATGCATGTAACCAAACCCTATGCGCCGTGTTATTTCCAGCTTCATTATAAAGCCTATTTTAATTCGCAACATCGAATCTCCTCATCTTTTCGCATTCGATTCTTCCGTGTTATTCTCAGTATCGTAATATCACTTATCTTTCTGCTTACGAATCATTGATACCTCAATCGTCCTCACAAAATTCTACAAAAATTCACCGTACTAGAACAACATACGATGATTACAAAATGCTATTGCGCGACTAATAGATTTCGTACCGTTTAAAATTTATGAAAATCACAAGCACCGAAATTATATTAGAGTTTGAGGAATCTATCGCAAGTTCAACTGGCGACAGGAGTTTTTTTGTCGCCAGTTGAACTGGCGATAAGTGGATGGACCGACGGCGAGGAAGAGGCCTGTCCGCCAGCTCAATGATGATAGGTTTACGTTCGCTGCGTATTGAATTGAGCGGCACGCAAACATATTTTGTAATTTTTTGAGGCAACTATTTATTTTGTAATTATCTTTAAATTTTTTTATTTTTTTTTAAAAAATTCCCTTCCCGGCCCCCACGCACAGTCCGCAGAACGTCTCAGTCAAAACAGCTGTCGCCGCCCCAGGTTTACACGATCACCACCCACGCACCTCTCCACTTCCACTGACAGGCGGGACCCGTTCCCCAGCCGCCGCCCGCGACTCCGTCGCCTCTCCCCCACCGAAACCAACCCAACTCCGCCCGACGCGACAGTGTCAGAGACCACGTACAAATGGAGCTCCGCCTCAGCGCGGCCCACGCCTTCGCATCCCCCGCTTCCGCGCGCGGCACGGCGCCCTCCCCGCGCCATCTCTCTGGCTCCGTGAGTAACTTCGCATGTCTTTTCGCTTGCAATTTTGGAGTCTCTTATACTACAGCGTGATGACCAGTTCTGATGTACGGCCTGTGATGTGATAACTGAGAACCATGTGCTTGACGCGCTGCTAATGATTGACGCTGCCTGCAGATTCAGAAGCCACTGGCCGGCAGCGCCATCTCCGTCTCCGGACGAGGCCCTGCCGCGAGGAGGAGCCGGTGTTCAACTCTGATGACGACGGCATACAAGTATGACAACTTGACCTAGTGTTCTGCACTTTCGTTTTCGTTTTAAATACACTAAGCCCGCCTACTGTTGCTAGCATCAATAATAACATGGTTAAAAATTTGAGATTTTATAAGAGAAGGGAGATTGATTATTGATTATTGATGCTGGTGCTGGTGCTACAAGAGACACGATTAAGCAAAACTGATGTACTGGTGAAGGAAAAGAGATTATTACAATACACCTATTTGATGAAACGGAGTGCCAAAAAGGTTTGATATTGACAGTATAGTCTACGATCATGTCAAAAGTTTACTATCTACATGGAGAAAAATGAAGAACCATAGTGCTAAAAACCAGTATAGTACTATGCACAACTCGCTGCTGAACTTAGTTGTTCCATTATGGGCATTGCCTGTTTTGCTGGATTTTGTTCATGTGAGCGGAATGTTTCAGCACAGGAACCCCCGACCTGGTCGACTTCAACTGGGAGACTCTTGGGTTTCAACTGGTGCCCACGGACTTTATGTATATAATGAAATGTTCTTCAGATGGGGTGTTCACCAAGGGTGAATTGGTGCCATATGGGCCAATCGAGCTGAATCCAGCTGCTGCAGTGTTGAATTATGGTCAGGTTTGTTTACCTCCGCTATCTGCCTTGAAGAATCGCTATTCAATTGATGAATAATGGTTTACCAAAATAGTCTTGTTGGTTTCACATATGCAGGTTGATTTCTTTTGCTCCATTCTGTTGAAAATGCTCTAATTGCTCCATTCTGTTGAAAATGTTCTAATATGCTTGTGAAACATTTGCAGGGATTGGTTGAAGGTCTGAGAGCACATAGAAAAGAGGATGGGTCAGTCCTGCTTTTTCGCCCTGATGAAAATGCGTTCCGGATGAGAGTAGGTGCAGATCGGTTATGCATGCCTGCACCAAGCATAGAGCAGTTCCTAGAAGCTGTAAAGCTTACTATTTTGGCAAACAAGCGTTGGGTAAGGACATTTGTTCTTGAACAATGATATGTGATGCATCTCTCCTTTCTCATAGGTTATGTGCTCCATTGCAGGTACCTCCTACTGGCAAAGGTTCATTGTATATCAGACCGCTGCTGTTTGGAAGTGGGGCTATCCTCGGTGTTGCACCTGCCCCTCAGTACACATTTGTTGTGTTTGTTTGCCCTGTTGGGCACTATTTTAAGGTTGGCAAATTTTAATTGCTTCGTTCCTTCTTATTCTTGGCTGTAGCTATAAGATGTTGTCTCCTTTACTTTCAGGATGGCTTATCTCCAATTAGTTTGTTAACTGAGGAAGAATATCACCGTGCTGCACCTGGTGGAACTGGTGATATAAAGACCATTGGAAATTATGCTTCGGTAATGCACCTTTCTCTACAAGTGTGATTTATACTTTATTCATCTGATCCCTTAACTTCTGTTTCAGTACCCTCCTAGAGGACACACTAATATAAATCTTTACTCCCTGGATCTCTGCATATGAGTTTGGCTTCCAATATTTTGCTTACGATTGGCTCCACCTTTTATGCTACTGTTGTGCTGATTTGGTCTAGAAATGCAATCTCAACACTGATTTGGTCTAGAAATGTTAATTACTAGTAGCTTTCATCCACAGCATTTGGTGCATATAAATGCCTATCTTGGGCTCTCCTGTTTTATAAGATTGCAGCATTATTCTTGAGGCACATAAAGATCAGGAAGAACACTCACGTATGTACATGCGGTTCCTGATGTTTTTGCCTTTTTTTAATACCTGTATACAGGTTGTTAGTGCTCAGAAAAGAGCCAAGGAGAAAGGTCATTCTGATGTTCTATACTTGGATCCTGTTCATAAAAAGTTTGTGGAGGAAGTTTCTTCCTGTAATATATTCATGGTGAAGGTATGTAAATTGAACTTTGTTCAAATTGACCTCCTTTTGCAAGTGTATCTAGGAAAATACCAGCGTAGAGCAATTTAGAGTATAGTACATTTTCGGAGTTTATTGAACAAGCAGAACAATTGTCAGATGCACAATATCCTCGTCCTCTTAAAGTGCTATTAGCTAGCCTATCTGTAAATCTTTCAGGAGTAGCTAGTAATAGTCGATTAAGTCTAGAACTGCTCCAAACTGAACACATGTTCTATTCTTGGCATTATTTTATTATTACTATATTTTGGTCTCGAGTGCTACCATTGCTTTTTTCCTGACAGGATAATGTTATTTCTACCCCACTTTTAACGGGAACAATTCTTCCCGGAATCACAAGAAGAAGTATAATTGAAATTGCTCGAAACCTTGGATTTCAGGTAACTTAAACAGGGATGTTCGTCTTCTGCTCACACTGCCTTTGGAGCAACAATACGAGATATGAACATGATCTTTTCCCTTTTAACATACTGTGTATGCCCTTTTTTTGTCAGGTTGAAGAGCGCCTTATTACAATAGATGAATTGCTTGACGCTGATGAAGTCTTCTGTACTGGGACTGCTGTTGTACTATCACCCGTTGGTTGCATAGTGTACCATGGAAGAAGGTAGGTACCTCAGCCTTCAAGTAGTTTTTTTTAATACTACCTGTGCTATTTGGATGTTCGAGAAATGACTATAAACTAGGAAATTAGGAGAGGACAGGTAGCATTAAGTGCTAAAAGCTTATGAAACTTGGCATTTCAGACATGTTGCCTGTAGAACTATGAGTTAAGTGCATAATAGTGGCATTTCATGTTGTCTGTATGAATCAAATAGTTTCACTAAATTATTGTTCCTGGCAATACGTTTTCTCCCATTATTCTCCTACTATCATTGATCCTATTGCCATACAAAATCTGCAATTGCCAGCAGACACAATACTGAAAAAATGGGCTCCTCCATGTCATCAAATAATTGCTATTCCTTTATGAAAAACAATCAATTCTCATCGATCCCATGTCAACTACAGAGTGGAGTATGGGAGCCAAAAGGTCGGAGTTGTGTCTCAGAAACTCTACACAGCGCTTACAGCTATCCAGAAAGGCGTTGCGGAGGACAGTATGGGATGGACTGTGCAATTGAATTAGCAGCTTTATCATCTGAATGGTCTTGACAAACTCCTCAGTCTGTCAAACAGTGCACTTGTGCTTAGCGACAATAATGCAATTCATCAAACTTTCTCACCCCAGACATCTTGCCTTGGCATAATGTAAAGTAGAATGACTTCTCGTGAAGATACACAGACAGCATAGCATTAAGCTGGGTCTAGAGATGAAGAAACAGCTATTGTTTCCTCTCATTTTCTTTCCCATTTGGATTGACCACATTGTTACTGTAAAGTGTACCTTGCCTGCATCCCAGGCCCTGGGCCCATAACTTATCATCTGTCTCTCTGATATGTACTCTGGACAAATTATTGATACAGTTGGACAATGAGGTATGCGTTTAGAACAGTGCCTAATTATTTTTCGTCAGGTGGCAACAGGCGAGTCATGAAAGCATGTTTGCCAATAATGGCTCTACAGCAGCAGGGAACGATCTGCATCGATATCATTTACACTTGGGAGTCGTCTCGTCTGGTCTCCTCAGTTCAACAGCATGCCATGCACCGTTCCTCTGAAACCTTAATTTGCTACGGTACAGTTTTACATGGAGCATACGCATCTAGTTAAAGCCTGAAAACTGTGGTGCCTTTTCTGGGTTCATAACCTATTTGGGTGGTATAATTTTACCAGTTACAAATTCATCTGAACAAGCTACGTAAAAAAAGCAGGGAAGAATCAAGAACCGGCTTATATATTCTCACTGCATCTCTACAGATAATTACTTTCGAATTATATTGTTCGCAAGGGTACATCAGATCATAAGACAAAGTTGCTTACCTGCTGTTTCTTGACTTGTGAAAAGAGATTGGCATTTGCATGGGGGCATTTGGACTTACTACAACACTAACATCTTAACAACCAGTTCTTGTAAGCACAGATGGTGACAAATTTGTCCTTGGTAACGGCTGGTGAGGTGTTCACTTCAAAACTGAGGGGACTTACACAGCCAAGTGAGCTTTCAGTGCACTCTTCGCTCATAGGCAATATCATGAAATCATTTAGATTCCATCACATTCTGTCAAAACGATCGTATAGAACTGGCAAGGCGGATCTGCACACAAGCTAGCTCTGCTTTAACCAATCAAACATGCGTTCAGCGAGGAACAAACGTAGCCTCTACTAGCTACATGGTTGCAATAAAATTACGTGAGATCACTGGTGATGGAGGTAACAAAATCATGGGTTTGATAAGTGATTGACGAGTAGAATGATATATCACATTAATCCCGGCGCAGGGGTGATGCGAATCGATCGCCCACCTAGCGACAGCGGTCGGCGTCAGCGTAGGTATATCCGGCTCGAGAGGCTTGTTTCCTTGCGCAGTTCGTGTGGAGCTGGAGCTGTACCAGCGAAAGGGAACAAACGGTGATGCCTACGTAGACGGCGTATGCGTGCACACGAAAGAGGGGAACTTCTTGTGTCAATAGCTTACGTACATGCGTGTTCCTTGCTTTTTTTTACTCGGGTTTGCACCTGATGCAGCCCCTGAACTGAATTACAGCATATACTGAACAATCATGCCATGATATCGCCACTCTATGTATGGTATTTCTAAGCCAGCCACACTCAATAACGTACGTGTTGAAAAATAGATAAATAGCGCGTGACCAAGTTTGTTGCGGAATTAAGAAAGCAAATTAAGCAGTTGAGACTTGCGCAGGCCGGGGAGGTTGGGATGTCACCGAATACGTACCAATGTCCAGTGCGGACATGGTCGCTCGTTCGTTGGCTCCTCGGTTCGTCACGAAATGCAAAACCACCGGCCGACACACACGACAACGACGTCCGCCACGCTTCGACCGCCGTCCGACCGGCTGAGCCCACGTCGCCCTTCCGCGTCGTGCCCTTCGATCGCTAATCATACGGCTGTGGTACCTTCGTATCGAAGATAAATTCGTAACCTTACAAAAATTTCTATAGAAACGTACTCGTATGTGTGTAGAGATGAGCATCAAAATTTAAAATCGGGTGAATGGAGTCCTATATCCACAACTCCACCACTACATTAAGATATGGTTCCTGTGTGGAAGCTACTTAAAGTTCATTAGTACGTACGTGTACAGTGGCTTCTCCATAGTCGATTTCAGATTTTTACGTGTCAGCTGTCTCAGAACAAAGATTATGCGTATCAGGTATGTCCGTCTGTGTGTGTGTATATATATATATAATCGGAGGCCTGTTGTACCTTCGTAGATAGTTGAGCATACAGCAAATTCAACGGTATTATAGTCGGAGAGGTCCATAGATGATATGGGGATTGTTTAGTCGTTTGTTATTCATCCTAATCCAACCGATTTCCGGCGAATCTTTTTTTAGTTGGTTTGTCACATCCTGAAAATTAAGAATTGGACGACGACTCTTGCTGTTGTGTTTAGACGAAAATTATAAATGCGCCCCCTAGTCTTCAGCTTGTTAAACAAATCACGAGTTACGGACCAGGAATTCTTGCATTAATTAAAGCCTATTAAAAAAATTAGCCTAAAAAATACTGGATTTCTTACAATGTCCAGCAATAATTTTAATTAATTCAACCATGCAAGTTGTTACCGTCTGCCACTTCAAAAGGGACCGAATTCTTTTAAAAAGGAAACGAACCCAATATAAATTGAGTCCTAATTAATTCAATATGACGCTTTTTCTATACTGAAACTAATACTACTTAATAGGAGTATATTGTCTAATCTAACAACTGCGCATTGTTGGTGTACCCATATTTTGCCCACGAGGACATCTATATATAAATACAAAAAAACTGGTGAGATTCGAGGTCCCAGCTTTGAGTGTAGGAAAATCCCATAATAATCCCAAAAAGAAAAAAAACCCTAAAAATTCTCTCATTTGTCGAGTGAAAGAGAACATGTTCTATAATGATTATTTTTGTGGGACCAAATTATAATAATACAGATTAATCATATATAGATATTATAATTGTATAATAACTACAACTGTATTTCCAATAAAGTATAGGCATTACAGTTCTATAACAAAACACTGTAGCATAATATCTAACCGTGGTGCAGGTAATTCAGCTAGTTGTACTAACAATTCGGCCGTTGATAACGAAGTTATCGTGCTAATTTATTCAATACGAGGCTTTTTCTAAACTGAAACTAATAGTAATACTTAATAGGAGTATTGTCCGCTCTAATCATTGTGCATTGTAGTTGGGCACAGTGGCGGAGGGAGGGGAGACCAGCAGGTGTCATGACTCCCCGCTATCCCGTCAACAGAATTTTTATATCAACTGATCTTCTATGCTAAAACAATATGAAGCATGTGTGTGACCCTCACTAAGATGTATGTATGATAGAACTATATAGCCCCTCTACAAGTATGTTGTATATTGTGTCCATGTGTATTCAATGGCGGAGGGAGGGGAAGACCAGCAAGAGGCATGGCTCCCCCCGTCCCGTCAATAGAATTTTTATGTCCACTGATCTTCTATGCCAAAACAATGCGAAGCATATGTATGACCCCACTAAGATGTATGTGTGATAGAACTATATGATCTCTCTACAAGTATGTTGTATATTGTATCCATACGTATTGTTCACATTCGGTCCTAGGAGAGAGATTCTGACTTTTGCTATCTATATGCAAGACTACTTCTATCAGGCCTTTAACTGCCATGTTCATTTTTACCACGCGTATAACAAGCAAACCATGACAAGTGGTAGGTTATGTAATTGTCATCCAGAAGTGCATGATTTCTTTTTTTTTCTCCAATTTACTAGTACCAAAAACGTTTAATCTTTATTGTACCTTTAGTTAAGTGTATAGTATGAAACTGGCTCCGGACCTGGTTGGGCGTACCCATATTTTGTACCCAAATCACCTAATTGTTCAAAGTATATCGCTAAAACCAGAACGCAAAATATTGTCAAATAAAAATCCCAACTTGAGCCTCTAGATAACTCCTAACTTGATAAACATATTTAGAATGCATCGATGCAATCATACAAAAGCACAAAGTAACATATGTATACAGCTACTAGCACAATAATGTGAAAGGGAGTATTTGAGGTATATTGAGTAGTAGAAGGGTCATTAGCGTAATTTTATCCATGGAACACTAATCCATTTTCCATAAATAAAATACATTACTTTAGGTAACTCAGCACACGAAGATAAAATAAAAATCCTAAACAGTCAGGGACAATTGATAATTTGCACTCTATATAATAGTGTTTTAGTATTTGCCATTAAGTAGATTGTAATTCAGAATTTTGCCACCTTAGAGAGTGATACTTTAGAATTTATCACTTTTTGATAATTTTGCCTTTACCTGGACAATTATGCCCCTCTTCTTCTTCCCTCTCCTCTTCTTTTCATCTTGCCCTGGCCATGGAGGATGACCATGTCGATGTGCATCCAACCATTGCTCTACCTCCAGCTCAAGGACAGCGGTGCACGCAAGCCACGCCGTAGCGAAACCATCACCACCATCACCATGTGCTCTCGTCGATGACACCCACACCCCTCCTTACCCACTTCACCGCCGTTGTCGCCACTTTCCTCCTCCTCAATACTGCCACCTCCATCTTCTGCACCCGCAAGTGCAAGCACGGCGATGACGATGGCCTTGTCCCTACTCCAGCAACCCATCAAGAAGCCCTCCGGCGAGGTGGCCATCATTGAGGAGGAGGACGATGATGCGACAATTGGTGTCCCGATCTTTCAATGAGAAGGATAATTCAATTTGGGTGGAGATGACTCTCACGATTCGGCTACCAATCATATACGTGAACTAACTCCGTGATTGTTATCAACCTTGCTAGAAGCACGATCGACCTCACCACGAAGGTCTATTCCTGCATGCAACCAAAGAACAAGCAAGAACAATATAATAAGTAATCTGAAATTGCAAATAGGATAGAAATACTCAATAAAGTGGGATTCTGAAGCGGTATTATGGTTGGTCTAATCGACACAAGCCAATACACGAAGTTGCAATGTAGCTAAGTTTTAACTAAACAAAATCCAAGGAGACTAGAGGGGTGCAGCCACCTTAAATAGGGAGGGGGCAGCTGCACATAGCTAGGATATTGGGGAGGGGGGTACTGTTCATGCATGAACAGTACCCCCACTGTGAACAGTACGCCTGCCTAGGGTGAGGAGCCCAAACTTAGGCTTGGACTGACGGCCCAAGAGAGGGGGCGGCTAGCCCAAATAACCTAAAGTGGTGGCTGCCCTTTGGGCCCAATAATTAATACAAGGCCCTCGGCCCAATGTGAGGTGGTGCAGCACCATATATAAGTGAAGCAAATTCATCGGCCCGTTGGAGTAGAGTTTGACGCAGCTGAATCGGTGGAAGTAGAGTAGCCTGGTTGAAGATGGAGTAGTGGTTGTGTGAAGAATCTAGACCTACCATTATGTGTTAATGAGGTTTTGGTGATTAATGACAAATCTAATTGTGAGACTAACACTTTCATTGATATACATATTGTGTAGTCTTATTTGGACATAAAGGTAATAATCATGAAGGCATGTATGTGATTAATGACAAATCCAATTCATTGGATAAACAAAAGGAAAATCCAAACAGGTATGCATTCATAATGATGAATCTATTTGTGAGACTAATATTTCTATTTGTTATATCATGTTTAGTCTCGTTTGGATATAAAGATCAAAAGAGGTATGCATTCTACTTTGTATTCATATATCTTGTTGCATTCCTCGGATCCAAAATATATGTTGAACTCCACCAAAAGTCTAACTTGAATATGTGCATATGTTTCCATTACATATTCATGTATGCACACATATAGGGGGAGTTCATTCTATATTTTGAGGTTTCATGAGTATTGATCCATATTCTGTTTCCACACATATTTGGGATCTTTACTTTGAAACATATCCTTTGAATATATTTAACTTGTATAGTTAATATATTCATGTGAGTATATAAGACTTGTGTAGTTTAAATATACTTATATGTGAGTATAACATAACTTGTGTAGTTCATGTGTACTCACATATCCTTGAATATATATTTAACTTGTGAAGTTAATATATTCATATGAGTATATATATAACTTGTGTAGTTCAGTATATACTCATATCCTTGAATATATTTAACTTGTGTAGTTAATATATTCATGTGAGTATATATAACTTGTGTAGTTTATATATGCTCATATTCTTGAATATATATAACTTATGTAGTTAGTATATTCAAGTGTGTATATATGACTTGTGTAGTCTATATACACTTATATGTGAGTATAACATAACTTGTGTAGTTTATGTGTGCTCACATATTCTTGAATATGTTTAACTTATGTAGTTAATCTATTCATAAGAGTGTATAAGACTTGTGTAGTCTATATATACTTATATGTGAGTAGAACATAACTTGTGTAGTTCATGTGTACTCACATATCTTTGAATATGTTTAACTTGTGTAGTTAATATATTCATATGAGTATATGAGACTTATGTAGTTTATATATGCTCATGTATTCTTGAGTTAATACAACTTGTGTAGTTCAGTATACACTCATGTTGAGTATATATAACTTATGTAGTGCTTATATACTCATACCAAACTCTATTCAATTATTTGCTATTGAAGTGGTTATTATCAATTACCAATGAGGGAAAGATTGTGGTATCTTGTCCCGCCATTATGAGTTAATGGTATGTTGTGGTAATTAATGATAATCATATTGTGGAACTAACATTTTCCATGAGTTGGATGAATAGGTTATGTTCCATATGGTTGACAACTTGGGATGATATCATGTGTTGATAGTCATCAAGTCAAGTGAAGACCCATCATGAGTTGATGGATGTCAAGTGAAGAGTGCATCATGTGGTGATGCATGTCAAGACTCGGGATGGAGGATGTCATCATGTGTTGATGAGCATCATGTCAAGATCCCGAAGTGAAGCTTCATCATGTGTTGATGAAGGTCAAGTAAGGATGCATCATGAGTTGATGCATATCAAGTCAATGACCCGGACTTGAAGCAAGGATGTGCGTCATCAAGCTTCAAGTGTTTGCGCAAGGCAAAGGTATGACTAGCTAGGGCTAATGATTTGTTCCTAGTCTTTTACCGGTCTTGGTGTTTGGTTGGATGACCGGATTGCTAGTATAGGTTTGCCGTACTATTAAGAGGGGTCTTTGACTAGTAGCTTGAGTTTGTCTTGTGTTGATAGCTCATTGTGTTTGCTCTAGCTCACTTTAACATGTTGCCAATATTTGTGAATGGGTTTTACAAATAGTTGTGGCTCATGGTTAATCCTTGTAGCATGTGACTTAAGTTTGCGAATCGTTTTGCAAATGGTGTAAGTCCATGTACCTTATTCCTTGTGGTGTGATTCTAAAAGTGTGCAAATGTGTTTTGCAACTTGTTGAGAATCTCACTTAAGCCCTGTGTTCATTGCGCATCAAATTAGCAAATGTGTTTTGCAATTTGAGTTGAAGCGAATGCAATCTGTGTTTTCTCGGAAAATCGGATGAACCGAGCGTGTAATGTCGATGCGACCGGATGCGGTCATCTCGGCGATTATCTGTGATGCGACCGCACTCGCCGAGCATGTGTTGCTCTGGGTGTGGAAGCGGTAGTACCGGCGTGTCTTGGCGGTACGACCGTAGGCCGGTCATTCCGATTATTTGTTAGCGGTTCAGTTTTTCGGAGAAGATGCATTTGTTGCTCATCTTTGTTTTGAGAAACCCTTGGAGCGATGCGACCGCGGTGTTTGGCGATGCGACCGCGATGCGGTTCGACCGCTTTCTTGGTGCGGTTGAAAAATTCCAGAACAGTTGTTCGTGGGACTTAGCCGCATTTGGCGCTCCTTTGTGGAGCGGTACGACCGTAGGTGTTTGTGCGGTTGTACCGATTGTTGCGGTACGACCGGGCCTTAGTTGGCGGTCGTTCGATTTGGTGACCAACGGCTAGTTTATAGCCGTTGGAGGAAAGCGATACGACCGCCCCATAACGGCGGCGGTCGTTCGATTTCCTAACTTTTTCAGCAGACTTTGTCCCAACGGCTAGTTTTTGTGTGTGGACTATAAATACCCACCTTGGCCGTGTGAGGAGAGTTCTTTGGTGCCCATTGAGTTCCTTTGAGCTAGTGCAAGCCCTCTCACACTCATTTGTGCATGTGTTGCACTTAGAGAGGTTGGAGAGGCAAATCCTATTGCATGTGTTGCATTAGGTTGTGGATTGTGTATCCATAGAGCTTTGGCACTTGATTGGTTCAAGTGAAAGTTGGAGTCTTGTTACTCTTGGTGTTTGCCGACACCTAGACGGCGTGGAGGCGTCGTGGTCCGGTGATCTTCTCAAGTGAAGCTTGTGAGAAGGCCGGTGTTTGTGAGTGGTGTGGTGCTCGCTATCTCCTGGAGAGGAGGAAGGAGCAACCCTAGTGGAGCGAGGTGTTGGTTCGTTTTGGAACCGGTCCAAGTGGTTGGACTTACCTTGGAGGAAGGCTTAATTAGTGGAGTCGGCCCAATTGGTTTGGGTTTCCCTCAACGTGGATTAGGGAGACCAAGCAAGTCTCCGATCACCACAGTAAAACATCGCCGTGTCAATTGTGGTTTGATCTCTTGTGTCTCACTATTACATTTATGTTCATTGTGTATGAATGTTAGCTTTACATTGTGCAATTTATATACCTTGTAGTAAATTGCTTATTTATTGTGTATGATTGCAATAGTTCATTGTGCTATTCACCATTGCTAGAATTGAATTGCTCAAGTCATATGTTTAATTACTATATTCATCAATAGACTTGTACTGTTGGCACACTTAGTTGAACCTAGTTGTTTTAGGCTTTAATTGTGCAAAACCGTATTTGTATTGGCTTCCGCATTAGAAATCGGTTTTAGCCCAAGAAGTTTTTAAAACGCCTATTCACCCCCCCTCTAGTCGGCCACCTCGATCTTACAAGTGGTATCAGAGCTTGGTCTCTCATTTATTAGACTTAACCGTCTAGAGAGTAAAGGATGGCGACTAGAGATTTAGTGCACCTTGGTGAAGCACCTAAATTTGTTGGCACAAACTATGCTCATTGGAAAATCCGCATGTCATGCTATTTTAAGGCCATGGGCCTAAATATATGGCGGATTGTAGATGTTGGTTTTTCTCCTCTATTGGATCAACTAGCTCCAACAATTGAGGAAGAGAAATGCTTACATCTCGATGCCAAAGCAACTAACGCTTTATTTAGTGCTTTGAGTGTAGATGTGTTCTATACGGTATGCGATTTCAAGAACACTCATGAAATGTGGACACAACTTCAAACATATTATGAAATGTCCATTTCAACTAATGAGGATTACATACAAGAGAGGTCGTCGGGAGAAGAATGCTCAATCTCCAACTCCGACGACGATGAATGCACAAGCACCTCCACAAATGATGAGTGCATTCAAGAGTGGACATCGGGATATGAATGCTCAATCTCAAACTCCGATGATGAAAAGTCCACAAGCTCCTCCACATCAACTTCTAGCTTGAAAATAATGACATATCAACTCCATCAACATCGCCTCATTGCTTTATGGCAAAAGGTAAAAAGAAGGTATATAATGATGATGATAATGATGAACCTTCATATGATGAGTTGATAGATATGCTAGAAGAACAAAATGTTTTATGGGAAATGAGGTTTCAAAATTCAAAGTTTTGAAGAAAGAATTGAACTTGCTTCAAAATAATTATGATGTTCTAAAGAATGAACATGAAACCCTCCTTCTTAAAAATTATACTAGCTCTAAAGTGGATATAGGAATAACATGTGATTTATTAGATGATATGCCATGCATAGCTCCTATTTCATGCAATTCATCTAAAATCAATATATCCACTTCTTGTGATGATTTAATTGATATGCCTTGTTGCTCTAAATTAGATGCTCCTATTTCTTCTATGCTTGTTGAGACTAATCTTGTAGAAGAAAATAAAGAGCTCAAGGACCAAGTCACAAAATTGAAAATTGACTTGGAAAGAAGCTACAAAGGGAAAGCCTCTCTTGACGATATATTAAGTAAGCAACAAAGATCAAACGACAAGAGAGGAATTGGCTTCACTCCTTTGAAGAAGGAGAATAGCAAGACAAGACACAACGCAAGACATACAAAGAAAAATATCAAATGTCTTGGTTGTCATGAAAAGGATCATATCGCCTCCGTATGCCCTAACAAGAAGAATGACAAAGGAGGACTTGGTCTCACCGCCAAGAAGAAGGTGAAGAGCATTCCAAAGCAAGATAGAAAACAAGTCAACAACATCAAGTGCTTTGGATGCAAGAAGAATGATCACATTGCCTCGGTATGCCCAAATCAAAAGGATGACAAGTCAATGTCATCAAAGAAGAGGCAAACCGGTGTTGAACAAGATAAGAAGACAAGTAGGGGAAGCAAAAGTCCAACTTGCTACAATTGCCAGGAGAAAGGATATTTTAGTAAGGAATGTCCCAAAGGTATCACTCCTAAGCCTATCATCTATAATGATCATTATTTGCTTAGGAAGGATAGAAATGGCAATGTGTTTGCTAGGAATGTTAGTTTACATAAAACTAATGCTAGGGCCATTTGGGTGCCCAAAAGTGTTGTGACTAACATTCATGGACCCAACCAAGTATTGGGTACCAAAATGCGCTTAAATGATTAAATAGGTACTTGGAGAAGCATTGGAGGTTTGGCTCATATATGAAGAGGTGGAATCCACCATATGCAAAATTGGAGCCAAGCTTGAGGAAGATCAATTCATATCATAAACCAATGCTATCTCGGTAACAAGTATTTACATTGAAGTATCTAGACCCTTTACCTTGTGTAGGTTGCATTCATGTAAAATCTTAAAAAGGGTGTCCTTGCTCTTGTGCTAAAACTTGTTTATTGAAATCTTGAGCAAGATTGAAGTGGCACATTAAGGGGGAGTGCTAAACCATAACCATGTATACCACATCCCTAAGTGTGCCCAAATAAATTAAGTGCTAGTATTGTTTCTCAAAATGAGCCATTTAGCCAAAAGTTAAAATTTTGAAATTATTAGTATAAACTTTGAAAAACTAGTTGCAAAATGTATACAAATGATTTCCAAATGTTTTGCAAAGGTTTTGGTTCAATAAAAACCTATTTCAAATGAAAATGAGTTTCTAACCAAAATTTCTAGATCTTAGAATCTTGTTTTTGACCAAAACTAGATTTTTATGTAAAATCTATTCTAGAAAGAATTTGACATTTGTCCCAAATGAAAATCTTAGAGTTGGCCATTCTAAACAATTTTGGTATTCAAAAGGTTTCCAAAATGCCAACCTAACAAAAGTTATTTGATTTCGAAATTCACCCAAAATTCTAGTTTGACCAAAGTGGTCACTTTCTAGCACTTAAGTGAGTTTTGCCATTTGAGCCAAAATTATTCACATGAATAGGTCCATAATGGTATTAATGACTCATACATGCAATTGGATGCTTAAAATTTCTTCATGTGCTCTTTTGGTTCTTTTGGAGAAGTTTCATCAAAAATGAGTTTTATTTGCAAAATCAAAAGACTAATTCATAAAAACTATATTCATTGTTGTTTCTATCTCCAATCTAATGCATAATGATCCTAGATATATTTATTTGAATACTAAAACTAAGGATCATTTGCATAATTCTCCATTCCAAAATCTATCCTTGAATCTCCAGGAAAATCGGAACAACCGACGTTATTCCCGCGGTATAACCGTTTTTCGGTACGACCGGCCTTTGAACGGCGGTTCGTCCGAACATCGGTATGACCGGCCTTTGAACTGCGGTAGTACCGATTTTGCTGATCTTGCAGTCAATTGAATCCATTTCAATTCTATTCTATTCTAAATCTTTTTGGCTGCCTCCCTCAAGTCAAGTTGATCCTTGTTATCCTTGCAAGCTACCCACATATATTTTGTTGACTCCAAATACCATTTTGATCGCCTTGTGATATATTTATCATTCAAGTGGTATTCCCTCAAGTGGTAGCTCATTCTTGATCACCTTGACCTCAGCATGGAATTCATATTATCTTGTCTTAATAAGTGGTATTCTTAAATTGATATCATCTTATCCCTTCTTGTGATATCCTTCAAGTGGTATATTTTTGTACCCACCTACAAGTGATATCTATTTCATTCCTTGCCGATCAATTCTTTTCAAACCAAGCTCTCCCCGATACCTCCAATTCATGGTATGCTTTTTTTTCAAGTGGTATCTCTCCAAGGCTTATCTCTCAAAGTGGTACCAAGTTTCTACAAATGGAATTAATTATTCTTGGTTATCATCTTTTCTCTCAAGTGAATTCTCTTTCTCTCTTCTCTTTGGATGCATTCTTTGAAGATCTTTGCAAGAGAAGGCCAAGCACCTTGAGAGTTCAAATCTTGTCGACGCATGTTCTCTACAAGTGGTATCAACATGTGGATTTACAAGTGATATCTACGAGTATTATTTACAAGTGGTATCTACATGTATTACCAACAAGTGGTATTGTCGACTCATGGTATCTACAAAGTGATGTATAAGGATTATCTTACAAGTGGATACACATAAATACATTGGGGGAGAATGCTTTTGTGCCTAATGTCAAAAGAGAGAGTTTTTGGATGCAAATCAAAGATCAAGTGGAAGAAGTAGAAGTCATCTTAAGTGTTGGATGGACATATTTCAAAAGGATGACAAAGAGGGAGATAATTGGATAAAGGGAGTTTTTGTGCGTCAAAAGAAAAGATATGGATTGGACGAAGAAAACCTTTATGTGTCAAAGGAGAAGAATGTCAAAGGAGTATCGTCAAGAAGAACCTTTACGTGTCAAAGGAATGTCTTCAAGAGGAACCTTTGTGTAAGGGGGAGTTTTCCTAAAAGGTTTTGAAAAAGTATTATTCAAAAATGTTTTGATTTTTAAAATGGGTAATCTATTATATGGAAAACCAATTTAAAAAGACTCCCTTATGGCTTCGTTTTACTTTGGATTTTTGTTGTCTTATGCCAAAAGGGGGAGTATGCTTATTTGCTCAAAATAAAATGAGTTTTATTGCCTAGCTCATAAGTTTTGCAAAGACTCTCCTTTTGCTTAAGATTTGTTTCGGTTTTTGGTGCTTAATGCCAAAAGGGGGAGAATTTGTATGAGCTACATTTGGATCTTAATTTGTTTGAGCTTTATTTGTTCTCTTGATCCCTTGTGTTGCCTAAGAGGGAGAGAATTAAGAGGGAGAATCTTGTGGTGCCTAAAGTGGGAGTTTTCTAAGATTCTCTTGTAATTTCAATGCATGCATATAGTCAAATAGCTTAATTGATTATCTTATGTTGACTTATATCCAAATGTTGTCATTTATAAAGGATTTGTCATCAATCACCAAAAAGGGGGAGATTGAAGAATCTAGACCTACCATTATGTGTTAATGAGGTTTTGGTGATTAATGACAAATCTAATTGTGAGACTAACACTTTCATTGATATACATATTGTGTAGTCTTATTTGGATATAAAGGTAGTAATCATGAAGGCATGTATGTGATTAATGACAAATCCAATTCATTGGATAAACAAAAGGAAAATCCAAACAGGTATGCATTCATAATGATGAATCTATTTGTGAGACTAATATTTCTATTTGTTATATCATGTTTAGTCTCGTTTGGATATAAAGATCAAAAGAGGTATGCATTCTACTTTGTATTCATATATCTTGTTGCATTCCTCGGATCCAAAATATATGTTGAACTCCACCAAAAGTCTAACTTGAATATGTGCATATGTTTCCATTACATATTCATGTATGCACACATATAGGGGGAGTTCATTCTATATTTTGAGGTTTCATGAGTATTGATCCATATTCCTATTTCCACACATATTTGGGATCTTTACTTTGAAACATATCCTTTGAATATATTTAACTTGCATAGTTAATATATTCATGTGAGTATATAAGACTTGTGTAGTTTAAATATACTTATATGTGAGTATAACATAACTTGTGTAGTTCATGTGTACTCACATATCCTTGAATATATATTTAACTTGTGAAGTTAATATATTCATATGAGTATATATATAACTTGTGTAGTTCAGTATATACTCATATCCTTGAATATATTTAACTTGTGTAGTTAATATATTCATGTGAGTATATATAACTTGTGTAGTTTATATATGCTCATATTCTTGAATATATATAACTTATGTAGTTAGTATATTCAAGTGTGTATATATGACTTGTGTAGTCTATATACACTTATATGTGAGTATAACATAACTTGTGTAGTTTATGTGTGCTCACATATTCTTGAATATGTTTAACTTATGTAGTTAATCTATTCATAAGAGTGTATAAGACTTGTGTAATCTATATATACTTATATGTGAGTAGAACATAACTTGTGTAGTTCATGTGTACTCACATATCTTTGAATATGTTTAACTTGTGTAGTTAATATATTCATATGAGTATATGAGACTTATGTAGTTTATATATGCTCATGTATTCTTGAGTTAATACAACTTGTGTAGTTCAGTATACACTCATGTTGAGTATATATAACTTATGTAGTGCTTATATACTCATACCAAACTCTATTCAATTATTTGCTATTGAAGTGGTTATCATCAATTACCAATGAGGAAAGATTGTGGTATCTTGTCCCGCCATTATGAGTTAATGGTATGTTGTGGTAATTAATGATAATCATATTGTGGAACTAACATTTTCCATGAGTTGGATGAATAGGTTATGTTCCATATGGTTGACAACTTGGGATGATATCATGTGTTGATAGTCATCAAGTCAAGTGAAGACCCATCATGAGTTGATGGATGTCAAGTGAAGAGTGCATCATGTGGTGATGCATGTCAAGACTTCGGGATGGAGGATGTCATCATGTGTTGATGAGCATCATGTCAAGATCCCGAAGTGAAGCTTCATCATGTGTTGATGAAGGTCAAGTAAGATGCATCATGAGTTGATGCATATCAAGTCAATGACCGGACTTGAAGCAAGGATGTGCGTCATCAAGCTTCAAGTGTTTGCGCAAGGCAAAGGTATGACTAGCTAGGGCTAAGGATTTGTTCCTAGTCTTTTACCGGTCTTGGTGTTTGGTTGGATGACCGGATTGCTAGTATAGGTTTGCCGTACTATTAAGAGGGGTCTTTGACTAGTAGCTTGAGTTTGTCTTGTGTTGATAGCTCATTGTGTTTGCTCTAGCTCACTTTAACATGTTGCCAATATTTGTGAATGAGTTTTACAGATAGTTGTGGCTCATGGTTAATCCTTGTAGCATGTGACTTAAGTTTGCGAATCGCGCTTTGCAAATGGTGTAAGTCCATGTACCTTATTCCTTGTGGTGTGATTCTAAAAGTGTGCAAATGTGTTTTGCAACTTGTTGAGAATCTCACTTAAGCCCTGTGTTCATTGCGCATCAAATTAGCAAATGTATTTTGCAATTTGAGTTGAAGCGAATGCAATGTGTTTTCTCGGAAAATCGGATGAACCGACGTGTAATGTGCGATACGACCGGATGCGGTCATCTGCGGCGATTATCTGTGATGCGACCGCTTTTCTTGAGCATGTGTTGCTCTGGGTGTGGAGCGGTAATACCGGCGTGTCTTGAGCGGTACGACCGTAGGCCGGTCAATCCGATTATTTGTTAGCGGTTCGATTTTTCCGGAGAAGATGCATTTGTTGCTCATCTTTGTTTTGAGAAACCCTTGGGCGATGCGACCGCGGTGTTTAGGCGATACGACCGCGATGCGGTTCGACCGCTTTCTTGGTGCGGTTGTAAAATTCGAAACGCTTGTTCGTGGGACTTAGCCGCATTTGGCGCTCCTTTGTGGAGCGATGCGACCGCAGTGTTTGTGCGGTTGTACCGATTGTTCTTGATCTGACCGGCCTTAGTTGGCGGTCGTTCGATTTGGTGACCAACGGCTAGTTTTATAGCCGTTGGAGGAAGGGCGATACGACCGCCCCATAACGACGGCCGTTCGATTTCCTAACTTTTTCAAAGCAGACTTTGTCCCAACGGCTAGTTTTTGTGTGTGGACTATAAATACCCACCTTGGCCGTGTGAGGGAGAGTTCTTTGGTGCCCATTGAGTTCCTTTGAGCTAGTGCAAGCCCTCTCACACTCATTTGTGCATGTGTTGCACTTAGAGAGGTTGGAGAGGCAAATCCTATTGCATGTGTTGCATTAGGTTGTGGATTGTGTATCCATAGAGCTTTGGCACTTGATTGGTTCAAGTGAAAGTTGGAGTCTTGTTACTCTTGGTGTTTGCCGACACCTAGGCGGCGTGGAGGCGTCGTGGTCCGGTGATCTTCTCAAGTGAAGCTTGTGAGAAGGCCCGGTGTTTGTGAGTGGTGTGGTGCTCGCCATCTCCGGAGAGGAGGAAGGAGCAACCCTAGTGGAGCGAGGTGTTGGTTCGTTTTGGAACCGGTCCAAGTGGTTGGACTTACCTTGGAGGAAGGCTTAATTAGTGGAGCCGCCCAATTGGTTTGGGTTTCCCTCAACGTGGATTAGGGAGACCAAGCAAGTCTCCGATCACCACGGTAAAACATCGCCGTGTCAATTGTGGTTTGATCTCTTGTGTCTCACTATTACATTTATGTTCATTGTGTATGAATGTTAGCTTTACATTGTGCAATTTATATACCTTGTAGTAAATTGCTTATTTATTGTGTATGATTGCAATAGTTCATTGTGCTATTCACCATTGCTAGAATTGAATTGCTCAAGTCATATGTTTAATTACTATATTCATCAATAGACTTGTACTGTTGGCACACTTAGTTGAACCTAGTTGTTTTAGGCTTTAATTGTGCAAAACCGTATTTGTATTGGCTTCCGCATTAGAAATCGGTTTTAGCCCAAGAAGTTTTTAAAACGCCTATTCACCCCCCCTCTAGTCGGCCACCTCGATCTTACATTGTGTCCGGATGGTTGATGTCCTCATCAGACGATACCGGGGGTGGGGGTGGACGGTGAGGACACGTCGAGGAGGAGGATGACGATGGGGGGAGGGGACGACGAGGACGCGCCTAGGAGGAAGAGGAGGATCATTGTCAGTGCTGCCATGGTTAGGGGAAGAAGGGGAGGGGGGCAGGGGGAGGAAGAAGGGGGTAAAATCATCCAAGACAGGGGCAAAATGTCCAAAGTGGCAAATGATGAATTAGATCTTGTATAGAGTGACAAATTCTGAATTACAACGTACATAAAGACAAATCCTAAAAGCCATTCTCTAGAATGACAAATACTGAATTGTCCCAAACATTAAAGCCATGTATGATGGATGTCTTTGAGTTTTTGGCTAAAATAGCATTGTTGCTGTGTGAAATAACAAAACTAGCCCCCCACCCCCGCGCGCGCATCAAAGGCAATAATGGCACCGCGGAGCCACAAGGATGCAACACATGCCCTCGTTTGTGCCCCTAGGGGCCGAATTCCCTCATCCTAACCCCTGGGGGCGGATTTGCCACGTCCACGCCCCTAGGGTCCAGATTCCCCCTTCTCTATGCCCCCATGGACCGGTCTTCCCCTCTACTTTTTTTTACCTCGCACTTGGACATGGGTAGTAAAAGTCCACGAATCGAGTGATCAGATCAGACAAAACCAAAAATCGTAGATAGTAATAGTAGTAGTACGATTAGTATTACTTGGAGCACGAAGAAAAATAGTATTGGTACCCAAGTCGACTTGGACGTATAGGAAATCGTACTTTGACTTCACGGCAACATTCTGATACGGTTTTATCTTCTTTATGGAGGTAACAAAAGAAGTAAATATTATCACATATACCAAAAATTTCATTCCACAAATTTTTTTCACGTGGTCGACCGCCTGGCCCGCCCGTGCTGATCAGATCAAACTTTCGTTGTCGGGGGGAGGGGGTATTATCACGTGACGAAATCATATCACATAATATTTTCAGATGAAATCACCTAATTTCACTCCAAAAAATGTATTATCAAATGGACCAAAAAAACTCATAGATTTTTACACATGAAATCACGACGCAACACAGTCGGGGAGGGGGTATTATCACATGTACCCTGATCAAATAGGACATTTTTTTAATTTGTCAGTTTAATGTGAATGGTATTTTTTTTAATATTGTATTGTACCACATGCTAGATAAGCTTGTTCATAAACCAACCG